>JBAMHV010000026.1:4449884-4502731 GCA_037177535.1 Pseudomugil gertrudae | reverse complement strand
CTCCTCACCTTGCATCTCTTCACCTACATGTGAACATTCAGGTTTAGTCCACTGTCGTGCTCCTTACAAGTCACCCAGAATAAAAGCGTCAGCTAAATGGCTAAAATGTAAATGGAAAATGACAGGCCCTGGAGATCTCCCTGCCCTGGATGTGTGTGTGTTTCCATGGAGTTCAGGTTTGCCCTTGATAAAAGAAAGGGGAGAAATATATTTGTGCCGAAGAGCAGAAAAATGAGAGGATTTGCCATCACAAAAGTGTGTCTGACAGGTTGAAGGGCTGGAACCGTGAGCGAGCAGACACCTTGGTGGCCTTTTTGAGGCAACGACTTCTGAGCAGATATGAAAGAGCGAATATACTTATGATTCTGGGATGTATAGACAGTCAGGACCAAAAAAATAAATAAAAAAATTTGTCTGAATGGATAAACTTGCAGCGGGGATCCTCTCAGTTTTAGAGATATACCATGTATATGTGTTAACACACAAGCACACAGACCCGTCTAAAGAAAACTCAGGTACCAATCCCTGAAGAACCTTTAAATTACGTCAAATCGATGCAGAGAAATAAAGTAAAATGCATACTAATGCGTTAGTTCTCCAACGGGAATGCAGAAAAACAGAGAGAGGAGGATAAAAAGGCAAAAGGTTTCCCGGGCCAAGCAGCGCTGTTGGTTCCTCCATCTCTAAAACACCCCACGCTGCTTACTTAGCGCTCAGTGGCCAAACAAAGAGGAGGATGTTTGTCAGTAAAAGTAACGAAAATCAATAAAAGCAAGACCCCACCACCAACCACCTGGCCAAAGGCTCGCCGTGTTCATGCACGCTCCCTCCTCTGATTTCTCTTCCTACGCTAGCTGCATGATGGAGGAGTGGTGAGGAAGGAGGAGGCTGGAGGAGCAGCTGGGCTGGATGTTAGGTATTTAAAATAGTGACAGTTAGGTAAAAATGCTTTTTGGTCATCGCTTTGTGTGAAAGGTGGGTAATAACAAACGTACAAAGATAAAAAGGACTGTCTTAAGTACTATCTTTAGAAACATTTAAGCCAAAAACTAATAAAACTTGCACATTTAGCAGTAAAAAGTAAATATTGTATAAGTTATTGCATTCTTAAGTTCATTTGTAGATGTGGAGGTTTATGGAGGCCTAATGTGTTATTTTTTACATTTTTCTCAGGTCTTCTTTACTTCCTTCTTGTTGTTCAAGTGTTTTGTTATTATTAACATCTTAAAGTTAAGCACTAAAATAGCATTTAAACAAATAATACTCACTTAATTACGTTTACCGGCTTTGTTTTCTGTTTTACTCCATGCTTATCTTCAAATTCATGTCAGATTTCACCAAATTAAAATGACGTGTATTTTTTCCTACATATTTGTGTGTATTTTCCAGCTGTTGCTCTGTCTTCCTTCTCAACTGGCACGCTCGTGTAGAGGATACTCCTTGAAAATGGGAATTTCATTTAGAAGCTATTTCAATCTGACATCATTTGTGAGGTTTGCAAAAATCAGCTGAACGACTAAAATGAAAATATGACTCAACCGTCCCTCCCTTTTCTCCTTCTGACACACTGTTCTGGCAACATATGGCAAAATAACATAAAAACCCCGAACATGCTCCAACTCTTGACTCGCCCTGAAATGCTGCTGCACCCTGCAAAGAAAGCACTTGTTACCTCCCACACAACACGAGGGGAGGCTTGATCTGAATCACACCCAGAGGTGGATGCCGTTTCACTTCCCCCACCTGAGTGATCGGCGACCATTCTGCCAGATTTGACTCCACTAACCCGTGGTGAGGAGGGAGTAATGCAGTCTGCGGAAACGGAGGCTGGAGATCGACAGTTCCCCACCCCTACCATGTAATCTGCGTTAGAGCATCTTAAAGGAAGGCTATAAGTGACCTGGAGAGTTTTCCCTGTAGGTGGAGGTTATGCTGCAGCGCTCCATGGAGGAGTTTAAAGTCATTTTGTTGTTTTCTAGCTGATTTCTTCCTTATTTTCAAAGTAAAAAGCTTATAGTTTTCCCCCTGGAGTGACAAAGTGCACACATGCCACGTCTTTTCACCACATTTTCCATTAAAAACAGGCTCTTTTATATGTTTGTAAGGCTGTCATGATGTATTATGGCACCCAACCACCAGTAAACACTGCATCGGGGAGAATAAATCTCTCACACTACACTCTTACCTGCTTATGTCCTCCCATAGGAGAGTGCGTGGGTGGGTGGAGGTGGGAGGTTTGAGGACAAGGACAGGCGTGTGTTTTTGTATTTTGAATAAACATGACCCTTGTGGTTTTTCCCAAGGCGAGACATTAGAAAAAAAGAAGAGATATGCATGAGTGAGAGTAAAAGGGAAACGCTCTCAATGACGATGATACCTTCGCCTGGACAAAAAGAGACAAGAGGAGTTATCACAGGGAGGCTGAGGTGGGGTAGGGGGCTCTCTCATCGAGGCAGAAGTGCCATTCACTGCCACTTAGGCCTGCACTCTGTACACACTAAAAATAGCAAAGAGTTAACCTCATGACAATTGGGAGATGAGAAATGAAGGAAAAAAAAGCCTGAAACTAAGAACACGTTGCAGGTTCTGTTTGGCTGCTGGTGCTTCTGGAAGAAGCTGAATGGCTGAACCGCTCACGCAGCCAGGAGCACAGTGTGCCTGCCGATAAGAGTGTATCAGAGAAAATAGCAATCAGAGTTTAACAGGTAAAAGTTCAACGGCAGAAAACGTTCAGCTGATTACTTTAATCTGGTTTTTCAGGGACATTTGTTGCATCTTTTGGAGGTGATTTTGCTCTAAACTGAGCAAGGAGTTCGTTGGAGAAATTGACACATTTAGAGGGAAGAATAAGGAAAAAAAAGGGGGGAGAGCAAGGGTATGCTTTGTAAAAACCTCCACTGAAATCTTCCAGTAAGGGATTATGACACAGATCATAAATATACTCAACCTTATAAATATTTGAGCTCGGCTACTCCCCTTGCTTAATGTGCTGTACAGGCCCTAATTAAGCCAGTATCTGATAGATGCCACTGCATAATGATGTGCGGGTGTCTGGGAGTGGGGATGGGAGGTGGCGACGGTAGCGGTGGCGACGGTAGCGGCGGCGGCGGCGGCTGGGGACACAAGTATCATCCGAACCGTTCGCTTTGTAATAATGATAGCAATGTTAATGATGGCAGCGCTACTTCAATTAAAACTACTTAGCTACAACAACGGCTGCCGATGCTCTGACCCCGATGGAGCCCGTGAGAGCGGAGAGGTAAGCTCCGTCTCCCACTTTCACAGCCAAAAAAAAAAACCCATCCAGCTTTTATCAGCTCATTTATGCCTTTTGTTGAGTCTCATTGTTTTTCAAACTGAGTGAGAACATCAGGCGTATTATGACCTGTAAGATGAGCTAGAAATAAGGGTAATTTAGCATGATTATTCTTAGTTATTGTCAGAATAAAGCCTGTTTTTGCAGTTGTTCCACCTGAAATTATGATTTCTGAATTGAAAGTGGAAACATTTAGAACTGAAGTAGTCAGAGAATTTCTATTTTATGGCTGAATTTAATATAAATATTAAGTTTTGTTTTCATCTAAATGCATTTTAAGCCTGGTCTTGAAGATTGAGGACTCTGAATGAAGTCTGTTTCTGGTTTTTAGGTGATTCATGTGAACGCAACCCAAAGAGCCCTTTCAGAAAGTGTGTCTTACTAATGAACAATGTCAAGATTAGCCTTAATCTGTCTTCTTTCAGGACACTTGTCAAACTAAAACTCAAGATAAAGTGGTTCTGCTTCTGAAATGAATGTCCCTGCCATAAAAATGGGATGGTGCTTTGACTTCCAGATAATAAAAGTGGAGTTAAACCTAAAATGAAGTGCTAAATTGAGTCAAAAACAAGCAAAGTGTGGAGTTTCAGTGTTCATTAACAGACAAATAAATGCTAGATTAGATGACATTATTTGCAGTGGTCACTGTCTGTGCGTTTTTGTCTCTCTCTCACACACACACAGAAACACACAGCTCTTATCTGCATGAGATAGACCAGGCACTGATTTACAAGTCTCACTTTCACTCCCTCATCTCTCTCCCTTTCGATTAAAAAGAACGTGTCATTTGTGCAATACTCCCGTATTTGTAAATTCCCTGCTAAATTTTGCAGCATTGAAAGCAACTTCAGGTTTTTTTTCTGCTGATGAGGTCCATCCGCTACGCAGGACTTGCTTTGCCAAGCACTATTTGAGCTGTGATTCACTCAGTACCGTGCTCTCCGGGTCTCCGTTTCAACCCGGGTGACACAGAGAGGAAACGTCTCACTCTTGAACTAATGTTCCACTGCTAAATTATGCTAATAAAAGAGTGATAAAAGGTTATGAGACAATATATGTTGCCATTTTTAAACTTTTATGGCACATGGTGAAAGCTCCAAATAAAGAGAGGAAGCCTGGCCTAGTTTTGGGTCTTGAAGTGGTTTCGAATAAGAAAATAGATGCAGAGAAACTTACACTTTTTATGTTTCTCCAGAGAGCTGGCCAATCCAGCCCCAATCGATTCTTCTGAGCTTCCCTTAATTTAAATGGTCCACCGTCAACCTCATTAAGACCCGAGACTGACTTCTCACCTCGAGTTCAAAAAGCGACACCATTGTCCGATGAACTTCTGCCCCACATTTAAACCATCAAAGGAGGAACGAGTTGCGACCTCAAAACTCCATCCTGCCATTTGATTCATGCTGTAACCAGATGATCAATGCAGGCTAATTATGTAATAGACGTTTTGGCGGCACGCCACCGAAAGCATAGGTATATATAAAAAAAGAAAAGAAGCCTTTGGCTTGAGTTCAGGGATAAAAGCCATGTGGGCTGTGGACTAACTCAGGTACTGAAGACTTATTCAATTACCACAGAGCTCACTGAAAGCATAATATCTGGGTTTAACACACACACACTCCTCTCCGTGACCTGCATCGCTTCTGACAAGCTCTTATTACTGAGCAAACATGCCTGCCAAGTAGCCATGAAGCAGAGCCTATAATGAGTACATTATGGTATTTACCTTAGATAAGGTGAGCCGCCCGAGGCGATAAGAGACAGATAACAGCATGTTTGGATTGTGAATGTATACATGTAGAGGGTGTTTTGGCATTTTGCAGAAAGCAGAGCGAGAAACGTGACACCAGAGGATCAAAGAAACGCTCTGAGCTACAAATCAGAGAAGTGCTGCTGGTCATGCTTTCTGTTAGGGCGAGCAGAACCGAGCAGGAAGTGAAAGTTTTGGACCTTTTCCTCAATTTTGAAGGGATAAGTTGCCCTTTTAGTGTTGCAGCTGAAAGAGTAGGTGACCACTAAGGAGCCCCCTCCTCCCTGTATAAAGGGAACTTAATAACAAAGAGGGCCCCTTAAATTTATCACCAAATGAGCACAGTTCATGGCAATAAATTCACGCTCTACAGATGGCCACCTCAAAGCTCTGTCAGCTCCATAATACCAACTGGATGCAGGCAGAGAAGAAGAACAAAGCCTCCAACTCGCTCTTGTGTGAAAAGGTATCCGCTGCTGTCAATGCTGTGTATTCGCCGCTTCCTGATTTGGCCTTTTTTTGTCCCCCGGTGGCACCTATAGCATGCCAGATGTGTGTCCCCCGCCTCCAACCACTCCCCGTTCTCCTGCATGTGACCTGAGACAGGCCCAGGGGCAGAATTCTGGGTAATTTCTCGCTCACATCCTACACCGTCGATTGCGGCGCCTTTTTGAGGTGAGAGAAAGTGACAGCGCCGACTCTCCAGGGCAGAGCTTCCCAGTTGAGTGGATCAGCGGACTGAAAATCGCTTATGAATAGTCATTAGGCCTTCATTACAAAGCCCCTCACTACCCACTTCTTCCTATGCTACCAAATGTCTCTTGTCATCCTCACAAGGTGTATCATTTAATTGCCAATTGATTTTTCTCCCTCCTGCATGTGACAACATGTCACATAGCAAAATGCAGCCTCGGCCAGCCCAAGGCAGGCACATCTTCTTGGCATCCTGAACCGCCTCTGAATATTCTTCAAAAAAAGACAGGATGCTTCAACCCAGCGACAGCTTAAGCGCTTCACACAATAATTAAATACAGAAAAAGAGAGGCAAAAAAAATTCTTTGTGCGAAGACTTGCAATTGTTTCTTTGTGACCCATTTTTGATTCAGAGGCCACGAAGCTCTGAGAGCGTATGCTCCTTTTTTAATATACAGGGTGACTCGTCATGGTGGCTCTTCCTCTCGTCCTTTAAAAATCAGGAAATTCTGCACCTATGTGCCTGTTTGCTGCTCTCAGTCAGTCAGTGTTATTAGCAGAAGTGACACACCTATTTTGTCTCAAAGTAAATGTAGGACAATCGCAAAATCTACCAACATTTCACCGACAGCTCGACAGGCGTCCACTCAGATCTCTCTTTACGTGTCTTTTCTGTCAGCCTGCAGGTTCACGCCCGGATAATGGGAAGCATTTGAACTAATAAAAAAACATATTCAGGATTCATGGAGATGAGGCTAATTGCATCCAAATCGGAAAGGGTTATCAGTCAGGTGCACTTTGCCTCAGGTTCGACTCCGGGAAGGAGTGTGCGCGTTGTCTTACACGTTGCCTGTATTTTACAGAGCAATTTCATCCCGCCTGCACGCGTGGAGGATTGAGCTCCGAGTCTCGTCTTGCCTTCAAATGTAGCAAATCAGCACAGTCGCCCCCTTTGACACGAAATGCGGCACGATTATCGAGTTGGTGCAGCCTTAATAAGCTGAATAATGAGGGAATTTCAGAAATGCCCAAGCGCCATTATACCCCAACAATAAGAGCTAGTAGTGAGTAAACCAGTGCGGGGCAGAAGGTAGGCGTCAGGGATATAATGAGGCCACTGTGTAAGTAATGTAGTCTCTATTGTATACCCTTGTAAATGCCCATTTCTTCACATGCACAGCAACAACGGCATTAAGCCAGTCGGAGATTTCTGGAAGAATGGCACACACTGTGGCGCTCTTTTTTTTTCCCCGCTTCACCCCTCTCTCTGTCTTCCTTTTCTCTTTTTTTCTCGTCTTGGTGACAGCCGGTGACAGTGGCTGGCAGCCGTTTGGCTTCTTGAAGGCAAACATTACAGCAAAAGATGAGCTGCAGGTGTGCCAGACTTGTAAACATGCGCTAATTACACATTTTTCCAGCAGATGACAATGAGGTCACTGAAATAATTGCTGTTTCTTTTCTTTCTTTTTTTTTTTCCAACACAATGTAATCTAAGTGAGCTGCTCGGCTGCTGCCTAACTCGCTGCAGCTGAAACCATCTATGAGTTTATGGTTTACTCATCATTTGGTCAGTTTAGTTTCAGTCTTTGAGGGCTTAAACAAATCTAAAAAGCTTTTTTTTATGCATGCCCTTTAACCTATTTTCCAACCCGTGAAGACAAAGCGAGATCTCTACCCTTTAAATGCACAAATGGGCTAAGAGGGCAAACAATTTCCGCATGATCATGATCTCCATTAATTATATTGGCAGTTCATTCAATACTATTTGTTCTCATTTTTTGAAAAATGAGTCACACGGACAGTAAATTATGTCAGGTACCTCACAAATCATCCCTTTGGTTGGTCGCTTCAGCTGGAAGATAGCGGGGGAGGTCTTTTTCAGGAAAACAATCTCTCCCTTGCATTGTCAGGCAGGAGGGGTGGATGCACAGCAAATAGGCACATACATCAAAAGAACTGCCAAACAATTGTCTGGTTTTTTATTAATAAGCTTCCAATATTGCTGCTGGACAAGGCCAGGAGAAGTGCCGGGCTTGCACTTTTCTCAGCAACAGAATACAGGTGCAGGATTTAGCAGTCCTACTCTTAGTCAGGGTGTATTTTCCCATAACATAAAGAGGCTTGTAAAGCGCTTTAATCTGTCAGGCTGTGCTTCGGCTCAGCTCTGTTGAGACAGGAGATAGGCCTTCGCCAGGATGCCTGCTCCTTTTCAAGCTGAGGTCACAAAAATCCAGGTGGATCAGAATCACTGGCCAAGTCGTCACTTTTACTCCCATAAAGCAGTTAAAAGATATGAATACAGATCTCCCCTGAGCTATGCAAAGCTTGGCAAACCTCCACAGTTGAGCTGAGGTAAGCAATCTTCATTTCCGTGTGTCAGTTATGACAAAAATGTAGATATTTGTTCAAATGAAACAGCAGCTTGGAGTTTTAAAGAGACTAAACTGAGAAAATAAGTGAATTTTTGTTATTCTTTGCTGTTTTTAAAACTTTTTTGGGCCCTTTTTTCATATTTAAATAAATTTACTAGAATAGATTAAGTACATTATTTTGTTCATACTTTAATTGCTGAATTTTTTCACATCAGTTACTGTGGTAAACACTGTTTTTGCTCCTGTCTCTTTAAGGAGCAAAAGTTTGCTTTGATTGGTCAGAAATCTGCTGCAAAATCCAAATGTGTTATACAATCATGTCCTTAAGTAAAAGAATAAATATCTGGAAACTAAATATATTGTTTCAGATTCATTTTTTTGTAACTTTTAAGTTCTGTATCACTTTTATGTGTACATATAAATAAAGAGATAACACCTAAAATAATTACAAATCTCCACAGACATCTATGTGTAGCCTCATTGCGAGAACAAACACTACAGTAGAGTTGTATTTGCTGCACTTTGTTTAAACATTTCTTTCCATTTGTGGAAGGGGATGGTAATCCTTAGCCTTACTTTTTACAAGCTGTTAATATTGATTGCTGCCGTGGATGAGAGAGGGGTGGTTCAATCTCAATAACGGCGTTCCATTATATGGCAGACGACAGCCGTGCCGAGTGTGCATCTTCCATGCAGCCACGCATTTAGAGTATTATCAAATTGATAGTGACTCAAATTGATTTGGATAATGAAGGTCGCTGCACCTTGAAATATAATGGCCACTTATTGTAATTACCATCACAATTATCAAGGTCATCGCATCAAAAACAAAAAGGGCTGACATTGTGACCACTGCTATGGAGTCTGATGAGCCTTTATTACTTATTCTGATCACAGGAGGGTGATGCTGTTAGATATTATGGGGGTAAATGCAGACAGAAGGTCAGATGATTTCCTTGTCAGATGAACAGAACTCAAAATGTTCATTATGTGATAGAAATACGACATAACTCCTACCCTTTACTGATTTTCACTGCCCTTTACCTTGTTTCCCCCTCCTCCTTGTTGCGCCTTACACAAATCATCATGCCAGGGAAAATGGGGATGACATCCCTACATGAGCAAACTGTCATGCCTGACACCTCAGCCACAGCCCTCACAGGCATTTTGCAAAACCCAAACTCCTACAAATACAAGCTGACCTGCTTGATAGCAGTAATATGGTCCAAAAGCAGTTAAAGGAAACACCAGGGATGCCTGCCTACTATCTCCGAAAATCAAACAATGTTGGAGTGTGTTTCCTTTCACACAGTTGAGCCTGCAATAAACCCTTGGCCTTTGTTTCGACTACACTGAGCAGAAGGATGACCTCAGCTTTGAAACAATAAAGGGCCTGTAATGGTCTCTCCAGAGGCCTGCTGCCTCAACTTTGTTTCTCCTGAAAGTGTGAGAAGAGGGCAAGAAGGCAGAAAAAGGCTAACTTTTCCTGCTCTTTAACCAACTGTGCAAGTTGACGGTCATCTAAGGAGGGAAAGTAAGATGTCTGTGAGGAATACGGCCTATTTCATTGACGTGTTTGACAGGTAACAGAGAGAAACAGGGGAAAAAACCCAACACAGAAGCAAAGAAGTGGTCGGACATCCAATGAAAGCGTGCATGTGTGTTAATAGTAGTAGTAACAGCAACGGTGGAGGGTAGTAAGGGGGCGGAGGCATGGCAAACTGCTAAGAGGATCAAATATCGAAGCACAACAAAAGCCGTGTCACAGGGGCGTTTGAGTCACAAGTCTCCCTTCGACAACCCCTCCTCCGCCACCCCGTACCTCTAACCTCCTGTTACCACGACAGCGCTCTGCCACAAAGACAGCCCGTGATATGACAAAGAACAAAACGGCAGACAGATGTAGGTATTGTCATGCAGAATGTCCCCTCCCTCCTCCTTCTCTACCCTTCTCTCCCCCCTCCCGCCTCTCCTCTTCTCACAGAAGATGGAAAAAAAAAACAACCTGCACTTGTGCCTCAAACACCTAAAAAAAAAAAAAAGAAAGAAGAAAAGAGCAGCCGGATCACTGCTACCAACATGCCACCGGCGTTCGGGCCAAGACTCTGGTCACTACAATTTTGGCCTTTCAAAGCAGACAAAGATATTCTTAACAGCTGCAAAGGTGGTAGTTTGCGCTGATATTTTTGTGCAGAGAATGTGGGTGATTCTAGAGCCAAAAGAAATCCAAAGATTCTGGTTTGTTTTAGTCTCGTTGGGTTGAAAAGCCACAGCCTTACTATCAAGGCTCGAGACTGGAAGCCAGACTAAAAAGGAGTTTGCAGCTTCTTGGGGCCGGCTGAGGCCAGCTGATGCATTGATCCAGTTTCAACATCAAACGTATTTTATTTTTAGCCCGTTGGCAAAGTGAGTGGGACTGAACTGTCACGGTTGCTTGTTGCACCGCTTTGGAGAGGACTGAATTTGGTTATTTTCGTTTCAGGGACAACTACTCATCGGTGTTGCTTTCTTCAGGTGTCGGGTCATCTATGTCGGGACTGACCCGTGTCTGAGGTGGGTTCTCGATGAAGCCTGAGACATGTTATTACAGCTGCAAGACCCATGCAGACACTGGCGTGGGGACGATGTCTGATTGATTCAGACCAGATGGGCGTCCCGACACGTTTGCAGCGCTGCGACTGAAATAGCTGCACGCCGTCTCGCTGCATTCCTCAGGAACACATTGTGCATACACTTCAAGGCAGAGGTGGAAGATCTACAAATTCCCTATGAAGGGGAAATTCACTGGCTTGGATGCTTTGGATTGTGATGGATGCAGCAATGAAATTTAACTCAGATCTACACCGTAAAATCAGCAATCTGTCATTCTACACCCAAACTGGGCAGTTAATCACCTGTCCATAGCCATGCCAACACTTTAACACTTACAACAACAAAGATAATGTTTGTACAAACTTGATTTTGACCAAATTTAGTGTAAATCAGATCACCAACTGAGGGAATTTACCTGTGAACGGTGACTGTTGCACACCATACCTAACGTGTGCACTAAAATAACAAGTTACTTAACATTGAAGGCACTAAGATGTCCAATGAAGTACCTTAAATTAGCCAGGGGTTTCATCTAATTGGCGAAAGTCATCTGTTACAACCTTTATTGTGCTAAATCCCCTCTGCTACCCAGTCTAGATGGAATCCTTGAAGCTCCTGCACGAATGTCCCAGGCGGGTGATGCAGAGGCAAATGCATAGAGGCAGGCCAATTTGACATGAGACCCATCTCTTGGGTTTTAATGTGGGGTGGCAGCACAGGGCTCTTTTTTTAAGGAAATCAATTAAGGTTTAAAAAGGTGATTCCTGGACACAGTGTCTGGGTGTATTCCTGAGAGGAAAGAGCAAGGGAGGAAGACTGGAGGTAGAGGGGAGGGGAAGAAGGAATGGGTGGTCCCATGGGGTTTAATAGAAACCACACACACACACATATATAATCACACACCTCAATGGCGCCATTGTGGTAAGGAAACTACACAACAGCGGATTTGGTGGTGGCTGTCTTTTCTGATCTGAAAGGTAACATGGATTGACTTTTGGACCCTCAAACCCCAGTGGAATTGTAATTCCTCTCCCTTCTCCTTCTCCATCATATTATCTTCCTGTTCACTTTTCCAGCACCTTGCCCCCTACAGCAAAGTTTGGTGCAAACTAAAGGAAACACGGTGCCATTGTTTCCAATATGATCTTGAACATCTTTGAACAGAAAGTGACTCCAGAAGACAACAAAGAGTTCATCATTTCTGATCAAGTTTCTTCAACATTGGTGCCCTTTTCTGAAAGGGATTTAAATTAAAACCCACATCTGATATCGCTATCAAAACTTTCAAACCTGTGGGAAAGCATGGGAAGATTTTTAGCTTCGCTCTGCACCGTTTAGCAGCGAGCTTGTTGGATTTCACTCAGTTACACCATGTATCAAAGAAAAGGAGGTTTAACACACACAAAGGTGCCTCTACACCTTAGCGTAGACTTTAATCTCTGGCCCGAGGCACCAAACAAACTATTCGTTCCTCTGCGAGGCACCTTGCATAAGATGTCGAAATCAGCTTATGACATGATCTTTTAAGAAAGCTCACTTTTGTGTGTGAGTTTACAAGGTGTGCACGCTGTGAAGGAGCAGAGAGAATGCCATTGTGATTTGTGAAAGATGAGCATCCTGCTCACCTCCTGATCACAAGCCTTCAGCGCTCAGATACACGTCAACAAATCCAGGGAGCAAGGCTTAATGCATAACTCTTATTTATGTCATTCAATTTAGCCCGGCTCGCTTGGCAATTCATTTTCATGATCAATTACAAAACCTTAAGGCTTCTGCAATGCATTTGGCCTGACAGGGCGCGCTCACAGACACAAACACAGCTGTAAACCAACCCAAGCGAGAAGAGGTGTGCTGATTTTCCAGCTTCTCAGAGTGTATTTGTTTGGATTTATCCCCCGGGAGTCAACAGTTACCTACACCTTTGATGCTAATAGCAGTATTTGTGTTGTGTTGTGCTCACACAACAGCATGAGAAACACCCAGTAAACGCATCATTTGAACACATGGAAATGGGTTCTTTCATCACAATAAACAATTATTAGGAATTAAGTTTGCATGTTTTACTCAAACTAAAGAGTTTAAGAAAGCCTCCTCATTAAAAGAAACCCCAGTATCATGGTAAAAACATGTTTAATCGCTACATAGCCAACATTTTGAGGGCTAAACATTGAACAAAACATCAAATATCTCTCCATTAAATTGTGTTTTGTATCTAGTGACTGACTAACCTGCAAAGCTAGTTAGCAAGCAACCAAAGATGGGCAAAAGAATAAGGAAAAATGAAACATCTATGGTTGAAATGTTTGCAATTAGAAAAGTTTTACGTATGAAAGGGCGAACATTGCAGCAGCTGATGCACAAAACAAACAGCAGAAAACAAACACAAGTTTGTCCTCTGCTGTTTCTCTTTTCTCTCCTCACAACCGAGTTCCTTCAAACAGGTTCGATTTTATGAATCACTGCTCGCCCCTCAAGGGAACGCATCGTGCATTCCTACAGCCGCGGCCTCTGCTCATATACAGGGATAATTCATTTCAATATTTATCTCCATGAATATTTTCTTCCTCCTTTTCCTTTTTTGTGTGTGGGGTGAAAAATAACGTGGAAATCACAAAACAGGTTTTGTAGAGGGGGGTGAACGCCTGGCTGCAGCGTGGAGGTGGGAAGCTTGGAGGAGATCATCAGAAAGGGAAATTGTGCACAGCGGGAAGAAAAATCATTGTGTTACCCCAGGTGAAAAATATTGTTGCTTTGCTTAAAAGTGCATGCAAGGCGAGCTACATTATTAGAATGTTTAAATATTAATTCTTCTGCTGGGTAGTAAAGATGATGGAGTCGCCGAGTCAACTACTTTGTTTTTCCTCCCCCTGCTCGCAGGCCACAGCTGCATTATTTCCCTTATCTAACCTCGCTTTGTTCCCCATTCCTGCAGAAAAAAAAGAGAAAAAGACTTCCCACTTTGCACTCAGGGTCACTCTCATGTTCATTTTTGATGTTTAAACAAAACACGGTGATATTACTGGAAGGATCCGTGGGTATAATGTGTCATCTTTGATCTGAGAATCAATACTCCTTGTCTTTGTCCTGACTGAAGGTGAGGTCACATTTCAAGCCATAGTTGATAGTTAAAGGTACAACAACACACACTTAAAGCAACCACGTTCAGAAGCTTACAGTGGCTCAAAGGGGCTTTTTTGTCAAGGTGAAGTGAAGAGTTTTCACTCACGAGGGGGAAAAAAAAACACCCTGAATACATTTCAGGAAGTAATTATCACCTGATGCTCATTTCCACATCTTCACTTCTGGAGACACCATCCAATAAAATGCACCTCGTTTGCTACGACGTGCTCAGTGAGGAAACGAGGGGGAAGTGTTTGCCCAACAAAGCCAGGTGCGATTTAAAGGGATCTTCAGGTAAAGTGGCGTAAAGCGCAGTTCTCTTGTAACGTTGCCGAAAAAGAGATTTCAAAGCTGCCAGCTTAAAGGTGGATATTAAGCTGCTCACATGTGAGATACTTTGGGATCCTTCAGACTGAAATGGATAAAGATACAAAGAGCCAGGGGCAGAAAGGGAGGGGGAAGATGGAGAGGGAAGCTGAAAGAGAGGCTGTGTTTACACCACAGCTGAGATACTGATTGTTTGACTGATGGTTTCTGTACATCATGCTATCTTCTAATGGAAATATGTTAAACAGATTAGCTTGTTTGGCAGTAGCTTTAATTAAATAAGTCTTGCAAAGCAAAAAAAAAAAGTTACTGCATTCATTCCTATGGACAGAAAATGTTATCAGTAAATGATGTGGATGCAACATGACGCGACCACAGATAGAGACCTTGAGGAACAGAACATGTAAGACATGTGAGAGTGCTGTCACTCCCCACTACTCCTGCCAGTCTAACCCCCCCTCCGCCCCACCTGAGAGCGATTGCGATGCATGTTCTAGTCACTCATGCAGAAGAAGCAATACACAAGTCCAGTGTACAGCCACTTTAAAAGCTCATCAGGCACATACTCTGCTTGTAGGAAATACCTTATTCATGATGGTGCTGGCTGAGGCTTAGGTAATTACTCGAATCAAGGTGGCCTCGGAAATGTTTAAATCTACAAGGACTGGGAGAATGCATGAATAATGTAAAATAATTTGCATCTAAATTTTTTAAGTGTGCTTTATTTAAAAAAAAAAAAAAACTAAAATGCATGGTTCGATTAAACTTTGATGAGTGAAAGCTGAGCGCATGCATGCATGTGGCAGAGAAAAACCTCCTCATTTGAAGAAATTATTTAGAAAGACGATAAAGGGGAATAGAAGAGGAGCGAGGGGAGGCGAGTCGGGCCGGAGGTAGTGCCAATAAATAATAATTAAGAGAGAGGTATTACAGCAGTGGGGTGTCCACAGTGGTGCCACCAAGCAGGTTGCAACATCTCTTGTTGTGTTTTTCCCCTCATACACACATTTTTACAGCTTTAACCCCTTGAATATTTATGAGAATGTGTTGTTCACACAGCAATGTTTTCCTCTTTGTTGCAGCTATCATTAAGGTTGAATGTACACCACAGTCAGTATGCATTATAAGAAATGATGAGTGCTGCATGTAGGAAGGTAAATCCAGGTGTTGTTTATATGATGTAGCATGCACGGGCAGCTGGAAGTTGAAGGCTTACCTGCTTTGGAGGGAAGAGGCATGGGTGGAGGTGGAGGAGTACCGGTAAGAGAAAGAGAAAAGAAAGAAATTCATTATTTTTTTATTAAAATGTCGGGTTTTTGTGACTGAAATCTGTCATTTCAAGTTTCAACTTCAAATTTTAAGCTCTTAAGGGTAAAAGTTCAACTTTAAGGGAAGAATTGCATTGGATAAAACAGTACATAAAAGCAGTTTTTCCACATAAAGTCTAAAAATACAGCAGTTCAGAGTAATAATACAGCTCAGACACTTAACTAAAGTCACGATAACTTCACCAAACCTGTATTTTGCCCAAATTCAAGCCATTAGATTTGGACCATAAACGGTCTGAATACTGAAACTGGACATTAAAAACATTTTCTAGGCCAGAACAAGACTAAATGCGCCCACACTCAGCCTCCATCCAACTGCCTACGGGTAGTAGTGGCTAAATATTCTCATTCAGCAGCTGTTTGAGTCTAAACACCTCACACCAAACAAAAAAAATCCCTTCAAAATTTGTCTCTTCAGATGTAAAAACGTAGCACAACACACACACACACCTCTTTCTCTCTCTCTTTGTTAAACAAACCATATATCTGCTTTTCTCTCTGGCTTGGCCTGGACTGAGAGGGCAGGGGAGGTGATAGAGAAGAGGGGGATGAAGAGGAGAAGGAGGAGGAGGAGGTGCACATTGGGTATTTTTAAACAGAGGCTGGAAACAAAGGCCCCTCCTGAGGCCGGCCCCCTGCCCGCAGGATCACCTAGTCCCAGGCTACCCTGCTCCACTTTTCCCACGCTAACCTCCGGCCTCATTTGCATCCCCTGCTGCCCCTTGCAACGATTATTTTCAGGTGAGCTGCTCTGTAAAGAAGCTTAAATGTGGACGTCTCTGTTTATGTCTACGTGCATGTGTGTATTTATCTGATTCTACATCCCTAACTCTATCCATGAGACCTGGTGTATATGTGCGTGTCCACCCCCCTAGCCCTGCTCTTAATTACAACTGACTGGCACCAGACACAATTGCCCCCTTGATTTGTCAGTTTGCCGCCCCCTCCTCCCTGTTTAAGCAGCCCGTGGTGACCCGAATCATCTCCCAGCAGCAGCTGGAGGAGGACAACCTTGCCTGCACACGATGACGACTTCAGCCAGCGCTAGCCGAGACAGAGTTGTGCTGTCTTTCTCCTCCACAAACAGTGCTCGGACTGTCGCTGCTATTATGCAGCCTTTCTATAGGTTACAACAGGCCTCTGTGTGCTACTGTATGAGTCCCAGCACGGCTAGAACGCAGCAGAGAAGCAGCAGTGTGTCCTATTCATTCATTAACACAGCTGTCACACACATTAACAAGTCTCACCAGTCAACAGCAGGAACCCTGCAGACCAATGGTTGCTGCAGCATATAGATTTCAGGTGGTGGAATAGAATGCAGCAGTTTAGTCTCACATTAGGATATGTAACAGGTTTGTTTGTTTCTCAGAGAAGCATCCCATCTGTGGAGCAGAAACCGTTAGATGGTCATGCTGTACTTATGCTTTATATTGTTTCGAATCAGATCATACAACATGAGACTGTAAAAGCAACTGTTTCGCCTTCATGTAACTGTTTCGGAGTAGATCACAAATGTGCAAGATCACCTCTGTGGCAGTTTTGCAAAGGAAAATGTAAGCATGGACAATGTTTGGAGTCCTGATAAAATAGCAATTTTACAGTTGTGATTGTGCACGACTGTCTCATATGATGCAAATCATTAGCATGTCATGGTTTTAAAAGGCAGACGCAGACTGGCAGCTCTAGAGCCCAGAAAGTGGAGTCACTTTCACTCATCCTGAAAAAGATACACACTGATGACAAAAATAATGATGATTATGTTTTAAAATGGAGACTATTTATTATTATATCACAGGCAGTAAAGTGAATGTTTGTTTAAGGGACATTTTTTCTAACTCACCTGTTTTCAGACCTTAATAGTCCTAAAATCCACTTAAATGTACAAAATAAAACAATATTGTACAAGCTCCAACACTAGTGAAGATGCTTAAAACGCCTCTCTGACTTATATATATCATAATAAAAGACTATTTTTTTTTATTTTACTAAGTGATCAAGCCTGCGGAAATGCAGAAAAAATGTCATTTGACATCATTCTTGATGACCCTGATCATAAAGGCTCATTCTTGACTTTGCACATGCCTATTTGTCAACATTATGTTCATTTAGGATGCATGCATTTATGTAAAAAATTTTCGCATTGTTCTCCCAAACAGACCTGAACTCTCTCACCCCCAGCTGTGTCAATGTCTTGTTCTTCCCACTGAACGCCATACACAGTAAACCCACTGATGTCGGCCACAGCGCCTCTTTAGAGACGCAGCAAACAGACAAAAACAATGTTTGTCCCGCTACAGCCGGGAGCCGCACTAACAACTACACCTTATTATTTCACATCATCATGAGCTCCGAACTCTGCAGAGAGGGCGAGAAAGGTATAGCTACGAGGCAGGAAGCAAACACACACATGCCTAATATAATTGTCCGCATCTGTCCCCCCACCATCTCAGAGTGAAGTCCTAAGGTTCACAGAGAAGGGTAATTATCGTGCATCCGAATGGAAGGATGCAACCGATTCTGGCTGTGATTAAAGAGGACAGGAGCGAAGTGTCACCTCCCTTTTGCAAGCCAGCGTTTATGGGGAGGCACACCTTTCACTGCCCAAACAATATCTGTCAACTCCTATCAATAGCTGCTGTGGGAGGAAACAGTAGCCAGGGTGTCTGGTCTCTGATACAGGCCGAGAAATGGGAAGAAATTGAGTGAAAATGCATTAACTGCTGCACTCATACAGGTTTTGTATCATGAATCACTGTGTCAGACTGTAAATCCGGTTTGTGTTGTACCTGGCAGCTCTGTGGAGAGATGTAAAGCCAAAAAAATAATCTGTTAGGTGAAGAAGAAAGGGAGAAAATTCTGTCAAAACTGGTCTTGTCAGAGCTTTTTAGTTGGCCTCTGTGTCACGCTATGCTCCTCTTCCTGCTTCACTCCCTTCACCTCATTTCTCCTCCCCAGAGGTTACCATCTGCACTCCCCCCTCCTCAGCCTCCCTAACCCTTCCCTGCACATTTCAACCTCATTCCTCTCCTCGTCACAGCATTTTGACGTTTCAAATTCAGCTTTTCATAAAACCGGCTAACTTACATGCCGTTTTTTATAGATATTAAACCAACAGCGGCCATTCCCGACAAGAAGAAACTGCAGACTTAATGTCCTGACTACCTTTGAAGTTCAAGGGAAGGAAGTTAGCTGCCACTTGAGATGTCAGAGCCAATTGTCCATTGCAAATGCAAGTATGATCATACAGAAAAGGAAACGTAGATCATGACTAAATAGGAAAAGGAAGAAAAAGTAGGGGAACATTTGCAGGGGTCTGGTTTAGTAAATAAATGAGCTAAAAATGAAAAACGAATAGCAGAAATCTGCCTGGTTTCTCCACACTTCATGAATGGAGTTACCACATGGTAAAAGATGATCAACTTACATACTGTAGCTGCAAACCCCCCAATGCTGCTCACACCCCAAGAGAGAGAGAGAGAGACAAAGTAAAGAAAAAACTTATCAGCGGTTACTCCTTCGTTTTATTTCATTTATGAATTACAAGGGAAGATGCCATTATATATTATTAATTTTCTGCTGTTGCTCAGGCTCTGGCTGCTGCAACGGTGAGCTGCGGATGTCGGCGGCGGTGTAATTACGTTCTAGCCGGGCAGCCATCCGTTTCCTTTCAAAAATTTACAGGATTCTTAATCACGTTGCTCATTTGGGTGCACGGTGGCGGGGATGGCGAAACACAAACAGGGGCACGTCTGTTTGCACGGGAACACCTGCTTAGCATTGATAGCAGATGTCAGTCAGTGAACTGAACAAAAAAAAAAGAAAAGTGCAATGAGGGGAGGGGGTGGAATTAAAAATGCAAGCATCACCAACTTCTTATTATTTACTTACACCGAAAATGAACTACTGGAATGGGAGAAGGAAAATCCTGGCAAACGCCAGGGATGCTGCTCGTAATTGTGCTTCCTCCCTCCCTTTGCTTAGTCCTCTTCTTCTCTCCTCTTTCCTGCCAATCTCTTTCTCTCTTTCAAATCCAACTAAGTAGTGAGCATCAAGAGGCTTTTTTTTTTACCTTTTCCCTTTCCTTTTCTCCACTTTTTTCCTCTCCCTTTCCCCTCGACGTATTGAGCGCGGAAGTTTTATATTTCTATCCGTTTGCATCAGTCTTTGCTGCATTATTCATTTGCATTATAGCGCTGGATGGTAATTAAATCTTGCCTGGGATGCTGTTGTATTTAAATGAAATGTGAATATTTTAGCGGGGGAAATGCAGAATGCTTAATCCACCCCCCCTACCCTCTCTCCCCAACACACACACACACACACACACTAGCTCCCTGTTTCTCTTTTTTGTTTTGTTTTTTTTTCCTTTTAAAAGCCTGACTATTGGCCAAGCTTTCAAACTGTTTATTGTGCTGGTTTCTCTTTTTAAATGGCTTTTTCTAAAGAATAATAGTGTTGAGTCAACATCTGCATTGACAAACATATTTCAGCTGATGCATTTGCCTGGATGGGGATATCTGATACCCAACACACACACACACACAGCTTCCCACTCAACACACACCCACATGGAGACATGTATGGAGGCAAACAGACCAAATCTCGCCCACAAAATGGCCACTGAGGACCTTTGCCTCACAAACAGAAGGAGACATTGATGATGTACACAGAGAATGAAGGAGGGAGTGACAGAGATAGTAAGAAGTAAGGAAAGCAGAAGGTTTTAAATCAGTAAGAAAAACTTTTGCACTTTCATTTCTTCCACTCATGCATTTCTTTGTCAGATTAAGACAGTTGTACCTAACAGTTTCAACAATAATTTATAAAATCTAATCAATTACTAATAAAACTCTTCATGAAAGTAAGAGAAAACATAGTAGAGCTTTAGATGCTTATAAAACTCTGTATAAAGCATTTTAAATAATTTTTTCATAGTGACACCAAAAGTTTGCTTTTGCTTCTTTTATTTACAGTTGAAGTCTAAAGAAATATATATTTGTTGTGGTTACAACTAAAGTTTCTATGGATTATTTTTTCTCAGATTCAGGGATTAGTGATTAGAATGAGAATAAATGCAGGAAAATGGTGAAAAATGTAACACTTATGTTTCCATATTCTTATCAGAGCACAAACCAGTTGTATAGTGTTTTTATGGAGTGATGGATAACTCAAAAGAAAACCAAGATGTTGTATTCTTTCAAGGTTGGTATTTGCTGCTCCTTATTAAGAGGAAACGGTCACCTGAATTCAAGTTGAAGTGAACTCGCTTGAGAGAAAGCTGGATTTTTCAAATCCACATGACTTGCAGACCATTTTCTCTCCCTTTCTGCTGTACATTAGTTCTCCCTCCAGGTATAAACATCTGCTCTGAATGTTGACCCAAATATATTTACATGATTGTTATAAAAAGAAAAAAAAAAGCAAGGGGAATTGCATTTCTTTACCCTGAAGCAGAAGAAGTCAGATAGCATTTATGCTAGTAGGGAGTTAGCTTTAGCAATACCTAAGCAGATGCTCACACAAGCAGAAGCTGAAGCTAGCTGATGAAATGCTAAGTCAACAAAAAGTGCAGTGCTGGCCAAACAATTCTGTAAAGTACTGGTATGTTTGTAGAATTGGTCATAGTGGGAGCTAAACACAAGAAAAACTTTTGCCACATGTTTGCATTAGATGAGTCGTAAGTGTAAATTAAGATGCAGGAAAGAAAAAAAAAAGGTGAAGAGGGACACTGACAGAGAGACGCTATAAGCGAGATGACAGAGCAGAGAGTAAGGTTGAGAGGCAGAGGGATGAGCTGTGCCTTTAATGCCCATCTGGCCCGGAGATGTAATAAAATTGACATATTGATTCCTTTGAATTTACGAATGCCTGTTTCATAAACTCCATTTCCAAAGCCGAGGCCTCTTTAGAGCCCTGTCATTTTTCCCCCAAATGGATCAATTATGTGCCCACGTAATCCTGTTACCTGAGAAACCCACGCATACTTCTCCCATTTGCGGTGCTTCACCGGGCGCACAGACTCGCATTATAAGCACATAAACAAACTCAAGGTTTTTTTTCCCTTCCTTTTTCTGTGTATGTGTGTGCATGTGTGTGTTCACCCCCCACTCTTTTCTTCCTAATATTAGCGATTGTTTTCTCCCCCCAGTGTCATCGTGTGAGTCTCTCCCAGAGGGCTTTAGGGAGGCTTTTCCTCTGTTTCTTGTTTTTGAAGTCATCAAAATCCCTTTTACCCATATAAAACCGGCAACCCTGCCACCTCGACATCGACACAAACATCACAACACAACCCTCTTAACAGCCTTATAAACATAAATTTCATTTCCAGCAGGAGACCTCTTCACCTCTTCTTAAAAACTGGAGTCACAACTGAGACAATTACAAGCTACAGGACGATATTTCTTTGATAAATACACCTTCCTCCTTCAGCTGCGCCTCAAGTGATAAACAATGGAGAGTTTGCAGTGCTACACACAAGAGGTTTCTCCGATCTGCTCTACGATAAATATTCTTTTGTGGCTCTAGAGTTGATGGTTAGAGAGAGCAAGACACTAACTAAACGAGGAGTTTGGGTTTGTTACCACACTACCAGAGGGCAGTCTTAGATTAAAGAAAATGGATAAAAAAGAAAAAAAAATCCTGAATTTTAGCATTAAAGACTTTCTTTTTTTCTGAAACAGCAAACAAAATCATGTAAAGGTGAAAAAATCCATGTTTACGCTTTGAAAATCCACACTAGAAAATAAATAGATGCTTGATTTGAGGTAATAATTTACACCTATGATGCTGCAGTCCATAAAACAACCAGGAACATGAACTGGTTTATAATAACAGCAGCTGAATTAGTCCCAGACACATGTCGACAACCTGAACCAGTAACTGACCCTTTCCGCTGTTACAGACACAACCTGGATGAAAACAGTCAGTATGGCAAACGCCTGGGCGGTAATGGCATAATAGTCAGCTGCAAGTGGTCATGGGTCAAACCGGTGCGAGTGTAAATGTTGGAGCGATAGCGCGAGCTGTCAGGTGGAACGGAAATGTATGAAGAGCGACAGCAACGCTCTCGCCACAGCCACTGGATATCTATTTTACTATCACACATTGTTGTAAAACCAACTCAGAGACACAGAGGGAGGGGAGAGGAGGAGGGGGAAAAAAAATCAGTCCTCGATCTTATTTTCCACACTCCGGCGAGCTACAAGCGGCTCAGTTACACTACACTTGCACTGAACAATCAGTCTGGCAAAGGTTCACAAAACGACGAAATACCTTGTCACTTACTGCCTGACCTGTTCAGCGGAGTGACTCGAAGGGGGAGACGAGAGGAGAGAGGACAGGATGTAGTGGGGGGGTCATAAAATAATCATAAAGGATTCTGCTATTGGTGACATAAATGAGACTTTGAACAAATTCCATCACAATGTTCTTTTTTTTTACTTTTATTTCTTTTTCACCTTCAAACTGATTTTTTCTGAAAGCTTCTTTGTTTTCAGGCTGATTCAGAAATACGACTTTTACTTTTTTTTTCTAACCAGCTGAATGTTTTATGGATAAAGTGGTGCATTTAAAGATGGTTCAAAAGCAAAGACACCTTTTTTTTTTTTGTTTTGTTTGAGGATCAGGACCAACAAGCGTCTCTGTTGACACGTGATGGGGGTTAGAAGAGGTGACAAGTATGAAATTTGTGACACAGAAGTTGTTGAAGGTTCATGCAGCTTTGAGGTGATTGTTAAAAAGTGAAGAGGAGGAGGGAAGGTTTGTTGGGCTTAACGCGCTGACAGGCGGCTGAGTTCTGCTCACTGGACTTAATCTAAAAGAAAAAGGGCCCAGTTATGATGAAAGGTCGGCAGAGTATGTCTCAGCAAATTGGCTTTTCCTTTTAACCTCGTGCTGGCTGATGCTTCAGCTCCACCGCCGTGGAAGCCTAATGATCTACGGCCTGCTAGCTCACCCCCTCCTCTCACTCCTCTTCCTCCCACCTGTCCAACCCCTCTCTTGGTGTCATCTTTTTTAAAATTTTTTTTACTTATTCTCTAACCAAGATCAAGGCTTGTCACCAATCAAGCTACATTTCTTTGTGAGCCAGTAAATCAAAGCGAAAGCATCTAAACATGCTAACAGTGACATGTTTCCGGATAGAAGGATAAATTAGAGAGTTCAGAGAAAGAGCTGCGACCCGATTGAGGCCAAGTTTTGTGAACATGGTGGAACAGTTCAGCTCCGTCTCCTTCCAGGCCTGACAGCTTTTTGTGGCCAACCATAATGACGGACAATGACAGGTAATTACAAAGCGGGGGTGAGAATGAAGATGAACAGCATCAGAAGTTTCTGGGAACTTTAAGTGAGAGAGGATGGTGGTGATGAACTAAAAAACTTTACAACCATCATTGATTCTCCTCCATTTCCTGCAGACATGCAGTTCTCTGCTCTTCTTGCACATCATTTTCCTGACTGCTTTTTTTTTATCTTCTAGAAGGGAAAAAAAAACGTGCGCATGTTTGTGTGCGATGCCCTCACATGTCGTTATTTAGTCTCGGGTGTTTGCGTTGAGGGAAGCAGATGAACTCCAAATGTGCCGCTAACTATAACAGAATACCAAGTAGCTTCAATATTTTGCAAACAGCTTCACCTGCATGCTGGGAGACCAGGGATGTAGTGAGGGTGGGGTGAGGGAGATGGTGGAGGGGGGGTGTTGGTGTTGCAATCTCTCATGTTGCACAGACTCCCCCCCCCCTTTATAAATTACCTCATCAGTGAGTGAAATTAACACCGATTCTTGCAGGCAATTTCTCAATTTCCAATGCTAATTAGCTTTCTCTCTTTACTTTTAAATTCTGTAGCACCTGTTTAGGGGGAAGACATCTTAGGCAGTGCAGGCGCATTTAATCACAATTTTAATTAACCATCCCCGTAGATGTGAAAGAGAAGCAATTATAATGCAGATGAATGATGATTTTTCCACATTAAATTGTTTTGTTTCTTCGTTATGTTGATTGCATAAATACTGGCGCCGTTCAGTTTTTATCTACTGTAATTTTGTAATTGTTTTGCAGGGAAAAAAAAAAAGAAACCGGCAGCAGAAAGGGTTTGTATAAACTGAGTTTGCCTTCTGACAAATTGTTTCATTTACTTAACCCGTTAATCGCCAGAGCAGCAGGCAGAGGACTTGGCAGGAAGTGCTTTCTTTTCCCCAAAAACAACATTCATCAGTCTCTTGGGTTGTCAGTCACCCTAAGGTTTGAAGGCTTGCTGTTGTTGGGGGGTTACTCTCCATGTATCTTGTTTGACCTTAACAAACTATTAAACCAAATGAAAGTCATCTCCTGTCTTTGCTCAGCCTCCACTTTAACTACTGAGCATATAGCCACAAATGAAAGCACAGATGGGTGCTGCTGAAATGGACTCATAATCTTTATGCGCTCGTGAAAATATCATTGTGTTCGATGAAGGCGTCTTTTTGACTGTTTATAGCTCCTTGTTCTTTGAAACTTTGCTTTCATTTTTAGTGTCAGAGCTGTAAATAAATACGCAAGAACACAAGCGGAGGAGAAGTTCCGACTTTCGCCAGCTTCCGTACCGGGAAAGTTTCATCCGGTTCGCTTCTTGAGGCTTCGCCTGATACGAAGGTCGGGGGATTTTCGGTGCACACTGTGCACACAAAATAAGCACTGTTTTCTCTTCATGGACAGCGCAGCTACAAGGCAGAAAAACAACTCCCAGAATCCTCTTGTGCTCTCTCCTCCGCCCTTCGCAACCCCCAGCAGCACTCATTCTCTAATCCCACTGAGCACTGCTTTCAGTTTGCCCAAAGACCATGCAGGACAACTCCAACGGCCCAGACTCACACACACAAACACACACTCTGCCCTCTGATTCTGTGACACACACACTTGTTTCATAGTGACACTCATTATTTCTACCTATCTTTCTCAATTCTGTGTCACTTGATTACCAGCTGCACACACTTGATGACGCGGAAAGTACAGCCTGATTCACTGCTCTTATGCAAACTTAAAAGGAAGAAGCTCTACTTGGAATATCAGAGGGGACTAACTGGAGGTAAACAGAGCAGCAAATCCTGCGAAACGGTGGCAAGGCCAATATGGGTGCAGGGACAATGGTTCGGCCTGGCATCTCCGAGCCTTTGTTCTCGGCTTAACAAAACTCTGCCGTCACACCGTTTTACCTCAATGCCGCCCTGTCAAAATGGCCATCAGCCCGTCGAAGCACATGCAAAGCTGCGGGCAGGGAGGGAGGAAGAAGAGGGATGGGATGTGGAGGCAGATTAAGATAGAAGAAAAACTAAAAAAAAAAGAGGGAAGAAAGAGAGAAAGGTATGACACGAGGAAGAAAGGAGAAAAGACAGCTGAAGTATCGAGAAATGAATAAAAACACAATGATAGTCACCTCTTTCACTCAATCTTAATAAGAATATATAGCCACTGAGGAGGAGGGGAGTTGAGGGGCAGAGTTTTGAGCTTGGTGACGTGGCGGCGACAGAACTGGAGCAGCCAGATTCACTAAAAGTTTCATCACAAACTGCCTATCTGCTTCTCTCTGAGGGCCACAGTGAGGTAAAAATGAAGGAAGAAGAAGAAGGGGGGAAAAAGAAACCAGCACATCTGCGTCTACTGTGACCCGTCAGTTTGCCAATTAGTGTGTGAACACGTGTGTGTGACATGGAAGACTATGGGTTGGTTGTCTACAAATGTGCATTTGGCTAAATATGTGTTTTTATTTGTATGCAGAAATGCCTGGTTCCAAATTGTTAGTTTGGAAACAACCTGATGCTCTCTTAGAAAATAAATGGTCATCGTTCTTCCAGAAAATGCCACATGTGCAGTATGTACAAGAGAATCACTGGGCATCCTAACATGGTATACTATCAGTGCTGTTCTAAAGATCACTCGATATCTTCTCAGTTTCATCTGAAGTTGTTTTTATAACATCTGATTAGCACTTAACCCCCAGAAACCCGACCTTACGAGCTTGGGTGAAGCTCGGGCTTGAAAATCTGCGATTTGTTCTCTTTGGTTTTCCTCCTCCCTCCCTCTTCCTCTCCTCCACTGTCAGGTTCTGGCCTGCCAATTTCAACTTGAAGCTTGACTGGGCCTGATTTGATGCAAACTACCGTGGGGTGAGGTAGAGGGGGGAGTCAGGAGGGAGGGGAGGGCGACTGGAACTGATGAACAGTTATGTCAAGTCGATTTTGCACCGTCGGGGAAAGGTAACCTCTCCGTCGGGGAGCAGACGGTTAGGGAGGTGGAGATAAAGGTAACAAAAAAGCAAAAGACCACAAAAAAACAAGGTTAGTTGAGAGGGGGCTGCTTGGGGAAGGAGGTGGGGTCTAAAAGGGTGGCAGAGGGGCGTGTAGTTGCACCAGGGTGCACCCACACATCACCGCTTCACCTCATCTCCCTCTGCTTACCGCCTAGCTGTCAGTGTGAGTACTAATTGCAGATGTGCCAGTCTGCCATCATAATAAAATCAGAGGCAGGGCGGACATTAAGCATGGCTGGCTCATTTGTGAGACTGCTGAAAAGGTAGCATAAATGAATATTTCATTACCTTAATTACTAAGGAATACTCCTTTCCACCAGTCGTCGAATGAGTGTTGCTATAACTAATTATGAAAAGTAATAACATTAGGGATACTGTGATTGCCAGTTTATAAGGTGGCTTCTGCTTGCTGTTGAGGTATAAACTGTTGGGTAACATGCAGCTTGGAGCGGAAAAGGCAGGAAAGAAGCAAGCGAGGATTTACACATCTGCAAAAAAAGTGGTGTTTGCAGGGATGAATGAAGCTCTGATTATTTATTGCTTGAGAAGTGGAGGCTTTAACAGGTATGAAGGGGCTTAAAAGGTTGTGAGCCTCGCTGGGTGTGTAAATGACGGCTTTTTGGCTGCGCAGGAAGCCCCTTTAATATGCCGTTCTCCATGAATACAAACACAGAATCTGAAAGGATGCTGGCGCTACAGCTACCTGGAATACCGAGTGCAATTTGATAAATCCTTTACCACGCAGCCCTGAAGTACCTGCACAGCTAAAGAAAAAAAAAAGGAAAAGAAGGCAAGGCTACAGCAAACCGCCGCAAACCGCACATTTGCATCTCTTCATCATCCTGCAGCCTTTGATGTCAGACACATGGCTCAATACTTCTGTCGGTTATTCACCTTTGCAGCCCGTGGGCACGTCCCATGCCCAGCTGTAATGTATGACCACTGATAAGGTCGTAAGGAGGGGTGTGAGAAAAAAAGCACAGTACAAGGTCTGCTTTGATGGCCATGCTAATTCCAATACCCCTAAGTAGTAAGAATAACAAAGTGGTGGGGAATTTATCTCAGGAATGCCGGAGCAAGACAGCCGGGCGATAAGGAAGTAGCTTCCCTTGGGTGGGGGAGAAGTAATTAGAGGGGGCTGACTGGTTAGATGACTAGCTGGCTGGCTGCTGGGATGGATGGAAGCAGAGGTGGGGGAGAAGGAATTCAGAACAAACTAAGTTGGAGACAGAAAGCAAAGAGAGAAAAGAGACAGGAGCTGGATAAAAGTTTTATGAGACAAGTCAGAGAGGCAGAGGTGTACAGAGATGCCCAAAATGGCTCATATAGGATATAACATCCTCAAGCTCTCCCGTTATCGAAACTTAACCTAACAGGAAGCCAGGCTGTGTGTCAGGCTGAGTCACAAGTTTGAGCTCGAGTCTTCTGATTTCACCCTTTCTAGGTCAGGAAATACCCTTCCATCCAACAATCAGCAAAGGCAACCAAAGTCAGCCTGGAGTTAGGGCCTCGTAAACCACACAAACCCGACTTTTATCACCTCGCCCCGAAAACCTTCCCCAAAATCCAAACCCTTGCTTTGCCAAACGGGAACACTGTCAAACTCCAGCCGCCTGATTTCCTGTCACACATAAATCCTCTTGCTTGACCACCTTGACCAAAAGAACCCAGAGCTGCAAGGCCCGAAACTGCATTGGTCCTGCGTGTCAGAAAGGCTGAGGACAGGCCTGTCGGTGTGATTATTCCCCTTCTACCTGAGGAGGCGTTTGTTTGACATTCGCATCTGACAGCGACGGGACATGAAGCGTTCCAGAGAGAGGAGGAGAGGGGGGGCTGCCTCTCCAGTCAGAAGTCATTAACACGTGAATTCACCTCTCAGACTCTTGAACGGGGTCGACGTGGCTACACATGTCCACTGACTCCACCGCACATGACATTTAAAGGGGAAGATGCTGCAGCTCTCCTTGACTCACACTTGCCAAAGGTTAAATGCAGGTTTAAATAACAAGCAATCTCTGACCATTTCCTCTTTGGGCTGCAGCCTCGGGTTAAGAAGGTGCTTGATCAACGCTGAGATGAAAGCGTGGAAGTGAGTGAAATTTGTACAACCGCAAAATGACCTAATTTTGCCCTAATCTTGCTTGGCAATCGGCAGCAATTAAATTGAGATAACACATCTGAATTTACTTCCATGCAAGATTGAAGGGGGGAACTGGAGCACAAAGGATAGCAGACAAGTCCTCGTTAAAAAAAAAGGAAGAAAAAAAAGGAAAAAAGAGGGGCACACTTAGGTGGCAGAGAAGCAGGACACCTACTGAATAATGAACCATAGTAAGAAAAGTGAGTGCTGATCAAATAGCATGTTCTATAATCCTGAATTAAAGGTAGGGTGGTGGGTGTGTGTGTGTATGTGTGTGTGTGTGTGAAAGAAGGCCTAGATTTCCAGATGTCACCGAGCCTTAATCTGCCGATCTGTTATTGATTGTTTCACACGGTCCTGACCTTGCCAGAAGAGCTCTTCCACCCGACAATCAAACATACATCAAAGAGTGTGTGTATCTTCCAAAATGTGGGTGTGAATATGCATGTGTGTGTGTGTGTGTGTGTGAGTGTGTGCTCGCGGGGCAGCAGCACCGACATCAGAGCAGAAAACTGGAGGCTGCTTTCAACACTTGTTTGCACAAAGGTGTCATCTCTAAAGCAGCTGCCGCACAGTAGAGGAGGAAAAAAATATGGAGGAATTATTTTAATGGCCAGCTGAGGTGTTTGTTTCCTTCGAAATATCGGGATGCTTCTCGTAACCACACAGAGCAGCAAAGTCTTCACACACAAGCGACAACCAGCTGCGACGTGTTTGTTCTTTTGATTTTATCTACATTTTGATCTTTTGTTGCTCTATTAAGACACAATTCTGCTTGTTAGAGGAGAGATGTGGCGGGTCAGTCCCAACTGCTGAGGAATCAGAAGAAAATCGATCCCAAATATAATCCAAAGTAAACGCAGCAAAACCATGAAAATAGCAGGCAGATTTCCTTCTCCAGCATGCACACATGCACGGTAGCGCTAACAGAAAAAAAAGAAGAGGTTTATAATTTCTTCCCCCTCATCATCGCTGTGTAATTACAAAATCTGAATGTTAGTTTACACCTGCTCAGCAACCTGTCGCCTCTCACGCCCAGGCTCACTCGCAAACGGGGAAAAGTCTACTAGTGGAAAATGTCAAAAATCATAGCCGAGACTGCATAAGTGCAAACAGCGGGACGAGACAGAACGGATGGACCAAATAAAGACTTTGCGTTTTCACTCGAGAAACAGTCAAATGAGGCATGATATTTAAAAAAAACAGCAGAGGAAAAAAAAAGCATCTTCAGCCTTCTACGTGATGCATAAAACATGCCAGCTTAGGGTAAAGAGTGTACACACGTAAATGAAAAGTCCGAATGCGTGCAATTATTTGCCGGACCAGTGAAGTTTCAATTTCTGTGTTTGCTTATTTTGTCAAAATTGCAAAGAAGGGAAAGAGAAAACAAAAGGATGAGGGAAAGACGTGCAGAGAAAACAAGCAAGAAGGCATGAAATAAAGTCAGGGAAGCAGGAGAAAGACATCTGACTGTGTTACAACTTTGGAGAGTCTCACTGAAAAGAACAAAATGGTGAGTGGGGTAGGGGGGGGGGGACTCGCCAAATAACTGTAGAAAGAAATGAAAGCATGAAGGTGATTTTGAAACAGCCAGAAACACCTTTGCTCCATCACTTTCCATCTGCAACCCTAAAACACGCTCGTCTACGCGTCTACACACTCTGCAGCCAATCGAGCATAATTTCACCAACCCGGTTCTTCTTCTGAGACAATTCCTTTTGGGAGAAGATGCACAAGTTCAGCAACAGTTCAGCAGCCATGGAGCAAAAGAAAGAAAACTGGGACTGGTGCACTGCTTACATGCCATGCCGCCTTCCTTTTTAAAGACACGTAAACAAAATGTAAAAGATTAGGGCCAAAAGCACGTAAGGAATGCCACGTTGCCGCCTGTGTCACCGCATCATTTTGGACGATGCATCATTATTGTGGTTTGAACATGAAGGGAAGTCAGTGTTGGCTCACTATTGGCTGATTCATGCCTCGGTGTTAGTCAGGCAACGGATCTCAGCCACTGCTCTCGCTTTCATCCTTCTTGGCAGTGGCTGTGTGTGCGTGAGTGTGCATCACCCTAAATAAAGTGCACCTTCTGTGGCTGTGCATTTCCAAACTGATGCATCCAAACAAAAAAATAAATAGAAGATTTTTTTTAACTAAAACAGTCAGACAGATCTCTGCAAAAGGGAGAAAAAAAAGAGCAGCTCCTCCAACCCCATCTCTCCAAAGCACGGGTTAATATCATGGCTGCCTAGTAAGGCATTATCCAGAACCCCTCTGAACAAAAGGTCCCTTTTGCAAACAGACTCCTACTTTCCCCCCAGTGTCCAAAGGTGTTTGCTGAAGTAAATCTGCCTAAATCCTGCGCAGCTTGGCCAGGAGGAGGAGGGAGGGAAGGTGTACCGATAATCCCTCTTCTTAACCAAAAAAGAAAAAAAAAAGTTCTGGGTGAGGAACAGAAAGAGAAAGAGAAGAAAGAAAACTGGAATCCATATCACATGATGCCATTTAAAGAGCCGAGGTGCCCCCCAACCCCCTTTTCCCTCTGCAGCTCCACATCTTTGCTTAAGATTTGCATACATCCTGTCTGGGAATGCAGATGATGAAGATATCTTGCTAATCGTTCTCATCAAGCAAATTGTGTCGTGTATGTTTACATAGGGGATGTTGTTATTTCTCATTTGAAAAGACTCTTTTATTTTTTTTTTTTCACCACCGCAAACATTTGATTCTCACGTATTCAAAGTTTAGGAGGCCTCCTGCAGCTGAGCAGACAAGAAAAAGGGGGAGAAAAAGCGCATCCATCGTGAGGGGCACCTGCTCCTGACTCTTATCTCCTCCTTAATGCACAATCCAATCGGTTTCAGACAGGGTTTTTTTCTTTTTCTTCTTAAGTGCGAGTGACCACGAATAGTGTGGGCATGCCATCTCGTAACACTATCTGTCTGTCAGGAGGGGTCTGGGCCCCTGCTAGAGTAGGGAGGCTATAAAAGGCTTGTAACCAGGGGACAACTAACAAACAACCACAAACACCCTAGTTATTTCTCTCTAGCACCCACCCACTTCTTTCTGCCTCTATGTTTCCCTTCTTCTTCTGCTTCTTTTTTTTTGTTACTCTTCTCTACTCTCTTGCTTTCCTTTTTTTCTCCCCCCCCCCCCTCCCTTTTCATCTCAGGCCCTTTTCTGATGCTGAATGCAAATGTGTAGCCCTGCTGCTGGCGGCGAAAGGGGCTGAATTGTGATTAAGAGGGAGAAGAAGAAGAAGAAGAAGGAGAAGGAGAAGAAGAAGAGGAGCTCTTTTCTTTGTTCTCCCCCCGGGGGATGTTTACCAGGAGAGACACGGCGGATCAGATATGAAAGGCATTCAGGTCAGCATTGATGTGAGCGAAAGTGAAATCGTACCTAAGGCATTCCAAAGACCCGCGGTGTCAGGGGTCCGGGCTCGCGGTGCCTCTGCAAGTGTGTGTTCTCTGGCCGCCAGGCACAGAAATATCTTCACACAAGCAGGGCGGTCGAGGAAGGAAGAAGGAAAAAAAAAGTGGAATAATAAAAAAAAAAGGAGAAAATGTGTCAAAAATGTATCTTTTTCAGAGGAGGAGGGATTGATGAAAGTTTTTTGTCCAATGTCCAGAATGGAGTTGATCATTAGGTTTCTTTTTTTTTTCTCTCTCTCTTCTCTGTGTGTGAGTGTGTGTTGGGGGTGTACAGCCACAAGCCATGCTATTTGCTTTTATCTGCCTTATCAAAGCATGAAAAAACTGTGCTGCTGTTGTGTGTGTGTGTGTGTGTGCAAATGCTGTTGCTGAGCTACATTCCTGATTTAATTCCTTGTGGAAAGCACATATTAGAGGGTTTGCTGAATTACATATGGGCTTTAAAGCCGAGCATATCACACCGCATCTCTGCCTCTCTGTTACACAAACAGCAAAATGAAATAAAATCACGTGAATTATAATAACGCTAAATTCTCCCCCACATAACTGACACTGATGCCCAAAGGGAGCTTTTTTTACCCCCATTCTTTTACCTGACATGATATCATAGGGGATGTCCTTTCAATTTTATGTGCTTGACCATGTACGCCACAGAGTTTGAGATGGATATATGTAGCTGCAGTTAAAGGAGAGAAAGGGGAAAGATACATAAAGGTAGCATGAAGAGAAAAACGAGGCCTCTCGCTGCTCGCTAAGATGCAACTCGTAAAAATCCATTTCTTTCCCTTTTTTGCATGGGAATAACTGGGATGCATCTTGTTTGGTTGAACCACAAGCATATAAATATCATCTGATGTCTCCGAGTAATTATTTCACTCGCTTACACAGAATAATCCCTTTTTCCCTCAGCTGCACAACCCTTTTTCCCTGCTTCTTCCTGCAGAAAAATGAGGAAAAAAAATACAAAAAAAGACGAAGCCACAAGGAGCGTGAGGTGTCTGCTCTACACAATCGCCAACCCGTATGGGAATGGCAGCAGTGAATGGCGTGGCGGACAACCCCCCGCCACTATTGACGGTATAAACATGTAAATGAAACACATTACCACTGACAATCAATTGTCCGCGAGCGCCCTGCGAAACCTGCCCTCCTCCTCCCTTATTTTTTCTCTTCTCAAACACTCAGCCCCCCTCTCCTTTTTTTTTTTCTCAGTGACGATGGCATAAAAAAAAAGAAAAAAGGAAAAAAGAAAGCCCCTACCTTGTGGAGGGAAAATATGGGAAAAGAGGGAGGAGGAGGAGGGTGAGAAAGGAAGGACAGCACCTTGTCTAAACCCCCTTAATTCTTTGCAGCGGGAGCTGCAAACTTTAAAAAAAAAGGCAGAGGAATAATAGAGATGGACAAATTGTTTAGATTGGCAGAAATCTGGCATTGTCTGGGTCTGAAAGAACACCCCCCTTCTCCTCCTCCACCTCTTCATTCACTCACACATACATAAACACACCCTAGCCCCCATTTTTCTGGCTATTTGTGATAGCCTTAATAACCACATTCAGATGATTGTATCAAACTCCAGAAGACGAAGATTGGCCTTTCTGCTTCTTCTTTGCACTGCTGCCTCAGATTATGTAATCAGCGTATTTCCGAGGGTAAGTCCTGACACTAAACATGTTACGTGGGGGAAAGGAGGAAAAATGTAAAGCATGGGAAAGCTAATGCAACATCCTCTGTCCTCTCAGACAAACGCTGCCACAGTTTCATACGTTTTTACCCCAAAGAAAGAAGAAGAAGTAAAGCAGCCCGAGCCAGCTTGTTTGTTTGTTTTTTTGAAGCCGCTTGAGTAAGAAAATAAGAACAGGTGTGTGTTTCTGTTGGTCGCTCACAGCTGGATGTGACAAGCAACACCTGGCAAGGGCCAAACTCTCAAACGCTTCACGCTGCTGAGATCAAGTTTCACACCAGGAAAGGAGAAGGGGATGCCTTCTTTGCGGTTGAGCAGCGGGGAGCAAGACGATGATACTAAAATGTAATTCTCTCCTTTCTGCTGTAAAACAGTGGCGTGCAGTAGGTTTGTATAAGTCATGAACTGTGGTTAAATAGCACATGACAGAGTGGGCAGTGAGTAAAGCTACTGTAGCACCTCCAACCCTGAAGGCCAACAGTCATCTGGGGGAGAATGTCATTGGTTGGACAACTTAGAGAGCAAATACCTCATTAATACTAATTGGAACAAAAGCCAAAACCCATCCATCCATGCAATCATACACTAAATAAATAAATAAAAAGGAAAAATGTAATCTGAGCAACTCTAGTTCGTGAATGTGTGTATTTGAAACAATATTAAGGAGTCCGAGACTCTGCTGTTCCATTGGAATATAAGAAAACAGCAAATTTAGCTGGATTTTAAATCTGAATAAAGACAGACGGCCCACAAATTATAATTTACTCCTAAACATGTTGATGTACACACCACTGTTTCCAAAAGCTATTAAGAGAAATTAGCTGTAATTGCACTTCTATCACATTTGTGTAGATTCATCCGATTTGTTAGTTAGAGGAAGAAAAGCAGGATCTGAGCGCATCCAAGTTTACAAAAAAATGGACTCAACCCCCTCCACCTTTGCATGTCTGCATGCATTTCTTTTCTTTTTTTTTCTCTTTCTGGTGGAGTTGGTCGTGCCGGCCGTCACACGCCTCGCCTTGCCATCCCTCCATCGAGCCAGGCAGGAAGAGGACAGAGACAGAGGCAGGGCGAGGGGAGAATGGCCAAGCCTCAATAAGCCTCTGCATTCCCAGAGGGGGAGAGAGAGAGAGAGAGAGAGACTGGGGGTGAGGAGGAGGAGGAAGGGGAGGAGGAAAGGGGGGAGGAGGTGAAAGCAGTATGGTCATCAGACAATCTTGTTGTCATGGGAGGAAAAAAAGAAAAAAAAAGTGTTTTTGTTTGTAAATGTGTATTCTGTTGCGTTAAAGATGGACTACATTACTGTGGGAGATAAAAATATTCTTTACACACTCTGCCGCCTCTTGTCAGGTTTAAAGGTGTGAAAATTATATTTGCTTTGCTAACATTATTTTACCATTTGATACAAAAGCCAAGCTTGTTTTTTCCTCCTTCTCTCTCCTTTAGAAAACAGGTGGCCACAGATAAACAGGCTGCCACGTCTCTGAATGTGTCTTATTATACTATTTTTTTTCCTTTATAAATCCAGCTGATGCACATTTCCACACAGGAAATCTGCACCTCGCTGCTGCTGTTATTATGCTCTTGTGCTATTTAGTGTGGAACAAAATGCTTGTCTACTATTGATTGTTTCAAATCAATAAATGAAATCTGATCTAGATAAATAACCTGTGGGGGCAGAGATTAAAAAACTGTAGTGAAGAAAGCAAATATAAGCCTCGATGTTTCACACACACACACACACACGTCTGCACTTGGCCAGTGTTTGGAGCCTATATGGAATGATCAGGAATAACAGGGCCAGGAAATGTCACTGCAGATTTGGCTCTTGTGGGAAAGAATGCAGTCAAACGGAGAAGGAAAAGCAACAAATCTCCACCTCCAGCGTTCCAGTCCAGACCCAATTAATGTCCAGCGTTTATCGGACATGTCATCCAATTTATTTATGGTCCCTTCACTACAGTAAACTTAGTGACAAGTGTGAATAAAAACGCATTTTAAGGAGGGGGGTAAAAACGCTGAATCAACCTTCTGTGAATTATTTTATCCAGGAAAATCTCATAAAAACGTATAAAGATGGATAATAAAAAAAGACCAAAAAGAAAGCAAATAAAAAGTCACAAAAATGGGACTTTTTGGGGACACCGAGCTCCTCCAACCAGCGACACAGTCCCCCCATTGCGAGGGTTTGTCCCGGCACCGCAACTTTTCAACATCCACAACTTCTCCAACTAACCTCCACTTCTGTGCCGAAAAACACACACTTTCAAGTCGATAAATGCAAGTTAATCTCTACTTCTATGTGTGCATATAAATATCCCAGCGCTGTGGCTGCAACACGGGCGCGTTGCGCACACTTTCCCCTCGGATAACGGTGCCTTTCTCTGCGTAAAAAGGGACAGACAGCTACGCGCACCAGCCGCGGACTCTCACACACCCCTAAGCCGCAGTGGAAGCCTTCAAAGCAGGCTCCCGTTCAACGATACCCCCCCAAACTCCTCCCCATCAGACCAATTGGTGCGTCTATCCCCGTGATTTTCTTACCGTTTTTCCGTCTCGGGTTGGCTTGTTTTCGCCTCTTACACCTGGGGCCATCCGCCATGATCTCTTGCTTCATTGATAAGTATGTGGGGGATCAGATGGCAGCTCGCATGGACTCGATTCCTTGATTTCAGCTTGATATCTAACGGGAAACACACACACACACACAAAGCACCAACAGCGTTAGAAGTGGAGGATCCACTTGCGCCGGACGCGGACGAGAAAAGAAAGCGGAATTGGATAGAATGGGGGGAAAGCCGCGGGTGAAAGTAAGAGACGGAGCTCTGAGGGGATCTGTGTCCCTCTAATTTAGATTTCCAGCTGATCGGCTCTCAGCTTTAAACAGCAGGAGGAGGAAGAGATCATTTCTCTTATCAGCAAAAGCACAATTCATTTGAAGACTCCAGCGACAGTTTTGTTTTTTCTTTTTAAGTTTCCCAATTCCCAATTTTATTCCACATTAAAACCTAATTAAACCCTATTCATCTAGTCGTGTTTTGCGCTTTCAGCTTAGGACTAACAGGTTAGTTAATGAAATTCCTGTCAATTTTTAAGGGCCAGATTCGGAGCTACAAAAAAAAAGCCAGAATAAGTAAGCAGAGTCGTGATTAAAAGTCATAGAACTTCAACAAACACTTGGCTACGCCTGAGAAAATAGTACTTCTAGGTTTAATAAGCTGAGCCCAAACTCTCATGTACACAGTTGATAAATAACAGATGGGGAACAATTGATTAAATGTGCCGAATGACTTCGGACTGAGAGGAAAATCTTTAAGGCACAAATGGTGCATAAAGAGAAGCGATAAGACCCAAAAGTCGCCTGGTTGTTCGGTGCGCGTGCTTATTTATACTTATTAGAATAAGTATAAACTGGCTTGTTTTATTTTTTCTTACTTTGGGGCTTGTTGTTGCTCTATGATAGAATTTTATAGGGGAAAAAAAGACAAGCTGAAGGGACTCAAGAGTGGAAATCGGGACGTTCTCTCCAAACGACAGCGGTGTCGTGTGGGCGCAAAGGCGCGGAAAAGGGGCTCCTTTCCCCGGCTGTCAAAGAGTCCGACAGGGCGCCGTTACTTTGCGGAGATTTGAAGAAAAAAAAGGGAAGAGGAATCGTCCCAAACGCACCTTTCTCCACCTGCGCAGGTAACGGCAAAGTTGATCTAACTCTGACGCGCGCGCGCGGAAGTTTAGGATCCAACAAATCTCAGGGAAAAAAGGGGTAAAAATATGTGAAAAACTAAGGAGGTACATACCTGATTCTTATAGGAGGTGTGAAGAGGGGTCTTGCGGATAGAGCGAGGAAGGGATGATACCGGAGCGCGTCGGTGAGCGGATCCTTTTCCACCGGTGATAATAAAGCCTTAGAAATAAAGCCTTAGAAATAGTTGGGAGGAGGGAGGGACCGCTATTCCTGCTAGGGCAGGTTTACAACTGATGTCTTACACCCACTCCAGGAAACAAACCTGGGTAGGGACTGACGTGTTACGCCTCTTCTAATGACATTTTTTTTCTTTCCACCTCCTTTTCTTTGCCGTGTAACACAGAGGAGAAGCCCCCTGAAACGCACGCCACCTATCTTCACGGGAGGGGATAATTGAGGAGAGCAAAAAAACGTGAGCATCTTCTGGGTTGAAGTTTTTTTTTTCTTCCTCCCTCTCCGTCTTCTTTCTCTCTCCCCCCTTCTCCTCCTCCTCCTCTTTTTCTTCCCCTCACTCTCCTCTCTCTTTCACCATCTCTTCTCTTTTTTGAGTGAAACCAACTGTCGGGGCTTGACGCGGAGAGAACAGGCGACACTGGTTTGTTTTCTCTTCTTTTTTAATTTTTTTAAAGGAGATAAACTTCATCCTCACCGGCTGCAATCATGTAAGAATGATTTTTTTTATGTATTTATCAATTTCAACTGCGCATAATATACAGAAAAAAACAGAATGCAACACTTTGCCCAACAAAAATATTCATCATTTGATGCGAAAAAAAGGTTTCTGTGTTTGTATCACGCTGCAATTTAGTGTACAAGATCGATTTGTGCTTATAAATATTTTTAATCATATTAAAGAAAGATTTTTTCACTTTTTTGATTTATGATATTTCAGGAAAATGACTGTAAATAATTATTTTAAAAGTTCCAGAGCGGAATTGGCGGCATTTTAATTTGATTTGGTGTAAATAAAGTAAAAAAATCCAACACATTATTCATGATTAAATTAAATTTAACAAAGAAAAGTTGCATCAACATCGCTCTTCATCACCTGTGACGTACCTGCGCAGCATCATAGGCAACACTTCCAAAGGGATCCATATAAAATATGCGTATATGCACATTTACATCCACATTCCATCTTGTATTTATTTATTCATTTCGGGTTGTGCTCAGTTGCTTTACTAAACAACCCACTAAAGCCAGTTACATTACAGAGTCTGAGCGCATTGGCTCGTGTCTGACGGTGCTGAAAAAATGTTTTAAAAAAATAGCATGAAGTGAAATAAAGTGAGTTCTGCTGCGGGTTCCTGTTTTATTACCTGAAAATGGGAGTTATTAGGATGTATTACTGTTACTTTTCTATCTCATTCTATAGAACGCATCTATAAAAGAAGTTAACCATCTCAACAATGTCTGACTTCTGACTTGTAACACACACACACACAAACACACACGCTTGAGAGAGAGAGAGAGAGAGAGAGAGAGAGAGAGAGAGAGAGAGAGAGAGAGAGGCTCCACCTTTGCAGCGTCCTGATTGGTTATGTAAATAAAGTATTATTTTGTGTCCTGTCCTCCTGCAGTTCGCCACTCTATGGCTAATTAAATCATCAATCAAGAGGCTGAACTGGCTGATGCCCCCCTTACACACACACACACACACACACACACACACACACACATTCCCCTTATCAGAGAAAAAAACAGCAAAAATCAGTGACAGGCTTTTCTTTTCTGTTTGTATATTTTTTTGTTTATTCATATGTAATTATAATAAATGTGTTCTCTAACTTTTCTGCTTTATTTTTGTCTTCCTGTGACAACAGGGGGGCTCGGAGAAGCAAATCCAAAAGAACCAAATACAAATATATCGTTTGGTAAGTTGGAATATCCCAAAAATCCACCATGAATTGCAGCCATTTAATCCCCTCATCCAAAAAAAACAAAAAACAATGAAGAAATGAGGAGGACAGAGGTGAGTAGAAGCTGCTCTGCCTCCCGTTTTTCCCCCACCGGAAACTGGATCCAGTCCTGGGTGAATTATAATAATAATTTACTACCACGATGCACTTTCAGATGCACACACACACATCTCTCTCTCTCTCTCTCTCTCTCTCTCTCTCTCTCTCTCTCTCTCTCTCTCTCTTCCTCTCTCACTCTCACACACTTGATTGGAAGCTCAGACCACCCCCCTCCACCCCACCACCTAAACTCACACTCTTCATCCACAACCAGCTTGGAGTGGCACCTCTCGCGCGCAGCCTCCTCTCGGCGGGGCCACATATTCACCGTGAAAACGGATTACAGTCGGTGTGTGACCTATAGAGGAACCTTGTACTTAATGAATACATTGGTGTAAATGAGGGTGGGGGTGTTTATTTTCTTTTTTGTTTTGATAGTTTTTGTTATTCTTTTATTTTAAAATTCGACGTAAAAAATGTTATTTATTAAGACTTGTTCCAAAACCAATACAATTAAATAAATGTAGTGATGCTTTCTCTGTTTGTGTTTCCCTTCTCAATAAATTTGAAGCACTATTATCCATCCTGCCTTTTTTTTTCCCCCTTAAGTTAAAATGTTTTTCCAGAAAAATCAATAGGTATAAAATCCACTTGGGTTTAAATACTTTTTAATGTCCAGCATCACCTGAATTAAAGCTCTACGGTTCTGCAGCTGTCTGCCTCAGGCAACGCTGCTCATTTTCAAGATTGTAATACTAATTTTCTCCTGCATTATTTTAGGTTATAGCAAGAGGTGTGTGTGTAAGAAAAAACACGTTTCTTTTTTCCCTGTTTTTTTGGGAAGGTGTGTGTGTGTGTGTGTAAATGCATATAGACAGTCCCTGCTGCAGACAGGCTCTCTGTATTTAGAGAATCTGTCAGCTAAATTTCAGCTTCTGTTTGTGAGCTTCACTGAGCTTTTTCATGCCGTTACATGACGGAAACATTCCTGTTCAACTCAATAAAGAGGTCAGAGGTCAGAGCGGAGTGAAGGTTTCCCTCCAAAACCTCAGAAACAAAAACTGCAACATCCATGAGGTCAGCGTGAGGAGCGGCAGATATCTTTGCAGCCTTAAAACATCCTCATCATCACTACTCACGAATAAACTGCAGCATCATCCGGCCGAGACATCCCATCTAATATTTACTCCCAATTTGTTTTTGTATAATCGCTTGTTTTTGCTGCCTTCGCTGGTATGCAGTGAAACACAAGAGAGGGATGCCATTGCAAAACCACGCCTGAGGACTGAAATACAGTGGCATGTACATGTGCATTCAACAGCTCAGCCGCCAGGCGTCCCTGATTATTGGCCTAATTTAGATCTGTGAGAGTCACATGACACAGAGGAGCATCCAGTGATGAATATACGCCCAGTCCTGCTCTCAACCGAAAACACTCTTTTGATGCAAGGAGTGCGCATTGTGAGAATTCCTGTTCAGGTTGTGAGTTTCTCTGCTGACGTTTATTCACGTTCTGGTTTTCAAAGTGTCAGAAACAAGTCGGCAAATACAAACAAACTGTATTTATAAGGCACATAAAGACAAAAGGAAGCAGGAATAAGCAGAACACCTGAGAGTGAATAATAAAACTTAACTGCTGCATTATTGTGAAGATTTTTTTTATACATAACAGAAAATATCTTCAGGCAAAAGGATAAAACTTGCCTCTGGAGAAATGTATCCTTCTTTCAGGTCAAATTTAAGCAACTCAAGCAACTATTACACAATAACATCAGTGATAAGGTCAAATGAGCATCAAGCTGGGCTGATGAAGCTGCAGGATACATAATACTAATACTGATTTGTTTGTCCTGAAGCTGCTAAAAGTTCGCATTTTTTTCCCACTTTTTTATCTGCCAAAAGTCAATTTTATAATTATTGGTACAACCAAATAAAAAAATGATTCATTTAGTTCTTCCAGAGGCTGATCAGAGCTGAAAACTTGCTCCAGCATCAGAAACAGAAACTCTCCAGTGAGAACAGATGAAAATCAAGACAAACACCAGGTGCATTAGCAGTTCTTTGAAATGGGTTTCATTGTAAATCCATTAAAACAGGCACATTAGTGTCATTAAACGTACATATTTCCTTTTTAGCAGATTGAAATGTTGCATTAAATTAATTATGTTTGACTTCTTTGTCATTAAGAAATTAATTTTCAGCACACATATACACTGTTCATGTTCCGATTTAACACTGATTCTTATAAACATGGACCGGTTCTGTCATGTGTTGGGTGGTGATGCTTCTGTATTGACGTCATGCACACACTTAACAAATGATGCTGCACTGTAAACATTGCTCTGCAAAGTTGCAGCAATTTAAAAGGAAGTTTCCTGGCAAAACACTTCCAGAACAAGGTGACAGGATGTTGACAGCTACTGTAATGCTATTACTACTACACACCACATTTTGTTTTATACATTGAAGTGGCCCTTCCTGGTTTGTTGGAGAGATTTGAGCTATTTTGGGGATGAAGGTCTTCATAATTCTGAACGCTAATATGCTAAAAAAAAATATATATTGTCTCATTTACTGAGGCTTTTTAGAAATATCTGATCTACACATACACTCACTGGATTCTTGCTTCAATCGTGCATCAGTTCTTTGCCAGCTGAGGACTTCTGTGGAATTGTGCAAATCAAACCACAACAAGACGCACTCATCCAGACCCTTATAAAGCCAAATAACTTTCAGGCTCTGATTCAGCCAATTAGGTTACATCTCAGTTCACTTTCACTATTAGCAATGTATTAGCAATATAAAGATTTTATCATCTACAAATACTAGAACATATTTTTCTCTGCACTGGATTCCTTCATAATAACAAAAGTATTAATAATTCTTGATTTTTTTGGCTGCACAGTGGTGCAGTTGGTTAGTACTGTGGCCTCCTAATCAAGAAGGTTGCTCGAGCCTTGACTGCGGGGGGGTCTGAACAGTGGCCGTTCTATATGCAGTTTGCATGTTCCCTATATGTATGTGTGGGTTCTCTCAGGTACACTGGCTTCTTGCCACCTTCCAAAAAAATCAATCTATATTGCTCTTAGGAATGAATGTGAGCGTGAATGGCTGTTTGTCTCTCTGATTGACAGGTAACCTGTCCAGGGTGTACCCCCACCTCTCACTTAAATGACTGCTGGGATAGCTTCCAACTCGCAACCCTTAATTAGATTAAGCGGTTAAGTAAATGACTCACTTGTTGATTGTCACTGTTCACTTTTTACATTGTATTATTTTGAAAGTTGAATGTGGAGAAACAAGGATAGACAAAGTTTGAACACGTCAGTAGTGGCAGGAGTTGGTGTAAATGCAATTAAAATGACTTTATGTGATGTAGAAAACCCAAACAAAGCTGGTTTGACCACAAAGTAGATCTACAAAAAAAAAAAAAAAGAAGAGGGACATCTTCAAAAAGGTACTTCTACTTTTAAAAGCTGCAGCTCAGCCTCTCGAGTGTTAAACCCTCAGCAAATGGTTTGTGTTTTAGCCCTGAAGCAAGTTTTTTTCGCCTCATCTTGATTAAAATAAATTGTTTTTGGCGTTCAGAGGGTTCGAATGCACGACAGAAGCACCCAAGATCACATCTCCTCACTGTGCTTGTTTGTGACTCTTCCAGCTCTGCTACATCAAACTCAACATCTCTCGACGGGGCTTGGCTCTGTGATAGCCACCGCCAGAGCCTCAACACCACAAGAACTCCCGAGATTGACGGACAATTAAAGACAGAGAGGCGAAGGCTTGAGCGTGTGATCTGCAGCAACTCCTCAAACATGCAAAATGAATTTGGTGTATGTTTGCCATGAGCGAAAGTGGTGAAGAAAGAAAAAAACAGCTCTTCTCTGAGCTGAGCAGTTCTGATCTCTCTCAGTTGGACAAAAAAGCTCGCTGGGAGAACAAGATCTCTGCATAGCTGATTGCTGCAGAAACAAATGCTTACTCTAAAAAAAAACACAGTATTGATTTTTTATGTTGTTCTTGTTAGCTGAAAACTGAGCAGAAGCTTCTACAAATGAGCATTTACCCGACTGAGATACTTGTATAAGAAGACAGATGTGTCGTGCGCTTGGCAACACTTTTATTTCTTTTTCTCTCGTGGAAAGAGGTCAGTAACAATCGCATAGAAAAGACAACGAAGCAAAAGCTCAAACTTTTCTTTTAAGGTCACCACACATATACCTTTTAATCAAGCCAAATATTTAACTATTTTATTTTACTTTGATGTCAGCCATTGCACCACAATCTGCATGATTAGATAATCAACAATGTTTACATTTGGCTCCTTAAAATTTTTCTGCATCGTTCCTGCAGCACGATCGGTCAATATTTTAAATCTAATGGTGAAATTCTAGATTTATCTATGCACTTTTTACTTCAAAGGGCAAAAAAAATAACTTTTCATGCTGAATTACGTCTATTTTTTTTAGCTACCACTTGCTGCTCATATGGATTTGGCAGGAAATATAGTGCATGTGTAAATGAGCGTGAGTACAGATGCAAATTGGTATGTGTAGTCATCATTGAGATGACTGAAAGTTCAAAGATAAATAGTAAAAAGGGGAAAAATGGGATTGGGGATTCAAAATGAAGCGTTCTATCAAGTGGACATGATGAAAGTATATATTTCCTGTTATCATAACCCCAGTAAAATTGTGTTTAATGTCTAGTTCTTTGTTTGTTTAGATGCCAATTCAACTAAGCAGCATTTAAAAACAGTGAGAACTTATTACTTAATAGTGAATGAGTTATTATCCCCTCTCACCTCAAAATTAAAATGTCTTTTGCCACAGAAGATTTATTTAGAGATAGATAAAAGTATGTTTTAAGCAATAAAAATGCATTTTTATTAATTTTTTCTAATGATCTTTATCTCTGTCTCGTGATACAATCCACTTATAAGTTTTGCTTCATCTGTACATAAGAAGAACATGTAGTACGCTATCTACTCAAGGAAAGCAGTGTGATTATTTATCCAAGTTAATAATGACCAATATTGAAGTTATACAAACACCTGAAAGCATCTTTTTGAACCTGACCTGACCTCCAATTCCCAGGTCAAAGTCTGGTAAATGCTTCAGAGCCTGTTTATAGTGAGCTTCTGCAAAGGCAAACGTGTTGTGTCTTTGTAGATGTGCATGTTAGTATTCATACAACAGGTCAGCTGTGCTGCTGTAATGCATGTGTATCCATAAATATTATATTCCTCATCATTTTACCTCTAACAGCCAGTTATGCTGCTGATTTATGCTTTACTGTCTTTAATTCACCATATTATGATGCTAAATGAAAATGTTCCAACACTTTCTGCCTTTATTTCTTAGATGTGTGTGAAGGAATTTGGAGACTGACTAAATGAAGGGGGCTGCACGGTGGAGCAGTTGGTTAGCAATGTGGCCTCACGGCGATAAGGTTGCTGGTTCGAGCCTCAACTGGGGCGGGGGTCCAACCAATAACCTTTCTGTGTGGAGTTTGTATGTTCTCCCCGGGGTACTCCGGGTACTCCGGCTTCCTCCCACAGTCGAAAGACATGCACCTTGGAGACTCTAACCTGCCCATAGGAGTGAGTGTGTGTGTTTGTCTATGTGTGATGGACTGGCGACCTGTCCAGGGTGTACCCCGCCTCTCGCCCGATGTCAGCTGCAATTGGCTCCAGCCTCCCCCCCCCGAAACACACACACACACACACAATCCTGTTAGGGAATAAGCGGTAGAAAATGGATGGACTAAATGAAGGACAAAGTCTTTTGAAGCTTTGAGAGTTGTTGCATCCTAAACACATCGATTAAGGATTCCTTCTTGAGTTTAAGACGGAATTTTGGTTTTGGGGATTTTTTTTATGATTTCTTGTTAAGAGTTTAAGCCATCTGTTTGCCCTGCATGGCATAGAAAAGAAAATTCCCGGCAAGCCTCCAAGTTGTACCTCTGCTTTTTGTTTGGTAAGAAGGTCCCAAATCCTTATGGACTCTTGCAGATGAGCATGTCAGGTGATTGAATTCATATATGAGTACTTCAAATCTTTTGTTTTCTCTCAGTCCTTGAAGAAAACACACATTATTGTATATTGCTACTGTTATCCAGAAATGATTTTTTTTGTTATTATTTAATAAAATGACAATAAAAATGGACACAAAACAAAGTCCAGAAACGAGATGGGATATCATGGCACATGGTGCGTTTCAAAGCAATAAGCTTTTACAAAAACTGATAACATTTCTGATAAGACTTTACATCATCTGCCTAAATAAAGCTTAAACTAATTCAAATAGTCATTCGTCTACTAAACAATAGCACTGATAATCCAATCCTCTTGGAACCAGACACAAAGAGTCAGCACACATACAGAATATATAATGTGTACAGTCTAACTGTCTGTTCCAGACACAGACTGGTGCCACCAAAACAAGTCCTGCACATTTACTGTACTTCACAAATAAAATGATTTTGATTGGGATGTTGATAGATCCCTCAAGAAAACTTTTTACTTGAAGATGAAAAAGAAACGGACTTATCTCTCAGTGAAATAAATAATTGACAGTGTCTCCGATGAATAATTAATCAAACATTTGAATAATTGTTGTAGCTCTAATCTCGACAGACATTTGCATATCTGCATGCTCTTAACATGTGCTTCTATGTATGACGTTACACCCTCTAAGACACAAAGAAAGAATTAAAAATATCTACAATATATCTCAGAAACATTGTCCAACTTGCTTAGATCTCTCCCCATGAACTTGTTTTCCCCATTTAATGGAAAGTTGGATGGTTGGTCGTTCTAGCAGATCCAGAACAAAAGACTGCATTAACTTTGCATTGGTAAAAAATCTAAACAAAGTCTTACTGTTACATTTGCAGATATGCACAAACACATAAAGACAAAGCAACACTATGCAACTCAGACAGGTGTCGGCAAGTCCAATCCTTGAGAGCCGTGCTGGTTTTGTTTCCCTGTTTCAGCACTTAAATCAGTCACTTAGCACAACATGATAAGCTGTCAGATCCATTTAGTCTGAATCAGGTGTGTTTGAGCCATACAGTGTATAGGTTTGAGCAGGGAAAACATCTACAACTGGCAGTAATTCAACGCTCTGGGACTAAATTTGTCCACTCCTGATATAGAATTTACAAGAAAAACTAAGGATGGACCAGACTTCACTATGCCTCTATCACTAGACAAAGCTTGAGTCATTAAAAAGTGTAATCCAAACTGGAGCCAGCAGGAGAAAACTAAGAATCACTGGCCTGCACTGGCCGTGACATATGAACAGCCGCAGCAAAATGAGAATAAAATGAATAAAATGCTCCGGCATAATCTACAGTGGGAGATAACGTTCTACAATAGAGGTCTAAAATATGTCGCAGAGCTCAAAACTTTTCCATTTAACTTGCAAGAAAATGTATTGTAAAAGATTCACATTGCAGTCAGGATGTTTTGAGGCTAAATAGGCTAGCTACATCTGTTAGCTTAATCTGTTAGCTTGTTGTGTTTTTTAACACGATGCTGAACTCTTATTTATTGTGTGTGAATTACCACAGAGGAGCAGCTGCAGATGGACAAGGATGAGAGGACCTGACTACTATAGCATCTCTGAACTAATCATTTAAAAGATGCTCAGAAAACACAACTTCATCATTACAAGAAAATAATATATTATTGCATTTTTTATTGGGATTAAATATGTTGAAATAATTTACTGTGAATACTGAAGCTTGTATGTATCAGTGAAATGTATATCCCCAGGACATTTATATGTTAGTTTTAATTCCTATTAAAATAAAAAAAAAACTTTAATCATATTTAAAGCGATGAAAAATGACCATGTAAACATCATATTCTGACAGAAATTGATCATTTGGAATTAAAACTTAATTTGAAGTAAGTCACTGGTTTGGTTTAATTTTAAATCAGAACTGATAAATTCTTCTATCATGTCAACATGTTTAAATGCAAACCTCAATTCAGGAAAAACTATTTTCTTGTAAATGTGTAGAAAACTTTAATTCAGAATGATTTAATCAGAACGGTTCATTCTGAGTTATTAAAACACCATGTAACTGTAGCCATTGTCCAGAAAAAAAATAGACATAGATTAGCTTTATTTTGATCATATTTCTAGTTAATAATGACAAAAATGTATTGTATTTAACTAAACCAGCCTAAAAGACCATAAATGAGCTACATATAATCTAGTAACAATTATAATGTAACAGAATAAACAACTCTCTTTCACCTAAATAGAATAAAATTGAATAGGATTACAAAAAAATTCCTCTTTCTATTTTCATTTGCACTTTTTAAAGTAACAAGATACAGACTGATGAACCGCTGCCAACCACAATCATATAAATTAGACTGTATTCTTTATATAAGTAATTAGAAACGTGAAGGAAAGTTCTTACGTGTTCAGTTCCACTTTTTGATAAACATTACAACCACCTACACCTCTATTGTGTGTGTGCTTCAGCTCCAGCTGCAGTCTGGGTTCAGTCCTGCCCAAGACTGTTTTTACCTATAAGAAATACAGAGAGGCAAAAATGTTTTCCTAAATAATTTATCCAGCAAGATGTTATGGAGAAACTGCTTTGGAAAACCAGGTTTGGACAGATGATACTCATCTTTTGACAACAGATGCTACAACCAAGATTTGTAATGTATTAAACTGTTTTTCATTAAAACAAAAGCAAAGAAGAAAAGGCAGAAGGAAATGAGACTGAGAAAGCAGAAAAAGCCCAAACAAATTCCATATTTGGAAAAGGGAAGGTGTGGTTGTGACTGGAACTATGCAGCTTTGTATTATCCTAGACAAAGTTATTTTTGACCAAGTATTGTTTTCAAACATTGTTTACTTTTCTTCTTTGCCCAGAAATTCTAACGTAAGTCCTACATTTACTTTGAAACTTCCACTTTCAAAATACCAAGGTGGTGACAGCCAAAACCCTGAACCTCAAAGCTTCAGTCCACCTATTTTATTCTGTCAATAGATGAACATCTCTGATGGGGAATGTATTCTTAAATATCTAGTGATAAGCATTACCCATGGGAATCATCAAACCATCAAGAAAGAGGGTAAAATAAAGATTCCTTTATTTTAAAACTATGTCTTGTATTCATTCTGTATGGTGTTAAAGAGCAGTAGCGTTGTTTCTATTTCACTTAAAGAGTGACAGAAAAAGCAAAAGAGCTTTCTGACCCATGTCCCATAATTCATCTGACTTATAAAAAACTGTCTAAGTTCAGGGAAGACTGCCGTTTTAGTTAAATATTGAAGAAGTCATGGCATTTTGACAGAATTGACTTCTTTAATATTTAACCAAAACTACAATTGATCCTTATACTTATCCAAGAGCCCAGTTGCCTCAGCAAACACATAAAATAATCATGTTTTTTTGTTGCCAGGGGCAGATATGATAGGATTGGTGTTAATGTTGTGTACATCAAAAGCAAACAGTTCATTATAAATCTGTTGTTGGATGTAAAGTCTCAAAGAATCTGCAGCATAAGAGGGAAAAAAACTCAAATCAGGGGGACATAGATGCTAAAACGTGAACCTCATGCACTATGGAACACGTTTTTTATTTTTATCAGATCATCCTCCTCTTTTAAAGTAAGTCCTTTATACCATAAGAAATGTCATACTGTGCAGAAAATCAAACTTTCACATTACCAGGATAAATGTCAGCATCTCTCAATATAATGCCCCAAACACAAGCAAAACAAGAGAAATCAGGTTCGTTTGTCTGCCCGAAGGATTACTAACAGTAAACTAGACAGCTGCAAATTATTTTCTCACCAGAACTTTGCAGAGAAGTCAGCTTTGAACCTTGGATTTCTTCGATAACATGCCAGTTTGCTTGTATGTTGCTATGAATCACTGTACTGCCTGAAACATGTTTCATCCTCAGCTACGCTACATTGTAGGACTGCTGGATGCACTATATACTAAAACTCTGCCGATAATTGTCTACATTTTTTCTCGAATTGTCATCCATGCTGTTTATTATCTCGAGGCTCAAAGGATTTTTTAGGGAGTGCTGACATAACCTGGTGCAGGAAGTAAATCTCATTCACCACATCCTGCCATCTTTCTATCATCGCTGGGTAAAGCTATCACTCTCACCTCTCCCTTCAGGCCGTTTTTCTTTCCAGCTACCTCGAACGTAGAGAGAAAATTGTGTGTGTTGGTGTATGTGTTTGGAGGTGAGTCAATGATTTGTCTTTTGATCCTAGCATGCTTGTTGTCAAAAGCTGCCTGGATTGAAGAGACTGTTGGCCACAATTGACTGTGACAATTAGGGCACGATCACAGTCCCTGAGTGGAGCACTTAAAGGCTAATTTACATGTCGGTTTCATGAATTTGAAAAAAAAAAAGTCTGGGTAAAAAAGATATTCTGCTTTACTTTGCTCATTCTCCCTCCCACCTTTTCTTTCTTCTATCTATCTACTCTTTTTTTTATTCCTCCCTGCCTTGTAAACTGTAATTTGTACACTGCTTAAGGGAACGAGCAAGAAGAGAGGCAACTGGAATTTCCATTTGAAAAGAAGCAATCACCAGGCCACTGCTGAGCCTTTTGTCCAGCGGTGATGGTGGGGGGTGGCGGCAATTTACAGGCGGTGAAGTTAACCTTCTGCTCAGGTACATTACACACAGGGTTTAAGCCAGCACATATGCAGATTGTCTGGTGTTGCGTGATACACTGGACTGATGTCATTCTCTAATAACAAAACCTGAGTGGTTTTTGGTCCGAATGGGCATGGCTGATGTAGAGACCGTTGTGTCACTCCTGTCAGAGTGTGAACAACAAGGGAGATGGGGGAGCCACAGCTTACCTTAATGAAACATGAGATCCCCTAAAAGCATGATTTTGGGGGAGCTATATAAAACTGACAACAAAAAATGTTGCTCATTAATTCACCATGTCCTAAAGTCTGACTATGAATGTTATAATTATTTCCGACCACTAAAGCATGTCGGCACTGCATGGTAAACGTGTAGGCGGCATTAAATAAAAAATAAAGAAGGTAAACGTGTAGCTAACACACTTGCAGTCTTAGCGAATACACAATGTCCAAAAGAAAGCAAGTAAGCTTAACAACGGTAGGATTTACCAAAAGGCTGAAAGAACCAGGCCAGCTGGATGTAGCATCTACATCTCCAACAGTAGACAAGCCAAAAGAACCTGGAGATTAATTTACCATAATGTAACAGAGGTAGAGGCTAGCAGTAACTCCCACCTCTTCTGTTACACCTGCTGGACAAGTTGCAAAGATGGCGGTCAAGGTTGCAACTGATTCCCAACTTCTTTGGTCGCTTTTTCGCTAAGGTACGACCTGCTTTAATTTATATTTTCTTAAGTTGTGGTTTGCTTCCTATCATTGCTCATTATATTGTGTATAGCAAGCATCACTGTGTGCATGGGTAATATGTGAGGCATCATAATGCCCAATGAGGTGTCAGTTATAAAAAATGAATGGATGACAAGTAGACGTGAACATGCATGGTAATGCAGACAGGCTGGTAATTGCAGACCCCACCCGGCGCCGGCCACCCAGGTCAGGCAGAGCACCGACCCAGGGCCCCAATAGCCCGGAAGGAGAAGGAGCCAATCAGCACCCGTGGTGGCCAGAGACCCCTACACTGTCACCCGGCAGAGGCCAGTCCACACTCCGGCGCACCAGATGCACACCCAGAAGCCAACCAGAATAAATACATATTAAATAATATCAATTATTAATATGTAATGTTGTTTTTGCTGTTAAAATTGTTAGTTTTTCCCAGGTGGCTGAGTAAACAATCTAATGTATGTCATTGTGATGCATTGATAAGGTAACCGGCTCTGGCCACAGAACCTGCAGCTGGTAACGTATGTTCTGAGTGTTTGTTGCTGGTTAGTATATAAGTTGGTCTTTGCAAAAAGACTGGTAAAGAGATATTTGCAATGGGCAACCGCAGCTGTTACGTATTGTTGCATGCGAGTTGGTAACCATTATGTAATGGTATGCCAATGATCTGTGGGGCAAGCTATAATATCAACTGACATCATCTGTTTACTTGCAACTCCCCCAAAAGAAAAAAAAAGCTCCCCTTGAGCCCAGTAAAAGAAAGCATTTGTTTTCTTAAATCTTATGATGCTCATCTCCTGACTATGATAGAAAATATATGAATAAAAGGTGAAGTTGTGGTCTCACATCACCAACAAGATTCAATGTGTGGGCAATTGTTAGTTATCCACTGGAATTTTTGGCTATAGCATGCAACATGTGTCATATTGATTTAACTCCATTTATAGTTAAATAACCGAAGCTACTGGGTTGGCCTGTTGGTAAAATGGAAATGGGACACCGGGTTTACCAGGTTTATTGATCTATAAAAGTGACAAATCCAACAACAGTCTACATTGTAGTAACTCTGGGTCATACTTTCTATTTATAGACGTATAAAATATTAAAGCGCTTACTCATCCATTACAAAATCTCTTATAATAAAGTACAGTGCATAATTAGTAAGACACACTTAATTTGCTTTTAAGCAATATGAGGACTATGAACAAGTTGTGGATTCATCACCAGCATGTGGGCACAACTTAATTATCCTTTCCCTATGTCTTACATTTGCCGCAAGAAGCAGGCACTTTTTTTTCTTGAGAGGCAGAACACTGTCACTTCTGCGTTTACACTGATAGCTATCATTAACAGCTGATCAAGGTGGTAAGAAAGTATGAAAAAGAATTAGATGCATCCCTTCTGCAACACATGCAATTAAATGAATGGCTCATAAAAAAATAATAAAACTACTACTATCTGAATTTCCTTCTGGGATCAATAAAATATTTTTCATTTTCATTTCATTCATTGATTTTTCATTCATACCGAGTCCCTGCAAAGCTGAATGATATATGCATGAGGTAGTTCCACCATTTGATTCACGTGTGTGAGAAGGGATGACTAAAGGTGCTTTTCCATTAGTACCTGTGCGACGCGACTTCCGGCCCGGGCAGTACAATATTGTACTGGATTGCTTTTCCATTACAAGTCATGATCCTCTAATGTGGGAGGGGTCCCCCGCACAATGCGAGTTT
>JBAMHV010000026.1:4380161-4408970 GCA_037177535.1 Pseudomugil gertrudae | reverse complement strand
ATAACCTTTATGGACAGAATTTCTAGGCGCAGCTGAGGTGTTGAGGGGATCCAGTTTGGGGGCCTCAGGATCGGGTCGCTGCTTTTTGCACATGATGTGGTTCTGCTGGCCTCATCTGGTCCTCAAGAGACTCGTGGCCGAGTGTGAAGCGGCTGGGATGAGAATCAGCACCTCCAAATCTGAGACCATGGTTCTCAACCGGAAAAGAATGGAGTGCCCTCTAAGAGTGAGGGACAGAATCCTGCCCCAAGTGGAGGAGTTTAAGTATCCCTGGGTCTTGTTCACAAGTGGGGTGCGGGGGTGGGGAGAGATGGAGCGTGAGATCGACAGGCGGATTGGTGCTGCGTCTGCAGTGATGCTTTGGGTGAAAATTTAAAGTGTTATTTTTATAAACAGATCATGCTTTTTAATGCACGCCAAATGAATCAGGTACAGCATCTAATTGTAACATTCTAACATGCCTGTTTCAGGCATTTCTACCTCTTTGGGGATGGCTGTTAAGGAGTTAAACTAGTTGAGCAAATAGTATTTTTAATCATTTATTTATTAAAGAAATCTCTATGAACCTGCAATTGTAACCATATGTTTTTGGAAATCTATCATTTGATAATTAAAAAAAATTCAGATTTCAGATCACCTCTGAAAACACTTAAATAAGCATCTGTAAACAGTTCAGACTCCAACATTGGGCAACAAAAAGCATCTCTCCCTTTAAATAACATTAATGTTTGTGAGTCTGACATCAGAGGTTTGGTGAGAATGGCAAGGCTGCAAGTTGAAACCACTGATAATAAACTGGAGAAGATTGCTTCCCAGTTGCAGTTTGCTTAAGCATGCAACCCTGAAGGCTGTTGGGCAGATGATATATGGACAGGTAAGACCAAAATATAAGAATGGAAACATTATGTGTGGTGAAAGGATTATGCTGCCTGATAACACAAATATGTAAGCACATCATGGAAACATGGTGGTGGCAGCTTCATGGTTTGGGCCTGCCAATGCATGAATAATGCATGCAGTTAATAATAAAATAATAATTTGATCAGCACTCTAAAGGAAAATCCAAAGTTATCCATTCTATCATTGAACAAATAAAGGAGGATAACATTTATTTTTGGATGAGCAAAAGCAAATAATTACAGGAAACTGGCCCAAAACTGGAATTTTTCTATACTGAGGAATGGATTAAAAGTTCCCCCACAATGGCTATGGTTACAGGATGTTTTTAGATTTCAAACTAATCCTTTCATTTTTATATCCATCCATCCATCCATTTTCTACCACTTACCCCTGATTGCAGGGTCATTTTTACATAGTAATAGTATTTAATTTATTTAAGTTTAACTCTGAATTGTCATATACATGCACTATTTTCATCTCATTGAAACAGATTTAACTTTTTATTCAGACTTAAAGAGGAATTAAGACTCTGTAAACATGGCCATTAATGTTAAAAAAAACAAATTTATGAGCTTTTAGTTTCATTGAAACTCAAACTGACAACTGTGAAACTACACATTTATATCAAGGACAAATAAACATTTGTCACTAACATATGCAATATCAGATCATATTCCTCCATACTTTCTTTTGTCATTTGCCCTCGCGTACCTTTCTCAATTTTGTACATTTTGGAATGTTAAATTCTTAAGACGCCTCCCAACCTGAAGAAATGACCTCAGCTTGGGGTAAAAGATAAAACTGAACTTAGCTTAAAAGTCAGTCTGAAGCAGAGCATGAAAAATGTCTTCCAAACACACCTACGGGACCTTTTGGATCAACCGCCTGTCCACTCAGATAATTACAGCCGTGAACTTGACCCCTTCAACCTCTCTTGACCCCCAACAATTCAGCTTTCCACTTGAGTAAGTTGTAGGTGTATTTACTGGGCGCCACCAGTTCCTGTTAATAATATGAGCAGTGAACCCTGGATCTCACCTGACTGGAGCATCTGGGACAATGGCCAGCATTACTGTGTTTGTGTGTGTATGTGTGCGTTTCCTTTCCCATAATCTTGTTCCCCTGTGAGCCACAGAGCCTATAAAGCTGTCAATGTACATGTAGGACACGTCACCTTTGCTGGGGTTTCTCACACACACACACACACAGACACACACACAAAACAGAGCTGCTGCATTATCACTTTGAGCATATCACTGTTACGCATGCAGAAAGGTATGCACATGAGAACGCACAAGAAAATACAAGATGCTTATTCGACACACAGAGAAACACACAGCCTGTGCAACAAATTTGAAAACACAATGACACACTGCAGGGGGGACTGGATAGACACACAGTATTAACCTCTGCAGATCACAGTTGTTGCCTGTAATACGTTAAATTGGAAGTGTGACAGTTTAAAGACTCCTCAGTGTGTTAAAAATGGCAAATATTTAGCTATTGAAATAACACCCAGACAGACAGCCTGTGCTTTGCTACAACTGGATTAGATCTTTTTCTCTTATCACCTTGCTTGATTGATAGATTGTTCTCCCTCCTTTTAAATAGTTATTTTAACATATCGTTCTACTGTAAGTTTCAGCCAAACAAAAATGGAAAAAAAGTTCAGAGTTCAAGTGCACTGTCACTGATGGGACTGCATGTACAAATGTGTGTGTGTTGTGCATGTTAAGGGGTGGGTCAGCTAGCTCCTGGTCTGACAGGAGGATTATGGGAAACAGATGACTTATGCTTCTAATTTGCAGCCTTAAATTGCAAACAGAGTTTCAGGAGTCCAGGAGCTATAAATGCTGAGGGAAAGGTGTGTGTGCTAAGGGTGGGTGGGTTAGGCCACACTCACACACACTGCCATGCCAGGTACAAGTTCACCCAAACACAAAGTGACATGTTATGCACGTTTGTTTCAATTTCTATTTCATGCAAAAGGAATAAAAGAAGTATGTGGAGGAATATTAATGACTAAACTGTCAGCATCAGAGGAAACGGTGAGGAGAACAAAGGTCGACAGCTTCACTTTCCTGGCATTCATCGCTGAAATGTCTCAATTCTTCCAACAAATTTGAACTTGTTTATTTGAACGGATTGTTCTCTAAGTTTTTGGAAAAGAACACAAAAACTGAATTTACTATATTGGCTAAACGCATAACACAAGCTGAAGCCAGGTTAGCATTCCTACCATTAAGTTAAATTTAAACTGATCGTGTTTCATGAGGGATTCAAGCTTTGGAGAGGCAGAACTGAAACTAAATTCACCTATAATAAAATGTATCATTACAATTTCCTGAATGAAGGTCAAGACATATCTTATGACTTAACACCATAAAGACCATAAATTCATTGAATAGCGTCAAAAATACAAATGCATCTGACATGCGTTTTGTGTAGCATTCAAACTCTTGGCATAACGTCTGTTTACTTCCATAATTTGTGGTCCACATTTTGCAGGGACGTTAAAAATCCCACCGTGACAAAGCTCTGTTCCTGTAGCAGATTTCATGTGAAGGTAAACAGCTGAGCCAGCAGCACATAAACTAGCACCTGTTGGTGATTAACCTTTAAGGTACGGAGAGAAGCACGCGGTTCCTTGTGGCGAGAAGGAATGCAGTGCTGCGACATCGGAGCCAGACCAGAGATTCCTGACCAATGAGATCTTGTGGAGAGGAAATATCCATGAGACAGCTGGGGAAGTTTCACCTGGCACCTGTTGCAAGCGAGGGGCTTCTCAGAAAGACTCCAGCTGCTGGAGTGAACTGCAGGAGACGCTTTTACTAAATCTGGAATCAATCATCATATATGTCTCGAGACATTTTAGGTTCCATTTTTCATGTTTATGATGATTTACTCCTAAACATGAAGATAAAGAACAATGATTTGAGGTTCAGCTTCGAGGGGGAATTTAACAATTCTATTAAAGAATGTTAAAACTGTCATTCCTGAAAATAAGTCAAGTTGCATAAAGACGATGTGTAACTGGAACAGAGACGTGACAAACTGCTTTTAAACCTTTTAAGTGAATAAGTTGGGTCATGATTTCAGTTATTAATTACTCAACCAAGATTTTGAAGGAAGAAAAGTTATTAAAAGGTAAAATTGATATTCAGCTTAATTGTAAAAAATTGGAGTTTGAAAAGCAGCAAAAGAAAAACTCAAAAGTTTTTTTGGTTGATCGAGGCTATTCAGCCGGGCCCTATGAGGGCTGCTGTCCTGCAGGTTTTCATTCTGTCCCTGCTTCAATCCAGCTGTTATACAAGAGTTTCCTGTTACAAAATTAAACTAAAAAATTCTTTATTTTGTAGCAAATTATGCTTTTAAATTCAATGAACCAATTTATCATATTAGACAATGTTCAGGGTCTGTGTAGTTTGTACCAGTAAGATAGGTCTAGGTTTTATATTTATAGATTTTTTAGATTTATATATTTTCATTTTTAATAAGCAGCACATATGAAATTAGCAGTTTAATCACTGATCTGTGTACTTAACCCTACATTTTAGAAAGGCTCAAGTAACATAATAGGATACACATGATAGGATATAATGCGATGCTATACGATACCATATGCTATGACACAAAACAGTATAGTATCAAACAATTCTTCCTTGTCAGTTACTCCTAAAATTACTTGAAATCCCAAGTTATGTTTAGAAAGCACACAAATAAGTTAGCATGATAATCGCAATGTAGAGGTAACTTTGCTGTGAACTCATTGTAAAATTCAAGATATAAATGCACACCAAAAAAAAATATTTTAGCCATGACTGATCATGTATGAGCTGTAAAAAGTTAATATTTCAGACTGGCCAATAGAATTTGCACAAAGATTCATTTGATCTTCGAGCATTGATCACCACACCCTTCCACCAAGACCTGCCAAAAAATAAAGGAAATCAACATACATATAAACACTACATATGACTTTTTCTGCCTCATACATATTACTATTTGAGTGACGATAAAGGAAATCAGGTTATCATCTGTGGTCAGAATACATAAATCTGGACTAACAGCTGCTGACGCTTCAGAAATCTGATTAGTTAAAGTTCATGCACACACACATTGGAACAAAAGTCACATTTTGTCATCTTCATAGTTGTGGAAAATGTTTTAATGTGTTTCTTAAAAGCCTTTTGCATAAGCAACTGAGCGCATGTTGCTCCATTAGCTGCGCCATATTTTATTACCTATCCTACTGTTTTATTGTCTCTTTCAGCAGCATACTATTATTTTATTGTTGCTGCACAAGAGGAGATGTCATTATTAGTTTCATTCTGCAAAGTCTTAATGACAATAAAGTCTACATATTTTGGGAAAAAAATAATTAAAGTCCACATTTACAGCTCCTCTTGCTGTCTGTGAATATTTGTGTGTGACTGTAGCCATCTTATAATAAAGTCTGTTTACAGAGTAGACTTTGTGTGTCTGTTTGTTTGTTGGAGTGGTCAGGTTACTGTCACCATCTGGACAGATTTCATGCTCATTCTCCTCTCATATTATAAACAGCATGCCGTCACACTGACATCTTGTGACAATAGACTCTCCTTTCTCCCTTTATTTACAGTACAGACAGTGCTCTTTCACAGTTAAGCTATTGTTGAATCGAGTCTCTTTCACTTGAATCACTTGAATCTATGTATTATGTATGAATTTAGTTGCATTTTTGCACAACAAAAGAAGCAATGCACCCGGCTGAATAGGTAGCTGACAGCCTCAAGCGCACCTCGGGATGCTGAGAAGCATTAAAGGAGATTTATCAGTATACAAAATCGATTCCAAATCCATAAAAGTAGTCAGCGACGCAAAAAAATCTGAGGGAAAGTCCGGTGATTTTATGCATCAAGGCCAGTTTGTCAGGCAGAAAAAACTATTCAGCTGGTTTGGAGCTTTATTCAGAGCAGCATGCAACAGTTGGCCTTATAGATATAGATAGAATCTAATCTTTGTGTTAACTAAGAACATGCATCTGAACACTTGTCATAAAAATGTATTTGTAAATCCTATTGTTTTTAGCTAAATTAAACAGATCGATTGCGCAATAATTTAGTCAAAGTCCAATGAGAAATATATGGTTTATTGGAAGATAAAAAAAAAAAATCAACTAGACCCACATCAGGAACCAAAATGTGGACTCACGGGTAAATTAATAGATAAGCAGCTTGGATTGTTATGAGAGCCAAGGAAAAAAATGGTTCAAGCACTGGTTTTTATTTACAACTCGTGGTTGCCTTGTTGCCCAGCACTGTGAAACTAAACTCAAATCAAATTTTCCACTCCAGTTTGGACCAAGGAAAACAAGCTATAGGTGTTATTGCCGTTTTACTTAAGATAAGAGCAGAAACAGCGGAGGAATAATCAACGTTCTTCATGGGCCATTTCCTTAATTGTGTTACTGTTGTGCTGCTGGTGTGATGTAGCCTGTTCGGAATCAGCTGTTAACATGGGAAAATTCTTTCGTCTGGAAATAAATGCCAACCTAAAACTAAAAAAAAGATCTTTATCTAAAGCAGTTTGGTGTGAAACAAGAGATCATGCTAGAAAGAAGCAGGGATATGTTTGTCATAAGCAGTGCAGTTAAAGGACTGCTGCTCGGTGTGTAACAGTAAGCAAATAAAGGAAAAGCACTTGTGAGAAGACAGACAAGTGCACATACACACAATTACTCAGCATAACAGAGAAAATGTAATTTCCCAGAGTGGTATAGTTGATAAACCCGCTGTTAGTAAAGCTCTTTTTACAGTGTTTGCAACAATTCCTGGAAAAGCATCCAAACACTGCGAATGATACCAAGCTTTTTTTTTCTCCCATGGCATGTTCAGTATATCATTACACAAAGCGCCCCACCCCCCCAAAAAAAAGCTATTAACTTCTGGGTAAATGAAAGCCAATGTTTAAGTTTTGTGCCTTATTTATGCTGAGCTACTCACTTAAAACAGCGGCGATATATTTTATATAGCCATACAACATAAAGCTGAACAAAGGTCAGCGTCATCTGTCTTTGGGATGTAACACATTATATTGAAAGATCTTCTCATTCAAACAAGGATGGATTGCTCCAGCTCCAAAGGTCCCCACTGTAAATACTGTAAAATCAGTTGTGGATGGAAAAGGAAGCAAACTTGAAGTTCAGCCTTGTTTGCTAGGTGAATAAATGACAAGACATTTAGCTGCAAAGTAACAGAAAGCAAAGACAAAATGATGACAGATGTTGATTCATCATGTAAGACACACAGAACGATTCAAATATGGCAGGAAATGCCAAACAATTAGGAAAAGAAATAAAAACAAGTCAGCAAAAAGCAGCAACATGTTAGGGAAATTTCAGATAACGCATCGTGAACTAGAAAAGCACTATGAGAGTACAGACCTCCGCCAAGCAGCACCATAATGTTACTGAACATTTCAGTGATCCAGAATCCAGGATCTTTTCCAGATCTCCACCAAAATGTAATCATTTGTTCCCAGTGACACTCCCAACATATCCTGAAAATTTAATCCAAATCCATAAATAACATTTTAAATTAGGTAGCGAACAAACACACAAACTCCAGCGAAAACATAACCTCCTTGGTGGAGGTAATAAAAAGAATATTTGATTAAAAAAAGGACGAAATCATAAGCTGAACACAAAAAAACATCAAAGGACAATGTGCAACATTTAAGAAAATGTAATCTTTATTTCATTAAAGACGTTTCAAATCACTAAATAATAAAAGAGGTTTTCACATCTAATAGCCTCACACTGATGGGAGACTCAGGTAGGTACAACACACAAACTGCACCTTTTGGATCACATATTCCTCTCCTTCCCTTGTTAGCATGCGCTCATTTAAGAGTATCTGGAAGCGAAGATGACACAAACAACAAACAAGATCATCTGCTGCAGGGATGGGCGACTCTGTAAGAGTTTCCCTGCAGAAACACACCTGACTCAAATCTATGGGTAATTAGCAGACTTGTGCAGAGTTTGATGCTAAGCTCTGAACAAGTCTGCAAATTAAGTCTGATGTGTGTCAGGTGTGTTTCAGCAGTGAAAGTCCTAAAACCTGCAAGACTGCGGCCTTCGAGGACTGGAGTTGCCCATCCCCGATCGGCTGGTTATTGCAGGGCAACTTTTCTTCCTTCATATTCTGTCGTCTGCAAATAAAAAACCTTTGTTTTTAAGGTTTAAGCAGTGTTTGCTTTTTTTAAGTGCTAAATGCTGGATTTATACCAGTGTGGCTTGTGTAGATTGTTGTTTTTACAGGATCTCACACAGCTAAACACAGCCAAATTTGAACGTTACCTAAATTTAATGTGAGATAACCTGTTTGTTATTGATTTTTGGAGCAGACCACATTGTATACCGTGTGTGGATTAAATCAGACATGTGAAGCTTAATTTTACAGCAGAAATGTCTAACTGCAACCTGCATATAAGGGTTTCTCTATCCCTATAATCACAACAAAAGGAGAAAAATCACAGCTTTAATGTTTTGTATTTTTGTTGCATTTTCTGCATTACTTCCACCCTCTGTTACCAGGATACACTTCAGCAGCTACATGTTGGCTGCGGTGTCACCACAACAAATTCCTGTACAACAAAAAACGGTAACAATCCACGCTGTACTTGAAAGTGTGAGAAGAAGAAGAGGAGGAGGGAAGTGGGTGCTGGATTGTTGGCTTTGGCATGGCAGCCCATTTAGCAGTCCATGCAAAGTGTTTACAATAAGTCTGTCTGTGGCTTCATTGTCTCGTAAATGAGGACGGCGAATCACCTGGCGAGGGGGAAAAAGGTCCCGAAGTGGAGGGGCTTTTGTTCGGCCGAATAGCAAACCTTTCCCTGTCGCCTTCACAGGGAAGAAAGGTATTTTTTTCTTCTTTTTGTTGTTAAACCCACAGTCATTAGTCGGCTGCAGTGGGGGGAGATGAAGAAGAGAGAGGAGGAGAAAGAAGAAAAAAAAACGTGAGGCCCTTTGCGGGACCTGAATCTTTTCAAATTCGAGTGCGCCTTTTGTTTTTGCAACCCTGTCAAGAACGGTCACCTAATTAGACCTGATATCTTTGGCCAAAGAGAACCCGTTTGTTAATGGCTCTTTACGGAATTTTCTTAATGAGTTTAGATGGCCATTGTGTAGCAGGGAGCTCCTCTAAGACAAGAGCATTTTCAAGCAAATGCACACACACTCGTGGACACACACACAACAGAAGAAGGAAGTGAAATGAGGGTGAAGATTGAGCAAGGATATAAGGGAGCTGACATGTCTGTGGGCTAAATAGCAAAGGTGTAGTGAGAGCTATGAGCGTTATGGGTGAAATCAAGGCTGGGTCATTAAGGAGCAACAAAAGCGAGTGAGAGTGTACCCGGGGGCCTGGTTCTTATCTGGCTGTGCTTGTGTTGAGCCTTGATGGCGTTGGACATTGTCAGACAGGAGCAACACACAACACCTTGATCACATCTAGTTGCTGACACCGTTTTCTTCCACAAACTCCAGCGGCTTCTTTCGGGAGGGGTTGGCATTTTATTGTGGGGGGGAGGGTTTAACCCATTTTTATTTTTTCGTATACAATCCTCTAACCTCACCAACTACCCCCTCTTTCTTTATGCTTTCGTTCATGTCTCAAGGCTGCAGAGTTCCTTTCTTCTCTGCTCTATGGAGAGGGAACAAGCTTGTTAGCTGGCATGGATATTTTGACTGGAGATATACTTTGGCCACTTGCCTATGGAAACAGTGTCAAAGCACAACCTGGCTTAATTGTCACATTGGCAGTCCTGGGAGAGGTCTTTGGTGAGGTCCAGGCCTAATAAATATCAAAAGCTCCTCTCATCTCTCTCTGCTCTTTCTCTACTCATCCCCCTCACACCCCTTCTCTTTTGCCAGTGAGGGAAAACTTGTAAATTAATCTTAGTGTCAAAACAAGACTTTCACTTCTTGCCTCAGAATCTCTAGTTATGTTTCTGTTTTTGTCCCAGAAGTTTTCTTCAAAGGGTAGCGCTGTCTGAGACCTAGCGTAAGACCATCCATGCAATTTATAGATTTGATGTTTATAGAGGCTTGCAGTTCCTCGGTTGATTTAATGAGAGTCTAAAGCTTCAGCAAAACACACAGCAGAAAAGAGAGAGGGAAAAAAAACACAACATGTCAACAACAAACAGAAGTTGTTCAGGAGTGGAGCATTTACAGCTGCTGGGAAAGTGGAAGGTTACTGGTATTTGGGGAACTCCAAATTGATGTAACTTGAGGTTTTCCAAATAGGTTGCCATAGTGATGCATGGTGAAACGGTAGCATGAAGTATCAATTCTTGATTACTTACAAGATGCGTAATGTATCATTTTAACACCGTGCAGATTCGAAGAATTTTTCTGCAGCTGTACTTGGCAAAACATCTGATGAAACTGTTCCTCTTTGCTTTGATGTTGTGTGTTGGGTGTAATGGATTTTGAGTTATCATCGAATCAATCAACATAAAGAAGTAAGAAAAGGTTTTATATTATCGTTCCTGAAAAAAGGGATTTCGAACATGTTGTTAGTGACTATAATTTAAGCTAAGTCATTTTAAAGCAGCAAATACTCAGGTATGTTTAAAGATTTTAACAAGTCCTTCGAAAAAAAACAAACATATATACTCACTAGTATTTTTATTGAATATATTGCTTGATACACAAACAGATAATAACCCAATTACTTGGCAGCAACTCAATATATTTAGCATATAAAGATGAGTAGATGAAGTTCAAACCTTAGCTTGTGAAGAGCTAAGATGAAGGCCTTAGTGAAGAGGAAGGTTACGGTAAGTGTCTTTCAATGTGCCATTATTGTTGGTGTGAGACAGGGTGGTCACAAATAAATACCCAGTGAGCAACAGTTATCTAGACCAAAATCTCTTGTTGATATCAGTGCTCAGAGTGGAATTACTGATGAACACACCAGTCAAACATTGAAACAGGTGGCCTATAGTAACAGAAGACCAAAGGGTGCGATTTCTGAACAGGAAGCTGAGGTTACAATTCACACAAATGGAACATGGAAAAATGTTTCTTTGTTCAATGAGCAACATTCAGATGGTCGGTAAGGTTGTGTTGTCAATTATGCTGAGAAACAGGTCAGCTACGAATAAAACAACGCCATGTGACTACAGCTTGAACTCTTGGTAAGGTAATATTGGAGAGATGGATTTCGGGGCATCTGAGAATTAGTCTTTGCTGGAAGCCCAGATCATGAAGCTCACTCAGCAGACTGGCTGGCAGTTGGCTGAGTGAATGACGTCTATGCTGATACATCAGGGACTATCTTTCCTTGACGTGAACAACAAATGTTATAAAGTCTATCTGTGGAAAATAATCTAAAAGATTTGTATAACAAACAACAGAAATCCCCTAATGTGGAAGAAACTACGCATTCTTCTTCTTACAAATGGTCCAGCTTTCACTGGAATTAAGAGGTAGCATCAGTGATTACTAAATGTTCCTTAATAACTAACCCTCCATAAAATCTACAAATGGAGACACATTGGATTTGGGCGTATAACACAATCACAAGGAAGACATCAGCAATGATCTTTGAAAAGTAATCTCTAATCTGCCTGTATGTAATGTAGGAAATGTTATGAGGGCAGAAGAATGGATACATCACCCATCACTTCAGTCAGCTGTGCTGTTACAGGCCTTTATGATGCACTGTACACCAAATTATTCTTTATACTCTATATAAATATGTGGCACTTACTATTGCCATTAACTTTCTCTTCTTCCTACTCTGCAGGTATCTCTGGCTGTGTGCTTTGCTGCTTGTTAATTACCCTTTCTGTCCTCCAAACAATTACCCAATCTATGTAGAGGTCATTCTTTTCTGGTTCTGATTCTAAAGGATGTTTTTCTTTATCGTTCTGTGCATGCTCACAATGACATCTTGAATCAAAGAGAAGAGTCAAAGCAATTTTAGGCAACTTTCTTAAGATTTTTATACATTTGAGCAAAACAAAAATCTACTGGTAAAGTATATAATACACTTAGTTTAGCTGGATTGTAGTGCAGTCATGAAACATGGAGAACTGGATCAGAATTGTATTGAACTGGACTGCAGAAAATTTAAATTGAAGTGAATTTCAATTCAAGTATTGCTTGTTTGGTCGGGTTGCAGATAGCATCTCTCTATGAAAAGATAATGGCAGCACGCTTCAGTTTTGCACATTCACATTTAACCAAATTGGAAAAACTTCTAGAACAAAAACATCAGAAGGACCAGACCAGAAATGGATGTGTTTGTTCATTTGTTCGTGCAGTTATTGTAAACAGAACTAATGTAGGTCAAATAATAGATTTGTTTTATTTGGATTACAAGTGAACAACTGATAGAATATGTCTGTAAAAGTGACCTAGCGTTGGCACTTTGGAGGAAACCTAACACGGCATATCAGAATATATGGAATGTTAAACACAGTGGTGGACGGGTATTGGTTTGGGTGGACAGAAATGTAACACCATGCAGGTATTTAGTTGCCCATAAGGTCTGTACACTAAGGCATTGTAGTGGAGATGGGACACAAACCGCATGAACAGCAGGACAATATTCATAACACTGCAGCAAATTGGAGCTCAAGCCGATTAAAATACTGTGATGGGATCTTAAAGTGCTATACATAAGAAAGATGGGCTAAAACTTCTCCCCAACAATACAAAACACTGAAAACCTCATACAAATAAAGAAATACTTCAAGTTATTGGTGGTGCTACAAATTTAGCATACTTCAACTTTTGCTAACTGCATTTAACATATTTTAAGACCTAGCAGAAATTATGTCACTTACTACCATTTCCTGCATGTGTGCTTATTTATCTTCAGGAGTGTCACATGCAATCTTGAACAGCATCAATAGAAGGCTCTTCAGCTGCAAATGGACCAGTTGACAGACAAGTATTACAACGTGTTTGCCATGTTTGGGCTGGCTGGATAAATGTGGGTAAAGATCAGTGAATAAGTAACATTTATCTTGTTCATTGCCAAACACATGTCCCTCAGTAAAGCCTCTGACCTCAGCTGCTACAGTGAGTCAGGGAATTACCTTGTGTATGTGTGTGTGTGTGTGTTTGAAGAAACAGTGAAAAATACAGATGTGGATTTTGTTTTTTTTCCCATTATAATCCTGTTTTGTACCTCTGGGCCACAGTATATATGACTTAATGCATTAAAACCCAGCATGACATTAATGATAAATCCAGCTCATAAGACATTTGGCATGACTTTATGGTCAAATCTTTGACCCAAACACAGCTGAACACCATCTGATTCTTGTCTTCTGTCCCTGGATGGACACCAGAAAGCCGTTAAATACACTATAAGAGTTTTGACATATGAGATTGTAATAAATTACACATATCCCTCTAAAAAGAGGGTGAAATGAAGACCTCACATCTAACATATTGCACTTTCTTACCATTTCCTCATGGGTTAGGTCTTAAAATGTTAAAATGAAGGGACAAAACAAACAAAACGTTTTGGATCTAATCTCTTCTGTGAAAACCGATCCTTAGCACGGGGACATATGCTGTAGATTATAGAGCATCAGTATAACCTTTGTGATATATATATATATATATATATTCCAAATTGTTGGTTTGAATCCATCTTACCATCACCCACCTAAAGTATCCATCACATGCTGTCAATGTGCTTGCTCTGTGCCTGCAGGACAAATTCCTGTGCATTTATGCTACATGGTGCATTAAGTGATTTGAGGTCTGATTATAAAGGGACAATCCACACCGTTTTTTTTTTGTTTGTTGTTTTTTTGCAAACACAGCTTCGGGGTTGGAAAGTCTCGTTAAGCCACAACTGATCCACTCAGACAGTCACCACTGCCTTGTGAAAACAGGGAAATTTAGGCTTTTATCTTCCCCCGTCCATTTTAATAAGCACACTTTGTGACAGCTTAGGTTTTTCCCAGCATCTTAGGTGATGCACAGCTACGACAGAGACTTCCAATTAAAGTGGGTGGGAGGCATGAAGAGTGACACATAAAGGAAGGTGATGAGAGACAAAATGCATAAAGGCACACGACTGGTATAAGAGAATGAAAGGTTCATATCTGCATGGCCTTTTTTCTTTATAACCCCACTCTTGTTTCTGGCCTTGCCTTCGTTAACCTAGTTAGGCCTGTTACATTAGCCGCTGGAATGCTTTATGTACTTGTACCAATTCAATTATTTGTTTCTGTGACTCAGCCATGGCAGGAAGTGAGGAGAGAGGCACTCACATAAATTCTAAATGTTAATTTCCAAGTAATGCAGTGTCTGTGATCATTTAGGACAAGACAATTGATACCACTGTCAGGAAAAAAGACATTGTAAAAGAGGCTTCTTTTTTATTGTTTTTTTGTCCCTCCTTGCTTGCAGAACATTGACACACGACTCACACGAACGTCCACAAGCTCTTTGATTAATGTGCGACAATAAGAGGAATTGGGCCCAAAAATGCCAGCGCACATTTTGTTTCTGAATGTTTGACTCAACAAATAAAATACTCTTCGTCCTTCTCCTCCTGCCTCTCCGTCTAAGATCTCCCAATCGTTTTCTTTGTCATTAATCAATAGACATGACAGTGACAAACACTCTGAGGTCTCTGTCCAACTCTTTTTTTCTGGCTTTATTGCTTTATTGCTCCTCATTGTCAGGCTTGCCGACACATGTATTTCCATGTCTTTTTTTGGAGGTGTCAAGAAGATGACAGATAGAAATACAATGGAGTGAGGGGGGTCGTAAGCAGGAGGCAATGGCAGTTCATTTATGTCAGTTATAAATGGAGACAGAGATCATAAATTCATTGGTTAACATATGCAGAGCTGCTTGTAATGGAAAACAGGTCTTTTGTTGTGCAAAACATGCAAGTCATGTGATGCAAAGTTATCTCTGAGTAGCAACTTAGAATATGAAGACATTGTCTTCATTTAATGAATCATGTTTGGCCTCTTTGTATCTCAGAGGAATGATTCACCACCTGTGTCACATCCTCTGGCCTGAGGATGTGGTTAAACAAGGACATCTGCATGGCTACCACCTTATGTTCTAACCCCTTATTCACTACATAGAGCTACACTACATAGCACACTATATGCTGCCCTTATTCTCTTGGTAATTCGGATACAAAGCTCACTACTTTCACGTAACTACCAGCTATAACTATGGCAACCACAGCGCACTTCAAGACGTAGTTGCAAATACAATCCAAAGTCGTCTGAAAATATTTTATTTCTTCACTTTATATTTAATTCGTCTTCATCTACTCAATGAAAAGGTAATAATAATAAAGGTAATAAGATTTTCCTTTAGTTCTATTAGTTGTGTGCATGGTTGTGCTTTCTTTTTAGTTTAATTGAATTGAGACGCTCTCACCTTTTGAACAGAGATTTTGGTTTATAATTTGTATCTTTATTTCTTTTTATTCTTTTTATCTATCTTTCTGGACATAAATTAGCAGAGCCATGTCCTTGGCTGTGGATTTAAACTCATATTCTGTTTATTAAATCAATACAGCATATAGTAACTGAATATAAAAAGTCAAATAATTGATTGTTAGATCATTTCCAGACCTCTGTAGGGTTGTTACTGGAGAACTTATTCAGGTTAGTTAGAACAATACTTAACAGAATTCTGGTTAAATACAATCAGCATGGTGCTGTCTATTATCACATACATATAAAATATCTAAATGTGCTGTTTCTGCATTTAAAATGTCTGAGAGAACTAATTAGCATTGCTGCTTCTTATAAACCAAGAAAGAGGTAGTTTTTGTTATGGAGACAGCTCTGTCCAACCAACTGGACCTCCATCAGACACATGACTGAAATAATACTAATAAAACTAAAACCTGAGGGCAATAAGAGCAGCTCCTCGGTACACCAGGGCACATGTTCCAGTTCTACAGTTGATCTTGTGACAATGATTTAAAGCCCTTTTAAAGAGGCACCAAATTGATTTTTAAGTCTCTTTTATCTTATTCATGGTCAGTGTACCTCCAGGCAATGCAAAGTATGACACCTAGTAGTGCACTGCCCCCCCTCAAAGTGCAGCTCATGTCCACATTCCTTGTTTGCTCTGCGTGATCAAAGTGATAATGTATAATATCTAAATTAAGTGGTATTTGCCTTTAATGCTACATAAGGGATGTGTTTCTATAAATTTGTTTCTGGTATGTAAGAAAGGAAATAAATCAGGTCTTAAAGAACTTCAGAGAAATGAAAGAAAGTACAGCACAGTCTTTTTGTAAATATTCATAGAAGTACAAAATACACTATCCACTTTATTAGATTGAAATATAGTAAAAAGGTTTATTTTGCCAGTACCAGCTTGCATCCCAGTTTGCTTAAAGAACTACTTACGAGTGTTACATATCTGTCAACTGCATGGCTTTGATCAGATAGTCATCCATCTTTGAAGAAGGATGTAAATGACTTCACATCCTACATGAGTGCGTTTAGATTCAAATCAGGTGACTGTGGAGGCCATCGGAGTACAGAGAACTCATTGTGATGTTCAAGAAAGCAGTTGGGGATGATTTAAGCTTTGTGTCATGGTGCATTTTGTTGTTTGAAGTAGCCATGAAAAGACGGAGGGAGTTTTGTTCCCAGGTTAAGAGCTATAAAAGTGTTTTACACTTAGACTAAATGCATGAAAGTCAACAACAAGACCAAGAAAACACCTGGTAACCCCAACAGAATTAATACATGTTCATGTTAAAATGCAGGTATGGTGAAATTTAGCTGATAATCACTCCTACATCTCTGAGATTCAGAGGTGTAGACACCTGATTACTCCTCAAACTTGAGTTAAAAATTTCATATTACCTGTTAGCAACCAGGTCAAAGTCACACATAAGTTACCTTTTTTCTTTTTAGTGTGAGACCAGGTGGAACACACCTGTTAATGAAATATTACATAGAAGTTAGAGAAGATGGCTTTGCATGTTGGAACAGTTAATCATTGGTGCACGTTTATTGACTTATTTTAGGAAGACGTTCAGGTGAACCTGTTAAATTGTACCTTGTTTGGACGGATGAAGGTTCAGGGTGCAACCTGTTGATCAGTTACACCTGAGAACAGGTGAGTCGTTTTCAGACAGATGGAAAGAGATATAGGGTTTCCACAAGACAAGCTTGGTTTTATTTCACATGTAAGGTATATTGGTATAGATTTAGTCAGATTTTGGAAAATAAACCCTTAAATATAAAATCTGATTATGTGGAAACAATTTCTACCTACATATTCCAGTTTATTGTGGTTTAAAACAATGATTATGATTTTTCTGCTCATGGATTAATGTAGTTAAGATTCTTGTCCAAACAAATAAGACATCATATTTCCATTGCATTTGCTCACCATCTATTTATTTAGAAAAAAAAAGACATCCTGATACTCTCCTTCACTATTCCCGACACCTTTGCTTAATCCACTTACAATATTTGAGCTGCTACACAAACAAATTGATATCATCAATTGTGATGTTGGCAAATACCACAGCCAATCTGCTCATGAATGTTTATCTCCTCTAACACTCACCCACCTGCTAAGAGGTGCCACGCTTTAATGAAATTGTTTGGACTACTGGCGCCCGTTGCTAAGGAACTGTGTTCCTCCTGGTTTTTTGCTTGCAGATTTCTGTCATCAAATAATGATTAGAGATGAGCACACCTCAAGGTGCTCGAGCCACTGAAGGGTGCATTCAGAGCTAGATTGGCAAACAGCTTCAGGGTGAGAAGAGACCCTGAAAAATGAGCCTTTGTGTGTGAAGTCTTTGCGGATGCCGACTCCATGTGTGGCCGTTAAAAAAAAAAAAAAAGGAGGCTTCACAACTTAATGCGATTGGGTACGCGTCCATGTTTACATTTTAAAGGTAGGACAAGAAGAAATTTGGCAGCCTGTGGAATTACACGGCTGAGCATTCTGCCTCTCTGTGCCTCTGACAAGGTGTCGGTATGAACCTGTTTCCACTACACCTCTTCCCAGCGATTAAGGATTGTCACAGTCAACTTTCAGGGCTGCTCCTTTCATCCCCGTTTGATGTCTGATTTCTTTCCCTTTCATATTTTTCAAAATACACATTGCCGCACATTCGCTTCCCGACATAGGTGACATGAAAAGAGTGTAAGATCAGGTGTTTCATGAATATGTTTACACGTAGGAGAAATTATTCCTCACTTTTCCGCTGTAGACATCTGGAGGGTTGATGTATGACTTGATTTGTGCTATTTCATGCTAAGCACAGACACTCATTTTGTATCTCAGGAGTATGTGAGTGAATCTGTTTTTGTTTTTTTTACTTTTATTTATGCAGGTACAACTTGCTTTGCTCTCAGATTAATTGATGTTGAAACAAACCAGATTTTATAGTGTAAAACTGCACCTAAAGCATTATTTACTTTTTCAATTAAAGGGCAGAAAATCAGATTAAAGGTATGATTAAAAGTAACAATGAGCCCTGGTTGCACAAAAGAGGTTGTGTAAATATCAACAATTGTGTCATAATATAAAAATTTACATGCATGGCTTTAGTATTCCGGAAAATACAGGAAGCTGATACTGATATTAGCAAAATAATGTTATTAGTTAAACATTTGTTGTTTGTCACAGGTAATTTAGTAAAATGCAATAAAGATAGATATACAAATTTTATTTTAATCTGTCTTATTGTTCAACATACCTGCCGTGATATCTAAATAAGTATTTATACATGGTTATTTCACATATTATTGTGAGATTAGGTTTTTCAGACATGCAATAAAATGTGTTAAAAGCTCAATAAAAACTTTAAAAAAAAACTTTATGAGGACCAATCACTCTTGAAGTGTTTATGTTACCACATATTATCCAAGATGTAAACATTCAACTTCAAAAATATTATTGTTTAAATATATAAAATATATAAAAATATATTTTTAATCAGCTAAAGAGCTGCTATGATTATATCCAGTTATGTTCATTAAAAAAAAAAAAGAAAAAAGTAGATATTTCTAATTGAAAACGGAATTCTTATACTTTTACTCATATTCCGGGGTAAAGAATGTCCACCATACCGGCACACACACTTGAAGCTTTCCACATTTACTCTTAAACAGTGTCTAAAGGTTAGCACAGTGCACACACATATGTATTCTATAATTTGGAGTGAGATTGGATTGTCTAAGGAGAATTCAAGCTTGAAGGGCTTATGTTACCACATATAATCCTACCGCATTCAACTTCAAAATATATTAATGTCTTGATATTTGTAATCAAATAAAGAGCTGCTAAGACTATTTCCAGTTATGATTACCCTTAAAGTTTGTCTAAAGGTTAGCACAGTGCACCTTATTCATATTCTAATTATTATTCTGGTTTGCAAAATACTTTATTACTAATGTGGGAAAAAAATTGATTACTGAATCTATTCTTGAATTATCTAGAGACAGAAGTATATCTAAAATCTTTTCTGTAAATATATTGACAGCAAAAATCAAACAAATGTCAACAGATTGTAAAAAACATTTGTTTCTTATTTTTAAGATTTTTTTTTCAAATTAGTGAATATTTTCTCAGTGATAATTCTAATTTTCCCACTTAGTCATGAATCATTCTGCCTCAGAAAATATACGTTACTGAAAATAATTTCAATTGTATGCCTTTAATGTTTAAAAGTTTGAAAATAACTGTGATAATATTTTATTTATATGTATTATGCAATTATATATAACAGTCATTTAAATGTAAACCTTTTCTGTTGTATTAATTTTATGTTTGAAACATTTTGTTTTCATTTCAAAAGAAAAAAAAGGAACTTTATCTTATAGGAAAATCCTTTTGACTTTCTAGAATATTTCAATATGTTTTTGTACAGTTTGTTGATGTCAGGACTACTTTTTAAAACATCTAAATAGTTGAGTAGTATTTTAATTTGAAAATCAACAGTTTTATCCCTTTTTCATGCTTCCCCCTCCCCCTTTAGAGTTTTTAAGCTGGCAGTATGTCAAAAACCGCCCCCTCCTGCACCCTCTTCACCCCCACTTGCTGACTGTAGGTGAGCATCTGGACAATGGCATACGGTTATCAGAGTCTCTCCACAGGCCCTCTGCGTGGTATTCAATCAGGCTGAGGCAGGAGGGCCTTGGGATTGTATAGATCCAGAGGGCTGATCCATAGGGGAGCTCAGGCTCTGCAACTTCACTCCCTTTAAACCCCTTCCTTTAAGGTGGTGCTACTGCTCCATTCACCACATGTTTAGATCAATTGTACCCCTGTTAATGGAAAATAATTGAAGTTTTCCTCAAACCTGCTGCTGCTAGAAAGAGACGACCTGTGAAGGATGTTTTTAATTCAAACCCTGCGCTAACAGGGGGAGCTGGACCTAAATTGACATCTGTGTTCTCTGATGAGTAAAGACAATTTTTTCTCTCCTTCTTCTGCAGTGAGGCTTGGAGGCAACCTCGTGATAATTACTAATACTGGGGAACAGAGAGAAAGAAAGCTTTCTATAAAGGCTCACTATGGAAATAAAGAAAAAACATGGCAGCGAAATGCAGACACATCAAGAGTCACGCCAGAATGGCTCCCCCTCCATGCATTAATGGCCATATCAATTGAATAGCATCTAAAGTGCTTTGAAAGGAGAACTATGCGAGACAAATATGCTCACACACTCTCACACACACGTAGCTCGGACATAGAGTCAGCACATCTTGTGATCGCCATCTCTAATGTAAACTTGGTGAGAGGGGAAAGAGGGTGAAGATGTTAACTGTGAAAAATAAATGTCATCATTGGCCACTCCTTCAAGATGGTTTCCTCAGATAAAAATTCTATGGTCCAGCCAGGCAACTCAAATCAATCGGCACAATTAGAGCCCGCGAGCCATTACGCAGTGCACATATCTTTCCATTTTGTTACACTCAATGCACTCTGCACTCATTGTGCAAGGCGAGGCGCTTGTGAGGAAACTTAATAGTGAAAGCGGAGTCTTTAGTGACGGGTTAATACAGCTCCAGGTAAACAATTGCGTTACGACCGCGGTTCCCAACCTGAGCAAGGCTGCCACTTTCTGTAGGCTGCATGTACACAGAGAGCAGCCCATGCATCAGGCCACGTTGCAGGTCAACGCAATCACTCCCTTAAATCAAGTTATCGTTATTAGCTCCGAGTTGTTTCAGTAAATTTCTCTGTGTCTTTATGAATATTGGAAAGATAATTTACATTTACTGCACAGCGAAAGGAAGTAAACTTCATTTCAGAAATTGCATTGAAAAAAAGTTGAAATAATCTAATCGAGCAAGATCTCAGCAAATGACTCAATAAACACAAATGAACTTATTAAAAGTTATTTTTGTTTCATTTTTCAGTTCTTAGAATCCATATTTGAACGGTAAAGCTAACCCACCAAGCATGTAACCCCATGTATTGTTAAAAGGTTATTTCTTTTAGCTTATTATCCACATTTGTCCCTGAAAATAGTTAGTTAGCTCTGATTACTATATTATCATGTGGACAGATTTTCAGATGTGGTCCAATAACACTTTGGTTTGACTTCATTATGTGTTTTGATCTCCTGTTTTCAGATGCAGGTGCAGAAAGTGCAGATGTAAACCCTGTTTTACAAATCTTTTCTTCTGTTTAATCCAGTTTTATAAATGCAAGACATATAATTGCAGAATTACTTTTTAAAGTATGTTACTGAACTGAGGCTGTCACATAATTCAATGGAAAACCATCATATTCAGGTTGTAGATGACCATCAAATCCCAAGGTTTGAAATGCAGACTTTCAGATTCACATCTCACATGCACACCTGATAAATCTGTAGCAAATGTATGATGCTGTCATGATCATTTGACCTATTTTTCAAATGAATGTCACCCAAACATTAATGAATTTATGCCACAAATAAAACATTTCGTGTAATAAAGAGAATACCATCAAGGTTCAGACTTTTACAGACCTAAAAACAACTACGTTTCCCAAGACGATCATACAGGACCTAAGGTGTAAAACTGCTTAAATTTCCCTTAAAGAAGACACAAACAAGTTTTTATATATATATATAATTTCCACATTGTGTACCTTGTCTCTGTGTAACCAACACTGTATCATGACACAAGTTTAATCTATAAAAATGCCCCTAACTTTCCACCTGACAACCCTACTTGGCACGCTCTTCTTCTTCAGCTTGGAGACAATTCTTACCAAAATCAGTGAACGGCCTGTCCCCGATTTGCGTTAATCACAAGCTTTGTGGGCGAGCCATGATTTGCTGTGGATCTAAACCAGCATTTCTGATTTTCATTTTATTGCCATTGAATTGAGAAGGTCAATTTCATGAGCAGAAATTCTGATTAGCAGCAATGGTCTGGCAGCTCATCTAAACTGGCTGGTTGATGTAAGCGGCTCCGTATTGAGATTGCTTGGAGTTACCTCATCCACCCGTGCACCGTGCCTACGTTCAGATCAGAACTAGGTATGGAGAAAGGAAGCATGGAGGATGGATGGAGGGTCCTCGTGGGAATGATGAAACAGACGCCTCCTGGAGTGAAGGGAAAGCTTCTGTGAAAACAGGCAGTCAAAATGTTTCTCTCTCTCTCTCTGCCCTTTTACATATGACTGCTGTATGATTCTGTTCATTCAACTGTATTTTCCTAGAAGTTGAAAACTACTCATTAAAAAATAGCAAACGGAAAAATTGGACAGTTAGAAATGAGAGACAAGCTGATAGTGAGTTTTATGATGAACTGTACCATTTGTTGCTTACCCTTATGGTAGCTATTGACAATTTAGACCACTGGACATAGTCAACTCAAATAGGCAAAAGTTGTCTGTTCATTTGTGTTTGGAGCTCTCGTACTTAGGGAAAATTTTCATTCTTTTGCATAAAATATTATTGTAGACAGTGGTACTTCACATCTAAGGCAACCAGATATGCTTTATATCATCAAATGAGAGATTCGGGCAGAAAACACATACAGGGAGTAACATATTTTAAACATATTGTCACCAAGTGGAGCGTGCTGCGGGATCCAAATGCAGGCTGAAAGAGCTCGGAGGCAGGCGGATGTAGGAAAAAGATGCTTAAATAAAAACATGACATGAGAATAATACAAAACTGCAAGAACACAAGAAGATTAGAAGAAAAAGCTGATAAGGAAAAGCTAGAGCTAAATAAATACACATGGTTAGGGGCGGGTGAGGTGAATGGGTTAATCAAAACTGGGGATCTAATAACCAGAAACCAAAAAGCAACACAACAGGACCCACAAATCATAAACCAAGAACGTGAAACATAACAGAAAACCAACAAACATAAACCATGAACATAACAAAACCAAAAAAACAAACTGAACTGTGACACATATTTAAAAATTAAAAGGACTTGATGGCTTAAAGCAGACTTTCCAGCATGATATCAAATATCAGGAGTACATAAACCAAGTATTTGGTCCCAGTTCAGGTGAAAAGTACACCGAATGGCTCATCTGCATCAGCATATCTGATATTTACTCTGAACTGGAACCATTCAGTGGCTCACAAGCAGTAAAATGTTGAAATCAATTCTCAAGATAACGTAGATATCCGAGAACTAGAGTGATATGTTCCCATTTCTGCGCTTTGTTACGACACGCGCAGCAGCAATCTGCAGTGCAATTACCTTTGTCATGTTTAGTCAGGTCTACTGAAAACGGATGCATTTACACATCTTTCTAATTCAATCAGTCGATATTCATTTGCAACACATATTTCATTTAGAGATGAAGACTCACCGTGTCTCTTTGACTGAAACATAAAGCAGTTTAGTGCAGCATAATTGTTGCGGTTCAGGGAAAACTCACTACAAACGAGTCTTATGTGCCTTCACCTCCTTTTATAAGAGTCCTGAGAGCAAGTAAAATCAAATGTGCACTGTATAAGTAATACATGTAGTGAGATTAGTTATGTAATTATTACCACGTGTCAATATTGATGCAACATTTACAAGCTGTAGAAACATTCTGCTATAAGATATCATCTAAAAAATTACCTCTTGTGTTTGTAGATATAAATAGCTCATTTTAAAGGTTAAACAAATCATTTCTCAATGCCATGTGATCTAGCATTAGTTGTTTTTATTAAGGATCAATATAATATCCAACTAAACACTAGTCACTGGAGCGTTATATATAAAAACACTATTTCCTCAAATTTGAGTCAGCAGCATCGATTAAAGGTAATGAGATGGGGAACCTTCCAGAAATCTGAAACACAGAAAGCCTTAAATTTGTTTTCTTTTAAACTTTCATTAGATCAAAACTGCAAACTAGTGTGACAAAAACATCTTTATACATTTACATGAGTTAAAGTGTTGTGGCTGATAATGTATCACTTGTTTTTCCAGAACAAATAAAGCTACAATACGCGCTTTATTCTCTGTGTCAGTGGCCTCCATTCTACTGCTCATGCATCACAGAAGGGGGTTAATGTCTGGTGATAGCATTCGGTGTCAGTATCACCTTCTTAGGTATGTGTTGTTGACTGATGATTGTGTGCCTTGCATCCCCTTTGGGAAAATGTGAGGTTATATTATTCATCTGAGTCAATTATGTCATTTGTATAATTATACCAGCATGTGAGTGGTGAAATCCCAGCAAGCAGCTGACAGGATGGGAATGCTTCAGGAAGTGACAAATTCACATTTTCACATGACTGCAGTAAAGAGAGAACACACCAAATGTGTGTGTGGCTTCTTTTTTCCCCTTATTTTGGCATCAGAAAGGGATTATTATCAGACACATTGCAGGTAAGGGATATTTAACACATTTTTACATGTTTTTTTTGTAAGATTGTCACTTTAACATCTTAATGAATCCTAACTTGTATGTGAGATGTGTAAGGTACAGGTGAGGCCTTGCCAATGGGCAGGTGAGAGGTTACAAACCCCAGCTCTGTCAGAAGGATAATGATTAATGATCAAATGTTCGCGGCAGTGGCGGCGCTGCTGCCGGGCTCCACTGATGCCATTAATTCAGCTCAGTGAAGCTCAGGCCTTTTGCTCGGGACCTGCTGCAGCTGTCACGGCGTTTGCTTAATTATCCCCTCGCCCCCGTCTTACTCGCCCCTCACCCCTCCAGCCCGCGGCCACCGTGAGAGTGCTGCCTCCACCCCCCCCCCACATCACCCTTTACCCCTGTTTCTGTCCTTTCCTGAGGTCTGTAACAAAGCTCAAGGCATTAAACAAAGAGGTTGGAATTAGACATGATACAGTATATGAACTCATGTTGATCTACCATGGAAAGACTCTACACTGAACACTGTGGTGGACGTTACTGTGGTAACAAGTTAAAATTTGCAAAGGAGGTGAATATAGTCTGCAAAGTTATTCAAAATACCTAAACAAAGTGTGTAACATAAAATACCTAAGTAAATAAAATAATAATAGTGGACAATAGTGGGGGGGTTGCATTTTTTTGTCCTTTATAAGTCTTTTTTTTTTGTTTAATCCAGAGTTTTTTGTGCTGTTATGACATAATTCTATGTCCAGTTCTCCACCTGGACAGTTTTGCAAAGCATTTTGTATTTGCAGTTATATTTTATTCTGTTTTCTGTTAAATATTGAGCTTCTGTTGGCCGCCTCTCAGGGCCACAGCACATCCAGCCCTTAGAGACATTAAAATTAATCTCTACATGCGTTAAACTTCACCGTCAGACTGTTAAATGTCTGTTTAAACCACCTTTAATGTTCCTAAACACCAGACTCTGACTTTTCCTCCTGGTTTCAGGCTGAAGTAAACTCCTCAGACAGATCTGTATGTATAACTGTAGCTACAGGAGAGATTTTAAAAAAGCACAAACACATCTGAACTCCTAACTGATAAAAAACAACATTCAAGAAGATTCATGTTGTTTAAAATGAAACAAGACATTGTATCTGTGAAAGCAGCTTACCTGCCCGTTGGCTAACACACACTTTCATGTAATATTTACCAGTGTCGGATTTCCTAACCTGTCTGCTTTGAAAGGGAAGTTAAGTTTACCTGCATGTCTCAGCACAGAAGACGTTCAAGGAGCAAGAGCTCATGCTGACAAATAACCTTTAATATTTCATCCAGCCTGGCCGATATGTTTAGAGACCTCTCTGCACTTCCAAGTTGTTGAGAGGAGAGGGAGGGTTTATATCCACTCTCACTTTGCTGAAGGATTATTTCCGTACCTGTTCAAACACGCTCAGTTGAATTATTTATCCAGCCGAGACCCTGCACTGTGCATTTGCACTGCAAGTATAAAACATCTCAACCATGCTTTTACCTCTCCACGGTGAAAATGCACCTTTGCGCAGAGGATGGACACAAAAAAAAAGGAGGGGGACACAAGAGAGCAGGAGTTTCTGCCTCGGAGAGAAGAGAAAACATTGCAGCCTGCGGCGAAACAAATGCAACGCTCGCTGGTTAACCTGAGTTCTGAGCCGAGGGTTGTGATTGTCTGTAAATTATTGATGAACTCTCAAAGTGGATCACTGGGGAAGGTTGACGTGTTGCGCGCTCCTGCTGAAGTAGCTGCATACCTTCTCATACAACAGCAGCATCTAAGCAAAAAGTTCCAGGTGAATCCTGAAGCTGCAAATTCAAGGCAGAAATTAAAGTTACTTTCACATTAGTATTAGGTTTAGCAGAGGAATAGCCTGAGATTGCTCTCTATGGAGTTTCCTGTGGCTGTGACCGGCTGATACTAAAGAACGAGTAAATTTCCAGCCTCGTACTCTGGTTTGTTGACAGTTCTGTTGTTTTTTTAGGGGAAGATATGGCATCATAACTGTTTCCAAACTTCTTAAGCAGGTTAATTTCTAAATCAAGTGTTGCTGGAGAAGTGTGAGAAAGAAAAGTGAACTAATTAAATTACACGAATCCAAACGAGACAAAGAAATGTCTAAAAAAAAAAGAGTTAAACATGGTCAAATATTTAATAGTTGTCATGGTAACACTGGGCCTACTGGCTGACAGTGCAAATCTGAGGATGGGCGCTGAGGAGATCTGACCTCTGACCTCCATGGCTCTCAGCAAAACAGCCGGTGCATTATTGAAAATAAGGGTCCGAATGGGGCATCTTAAAATTGTCTGGAGGATCATTAATTAACCTTTGCCATCATATTCTTAAAGGTGGCATGTATGTGTAGCCTGCGTGTAAAGAGAAGCTTATTTTCAGTAGATGCAGTCACTGGAGAACTGATGGGATATGTTTGGACTTGGACCAAAAGCAAGCAACTAGTCAAAAATCTTAACAAAGCAATTTCGTATCTTTTATGAATGTATAGTGCTGTAAAGTTAGCAAATTTCAATTAGCAAAAACACGCACGCAATGTAAGGCAAACCGGATACAAAATAGGTTTATTACTTACCTGCAGAGGATGAGAAAAGACTAAATACCTCTATATACAGTCAATATATACATTTATTTGCTCAAACCTGCCATAAATATGAGCAGAGATGATAAAATTGGGTGAATGTGACATAGGATCCTCCACAAACACTTAAAATACAACTAAGACTACAATTATAAATCATAGCAATGAATCAAAAAAAGGAACAATTGGAAGAAGCTGTTACTTTTTTATACACTGCAACATGATGTGCCACTTTATTTTTTTCCCATGGACTGCTGGAAACACTCCAATTACAAAATGAGGAGTGATTCTTTAATGACGATGGTGTAGGCCTCTTTAATTTACTATAATCACACAAGAGAGTGTCTCAAGATGAGAGATTATCAAAGGAGCGGGGCAGCGATAACTCAAAAAAATTTAGATTATCAAATAGCTCCAATCTTCCCTTATCAAAGAGAGCGCATGATAATTAAATCTTAGAAGCAGAAGATTTTTTACTTTATCCTCTCAAATTAAATCACTGTGGTGATGATAGTTACCTCCATCTAAACTTTCCCTGCACTGTGACATGATCTCTGATTTAAACTTAAAATGGCTTTTGTATTTAGGGTGATGGCTAAGTGAAGATCTATTAGCATCTAGAAATGGGTTTAGCCTGTAAAAAAAATACCTTAAACGAGGTAAACCAAACACAACCTGTAAAATACTCTACAGTAAAAGCAACCGAGAACATAATTATCACTGGGATTATTGTAAAACCAGCACTATTTAAAGGTTAAAATCCATCCTATTCACATGTGGACTCCTGCTTGGTTATATCAGGCACGTGAACTACACAGATGCATAACAGCAGGAAAGTGGGTGGCATTAGCAGAAATACACACAACAAGTTTAAAAGATCTGAAATGTACCCACACATTCTGACAAGAAACAGACCACTAAAATAATACTTATCTACGTCTGTCTGTATTAAAGTACACAAAGCTATGAAATCACATGGTTAGATAAATATTTATTCATTTATTTTCCAAACCGCTTAATCCAATACAGGGTCACGGGGAGGCTTGAGCCTATCCCAGCTATTAGCAGGTGAGAGGCAGGGTACACCATGGACAGGTTATCAGTCCATCACAGGAGAAATATTCAATCATTTAAAAAATCATTCTTGCATTAACGACAGTTTGTCACATCCCCAGTGTAATGAGATGCGGACTGAAGCAAAAAGAGGTGAAACAGATCACATGACTGTTTACATACAGCTGACATACACATGCCGCTCCAAACATCAAGGCTTTCTGGCCTGACCACCTGTTGGGAAGTGTAGAACTAGTGGAAAAGTAAGGATTGGAAAAATGATCAAATAGTATTGGGTTTGGGGGGGCGGGTGGACGCCAGTGTTGCCTGGAGTGTGGTGTTGGTGATGGGGAAGGGACGCTGGTGCAGGCGGGGGCGATGGAGGGAGGGTGGGGGTGTTTGTCCCGTCTAGGCTACCCTACAAAATGGGAAACAGCTA
>JBAMHV010000026.1:4315176-4357844 GCA_037177535.1 Pseudomugil gertrudae | reverse complement strand
CGGGTACTCCGGCTTCCTCCCACAGTCCAAAGACATGCACCTTGGGGATAGGCTGATTGGAGACTCTAAATTGTCCAGGAGTGAGTGTGTGTGTGCATGGTTGTCTGTCTATGTGTGTTGGCCCTGTGATGGACTGGGGACCTGTCCAAGGTGTACACCGCCTCTTGCCCATTGTGAGCTGGGATTGGCTCATGCCAATAATTTGATATTAGTGTTGGAAATTAAGAGTTGAAAATAGAATATCAGTATTTTGAATATTGGTTTAAAAAAAGCCAATATCAAACATCCTTTTTTCTAACATTTTGAATGTCACAATAACTTTAAAATGTCATCATAATGATTGAGCATTATCCTAATATGGTGCCATACACAGTGGCTGAGGCACGTTGTGAGAGCAGCAGCTTAATACCTCCATACCCATCTGTCAGTGGAGGTCAGATGAGAAAGACCTCAGCTCTCCTGTGTCCCTGAATTGGAGATGGATGGATGGATGGATGCATGGGAAAAGGGCATATATGCTTTAAAATGTAACATTGCCAATGGTTATTATTTGCTGACTTCTTTAAAACTAAACACAAAAGCTACAGACACTTCATTTCTGTATAACAACTTTTTCACTCTGACTTTGATCATCTAAAAGTCTGAGAGCTGTACATACCTCCATGTGCTATTCTGAGGTACTCTCATCAACATTAGTTATCGGGATCAGACACTCAGATCCCCTTGTCCGATCATATGCTGCTGCAGTAGGACCTGGGGTGCTTCAGCATTATGTGGCAGAGTGTATAAGCAGTTCCTGCACAACGAAAGCAGTGATATTATGGTATGGCCTGCCCGTTCACCAGACCTGAATCCAATCAAGCCCTTCTGAGACATCATGGTATTTTGATTGACGTTGACATTGACGTTCACAGACTGTCCAGGGTTGACTGATGCTGGGATCCAGCTCTGAGAAGACATTCCTCAGGAGAAGATCCCTGGTCTCATCGGGAGCATACCCAGATGTTGTAAGAAGTGCAACATACAGGCACATGAACCTGCTTTTATCTCATGGAACTCCCACAGATGATAGCTTAGCCTGTGATCTGATTTTTCCACGTTTATTTGTGGGATAATTCGAAACTAAAGGCAAAGCTCTCGATTTATCAGTCGCTCTACGTTCCTACCCTCACTTATTGTCACGAGCTGTTGGTAGTGACCAAAAGAATGAGATCACAAATACACGCAGCCGAAATGAATTTCATCTGTGGGGTGGCCGGACGCTCCTCTTAGAGATAGGGTGAGAAGCTGGGCCATCCGGGAGGGACTCAGAGTAGAGCCGCTGCTCCTCCACATCGAGAGGAGTCAGATGAGGTGGCTCGGGCATCTGGTTAGGATGCCTCATGGACGCCTCCCTAATGAGGTGTTCCGGGCACGTCCCTGCGGAAGGAAGCCCAGGACAAGCTGGAGAGATTATGGCTGGTCTGGGAATGCTTCATGGTTCCCCCCAATGAGCTGGCAAATGTGGCTTGGGAGAGGGAGGTCTGGCTTTCCTCCTTAGGTTGCTGTCCCCATGACCCGACTCCAAGATATCCAAGATGCGTTATTCAGTTTGCCCTTCAGGGTTTTTTTTTCTGTTTACACCTCACTGGCTGCACTTAAGGCGCTTTTCCATTAGTACCTGCGCGACGCGACTCTACCGGCCCGGGCAGTACAATATTGTACTGGACTGATTTCCATTACAAGTCGCAATCCTCTAATGTGGGAGGGGTCCCCCGCACAACGCAAGTTTCTAGACGCTTTGCGCGGAGTCTGCATAAACCACAGAAGAAGACGAATACCATAGAAGAAGACCGACTTGAAGATAGAATACTTCCTGGTAACTTTTTACCAGGGGCTCGGATTATGGTTATTCGTGGGAAATAGACTCATGGAACAGATCAAGAGAAGTTGTCGGAGGGCAAGACAAAACACCCTGGATCATATCAGACAAATCAATGGATGCCAGCCTGTGAACGTCACGCTACCCGCACAGCCCGACACGCTTAGAACCACAACAAAGTAGGTACGGAAAATGTAACCGCACGGCACGACACATCCTAATGGAAACGCTCTGTTTCTGGGTATAATCATGTGAGACCGGGCGGAGTAGGTACTAATGGAAAAATGTCTTTAGATGCCATTTGAGTTCAGAAATGTCTTCAGAAGTTTTTTTTTTCATTTCACAAAGCTGTAAGAATTTGGTCTGCACAGAGATGATACATCAAACCAAAAAGTCTGTATGTAAGCAATTAATATTCATGTTATTCTGATGCCACTTACATCCCTGCTGTTATCTCACCTCCATCATACATTACACAAAAACATGCCTTTACTCACCTAAAGGGCCAGTCTTCACAAAGGCTGCAATGTTCTGGGTTCTCACCTGTGATGTCACACAGCTGAGAGCAAAATTATTCAGAGCACTAAAGGAGAGACACTGGTGTTCTGTTAGTGTATGTGTGTGTGTGTGTGTGTGTGTGCGTGTGTGTGTGTGTGTGTGCAGGGGCCATGCTTGATGATGTTTTGCTGTAGGCTGCGCCTGGGCCTGTCTCTCTGTAATGTGTTGTGTGTGTAAACCTTGGTCCGAACAGAATTTCACTGTATTTCATGTATAGTGACAATAAAGTATGATTGATTGATTGATTGTATGCTAGCTAAAGTGAAAACAAAGGAAACCTCTGATGTAGTTGTTTTCAAAACACCTACCGTATCAGCAATTTTTTTTTAAAATTTGGATTTTTTTCAAGCAAAGAATGACACCCCCCCCCAGGAGACAACAATAAAATACCTTAAAATTAGTAGTGTGCATATTTATTTTTGTTTGAATCTCTGCAAACTCCTCTCTGTCAAGAATTGCTGATTTGTATGATTAAAAGGTGCAAGTTAAAGAAACTTTTTTTTTAAATCTCCATATTTTAGACCTAACTCACCACTGTCAGAGTGTAGAAAATTCACAGGGCACATGCTTTTAATCAAGCTCTGAACATGATTTTCAGACTCTTCCTATAAATAATACTGTCTGATTTGTTCAACATGGATATAAACCCAACTTTTATCACCAGTGAAGCTTCATTTCACAAAGTATACATCAGTCTTAAATGTTTTTTCTGTGACATACATTCATCAGAGTATCATATTTGATCATGATTAGCCATTTCAGAGGCATTAATACAAGTAATTAATAAAGAGCTAAATGATTTTTCTGTATTTCAGGATTGATGTTGGCTGAATTTCAAACCCCATATACAGCTTAATAACATTAAGTAGTTTTCTTTAGCGGAAATATTTATCCCAAATGATTAAAATGTATGGCCATTACTGATGATAGAGTGAATCAAACACAAGATTATCTTAGTTTAGTTAGTGGTACAGATCCACGATGAGAATCTGCCACCAATCATGCACTAAAAGATCTGGTGACTGCGGAGGTCATCAGAGTGAAGTGAATCTGTTGTCATATTCAAAAAAGCAGTTGGAGATGATTTTAAGTTTGTGACATCCTGCATTATACTGCTAGAAGTATCCATCAAATACTGCAACACTGTGCTCATAAAGAGATGGACATGATAAGCAACAATACTCCGGCAAGCATTGTGGGTTAAACTATATGACATACGAGACCCAATGTGTGAGTTTAACACCAACCAGTAGCCAGACACACTATTTATACATGATGTTTCCTCCAAATTCTAATTCTACCATCTAAAATTGTTACTCATCAGACCAATCCACATTTTCCATCTTAATCATCTGTGTTATTTGTAGCCTCAGGGATTATTTGACATTCATGTGCTTTCATCATCTCCAACCTGTCTGCCCATTCTCCTCTGACAGCAATAAAGCTCAATTTTCTCCCGATGGAAGCTTCTTGTTGGATATTTTCTCTCTTGTTGTACATAATAATCCTAGTCAATAGACTAGTTTATCCTAGTAAAACAGTTGTGAACAGTTTCTGGTGTGTTTAGATATAGGAGACTTCCAGGAAAGAAAGGTTGGGAACCACTAATCTCATTGAAGAAACATCCCACTTTTTAAGTTAACAGCAAATGATCAGCAAAGGTTAAAGATCTTCACAAGTTCATATAACTGGTACATCCTGTTCCTCTGCTGGGAGATGGCAGACTGGTGTGTGATTACAGTGGCAGAAATGTTTTCTGATGACAATCAAGCTCATCGATTGCATATAGAGTGACTCTTTTCTGATTAGAAGCAACCATTTCTAACTGGAATCAAGGGTTGTCCAAGAATCCAACAACATTACTCTCATTTTAAACAGCATTACACATAATCACTCTATTATTGTATTAAGATAGACAAATCTATATTTGCTTGTTGACCTGTTTGTCTCTCTAATTGCACTTTGACAATGACTGCTGCCAGATCTTGGTCCTGATATCTGACATTCATTATGAAGATATCCGCTGGCGTTATGGTCATTCAGCAGATGGGGATGTAAGGTAAGGTTCTAATAAAGGAAGAAGAGTGAGAACAATAAAATAGACAATGCTTCTCCTGCATTGATTTTTTCGGTTTTATCTGAACTGTCCGGTGGGAGTCCAAAGTGTTACAAGAATGCTACGTTGGATTGGTGGAGTTATATTTCAAAGACGCCTCTAAAGAAACCTCTTAACCTCTGAGCTGAACGTAAACAGATGTGAAAATGGATTCAATTTGATTCTGTATTAAGATTGAGGAAGCGCGGTGAAGCTGAAACCTAAGCGGCTGTTTGCGAAGTCCTAGGTGTGTCAGCCAGTTTTATTCTCTCCCATCTAGACATTGTGTTTCCGTGTACTCTGCAGGCTTTCATGTGTCTGAGGTTTGTGTTTGTCTCCTGCGCCTTTCTATGGATTTGTTGCTCAGCCCGGCTGTTAGCAGAGTCGACAGCCCACTGATCTCCCATCAAACCGAGCGGCGCTGCAGGTACGGCGTGTAAAGGCTTTGCTTTGAGACTACCTGTCATCACACATCAGGAGATTACGGTGCTTTGCTCTCGCTCGCTCTCTCTCCTCCTCTGAGCTGAACCCACAGCAGCTACTACACCATCTGTAAAACGTTACATCAATGAGGTACACATCTCAACACGGAGCCACAGATAATCTTTGGCATTTCAAACACAGAGGCACAATCGCGTCATCGAGCAACAGGCCTCTCTGCTGAGTCGTGTACTTGAACAGTCTGATAATACCAGATGCTGCTGCCATATGGGAGGCTAAATTTATCAGCTGTTTTTTTCTAAGAGTAGCAGCAGCTTTGCTTTCAGATTCTTTTGTCACACTATCAATTAAGGATCCTGACACCTGAGACAAAGGTAGTGCCTAAGAATTAACATTATTTCCTTTTATTTTCTTAAACCCATCTACAACTGAAGCCTTTATGGGAAGCAACATGTTAATGTATTTTGAACCATAACAGAATAAAACCTAAATGATCATTCCTGTAATAATTCTCAGTGACCCGAGAGGGCGGTGCATCTTTCCCCTGGGCAATTCCTAATGTGCCTTTGTGTCTCTTTGCTTGATGCAGTGAGGTGAAATCCACAACAACATAAATCTGATTTAGAGGGTCTGCCCACTGAATAAGCAAATAAGCGAGGAGGAGAATGGGGAGGATGTGCGGGGATTCGGTTGTGGGAAAGATGAAGGACGCTGTATATCAGCAGTTTGTCCAACACATTTTCTTTTAACAATACCATAGCTGGGAACCAAAGACACCAGCTATTGTAGTTTTGTACACTAAACGATTTGTATTCAGCTGCTCAGCGGTTATTTTATAAAGCTCGCTTTAGCTTTCAGACCCGTATGCCACTATCAGAAAGCCGTGCGGCTGTAATACAGCAGAATGTGGCTTGTCTTGCTGAAATAAGCAAGCACAGCTTTTCGACAGATGTCTAGATAGCAGTTGTTTATCATTCAGCATTAATGTGGCCACAACAAATGCACAGTTTATCCAAACTGTGGACGGTGTGTCCCCACACCATCACAGAATACAGGTTGTGAGCTCATAACCACACTGATGACCAACAGCCGTAAGTCCAAGCACTTATTTTGGACTCACGTATTTATTTGATCATGTTTTTATTTATTGTCTATTCATTTTCTATTTGCATACATATACATAGGGTCATTAGTATACCTGTGTTTATGTGTGTGTGTGTTAATTTAGCATGTATTTGTGGTTTATGGTGTTCATCTTTTGACTAGATGGGTAAGGCTGTGTGTGTGTGTGTGTGTGTGGGATGGGTTCTCATTGTGTTTTAATGGAAAATACTTACAGTTGCTTTACAATTTAAAAACATTGCTTAGACATTGTATTGTTTGAAGAAACTTGACGTTGGAGTTTTAACAAACATTTACTTTGCATAGTCATGAGCATATTCAGCTATTTACTCTAAAAACACTGTATTTTTTTTTTAATTAAATCCATGAGTAAATTGTTTTAATTTCTCCTAAATCCTTTCTTCTGCATTGTAATGTAAATAAGACTGATTGTCAGTGTGTTTATGTGGATCATATTTAGTGAAATATCAAGTGTTTCTAGAAATGTTTTGGTTAGGTTTTCCTTTATATCCCTTTACATTATTGAGCTGCTTTGTATCAACCTCATTTGTAATATGTCCCACCTTTTTCCTTTATGCCAAATTGCTTCTTAGTTGATTTTTTTGAGCAAGAATTTGATATCAAGTCCATAATTAGCATAGCATTTTTCAGGCATCACTAATATTTCTGTTACAAAATGGCTTTTTTTAATTATAATTAATAATAATGGATGATGGATAATTATCAAACCAGATTTATATTTTCTTTTTTTTTTTATTTGAAATTAATCTTATGTAATTTCCCTCAGGAATAAATAAATATAAATCTCTACTACTTGACAAAGTTTTTAAAAAATGTGCTTTTTTTTTAATCACATCAAGCTTGACAGTTAATTTGATCATCTAAATGATGATGAATCTAAAAGATATCTCCACTAGGTGCAGGTGATATGGCTGCATCACATCTTTTTTAACCATCTTAGCTCCATGTGTTTTACTTCTCTGATTATCTGTTTTCTATGTGTTTCAACAGGACTTCACTCTTATAGGACTTGAACTAAATTAGACATGACTGGGTGCCAAGAACAGAGAAGACTTAGGCAGCAGGAAGAACATGTAAAAAGGCCAGACGGGTTTTTATTTGGAGATGGTGAGACGGTCAGACAATCGGTGCTAGCCGAAGAAGTGAACAAATGTGAACTGAGATAATTTTGCATAATGGCAGCAACGGTTGCCTGAAAGTTGTAGTGACAGCCTCGTGACTGGAAGGTCAACGATTTGAAATAAAATGCCTGCTGAGGAAAAAAAGACAAAGCTCTCCTCTTTCATGCATGTTACAGTCATTGTGCCTTGCAGCAAGAAACTTTGTAAGGCTGGAAGTGCTCAGTAGCACAAGGGGTGTGGCGAACAGGTCACTGGTAAAAATATGGACATGTGATATTAATATGAAGCAGAATGTTGACAGAAAAGATACTTTGGGCTCAGAGAACAATGTGGTTTGTGAAAAAGAAGACTGAAATGAGTCACCGTCTGATCATCGGTCTCATCAAATCAATGCAATGCATGTGCTCTCATCCCTTAAAGGTGATGTTAACACCCAGTAGCAGGATTAAAATTTATTGGGATAAACCACACATGGTTATTGAAAACAGCCACAAATGTTACAAAGACTAAATACATGAGGACAAGAATATATAGAAATCGTTTTCATGTTTAAATCCAATCTGCTGATTTAGAAATGTAATGTTACAAGACTTTCTGTAAATAGTGACGGCAAATTAATTTGTAGATATAAATGTCAGGCCATACCACGCAGTGTTGATTATGTCAGGTCTGCATTATTATAATTATGCACTGGCTCTTTTTGTTTGCTTTTTTTACAGAGATAAATTGCCAACAGAACATTTTTAGACCTTTTCAAGTTTTCCATATTGTTGGCAGCAGCGGCAGCCCCGCCTCGTCTGGGGAATGAACCTCAAAGTTTGGCATCCTCCCATTCTTCTTGGCAGAAGGATCCAAGCTCAGTCAGGCTGAACGAAGAGTGTCAGTTCACAGTCACTTTCAGGTTCCTCCAGAGGTGCTCTGCAGGGTTCAGGTCCAGACTTCAGGAGTTTCATACCACCGTGTTTTCCTAATGGTATGCTTGGAGTGGCTGTTTAGCTAAAACATACAGTACATTCTCACCTGAGCTTCAGATTTTTAAAGTTTGATCTGCATCTAGTCTGAGAGGTTTCCCATATAGCATGATGTTGCCATTACTGTGTTTGACAGTCGGGATGGTCTTAATGAGGGGATAGTCGGTTCATGGATGGGAATTGTGGCCAACCAGTTTCTTTGGTTCAAGAAGCATATAACGTGATATAAACACAAATGTGCATTTGTGTAAGTTTTAAGTAGCATTAAGTCCTTTATGCTTTTATATTATTCTGCAGAGAACAGAAGGAAAGACAGGAAGTGTAATTGTTAGCACTTTTAACCTCACTGCCGTGGGAAAATGCTGGTCTTCCCATGGTTTTACTCACATTAATGTGATATTTAAAAATCAAATTGCAATCCTGATAATGCTTCATCATTAATACACTGTAGCAGAGTGTAACAGCGCGGAGCAAACAGGATTGTTGATGTGGTTGATTCAGTTCTGGTTTAGTTAACATTGACTCTATTTTTAACCTGACATCTGAAGTATCCATGGAGTCTAAATGTGGGAAAAGCCTGTCCTCCTTCCTCCCTGGGTGTCTGATGTTTCCCAGCAAGGCCTGTTGCAGCTTTCAGTGTGTGTATATGTGTGTGTGTAAGGGAGCGTGAATCAGTGTGTGTCTGTAAGTGAGAAGTGTGTGTGGGGAGTCTGGTTGTGTTGCACACATGCGTCTATTTGACTGTGTGGGAGAGTTTGACGTGTGGGTGTGAGAATGTGTGTGTGCAGAGGTGTGTGTGTGTGTGTTTGTGTGGAGACCAGAGGACTGTGGGAGGACTTCCTCTGTGGATCCTCTCTGTTTTCTTTTCAAAGAATGACATTCCTAAGCTGTTTCACTTTTCAGGCAGGAAGTGGAAGGCGTCCAAAACTGATTAAAACCAGGAACGGCGACGTAACAGTTTGAGCACCGCTGAAGAGTTTAGAGTGTTGACACAGAGTCAAACAGTCATGAGAAATTATTTAATAAATCTAAATTACTGATAGAGAAGCCTGTTGAAGTCTGGGAAAGCACATCACTGCATTTTCTGCAACATAAGTCTTCCTAAATGATGGGTTTGCGCTCGAGCTGTCCTCTGTGAGATTTTAGTGGCAGGCCTGATGGAAATCACCTCTCTGTCTCTGGACAATCCGTTGCTCCAGATGCATTCTTTATCCTGCACAATTTGCAGATGCATTTCATAAATTAAATTTCTATTGCGGCTGATGTACCTGGGGTTAGTTTTGGAGCTATTTCAGGCACATAGTCATGCAAAGAATATACTTTTAACTGATACAAGAAAGTTATTGCCGTCTACTTTAATTATTCACCGTCAATGCAGTCCAACAAACTTAAAACTTTACTTTTGTATGCTATCCCTTGTCATTTTTAGTCCTATATCATCCCAAAAGTGCCAGAATTATCAGAATATTAAGTTTTATTACCAACCTTCTAGCCAAACACAACGTTGATGTTGGATGGCTTCACTAAAACCCAGTTCACTGCTTGTTCACTGGATATCTGAGACCCACAAGAACCAAAAAAAAACAAAAACAAATTCATACTCTAATTTCTCTCTTGCTCTATTTAGACATTTTAAATACAGTGGTACCTAAACTTAGGAACGTCTCTACATATGCAATTTTCAGGTTACGACACGCCTCAATGGCTAAATATTGCCTCTTGTTATGAAAGAAATTTCAGGATACGAAAGGCAAAAATACAGTATGGGCTACTCAGCTCCCAGAGTTTACTGAACATAACATATTTATACCTGCTCTGCCATTGGCTATTGCCTAGCATCTTCCTGGCATCCACCTGGCTAAGCTGGCTAAGCTGGACCTCTACTGTATATGTACGTGTGTATCCCAGCATTCTCTTCAGGCCATGAGGTGTTCCGACGGCTTTACGTGAGTGTATAAACTTTTATTCACTATGTACACTCACATGTTTTGATGTATTTTTATGCTATATAAAAGATTTATGTCTGATCGCATCTCTACTTACAGAATTTCCAGTTTACGAAACTATTTGCAGAACCAATTAAATTTGTAAGTAGAGGTACCACTGTAGTTGATAAGAAAGTTTAATAGAATTTCCTGCATTATTTACCTTACAAGTAAAAATTCATCAGAGCTTTTATTTCTTTATTGTTTCAGGAAGAATTATTTTGGTGTGTCCTACCAACTTGTGTTACTGTTTCAAAAGACTACTATAGGCATTAAAAAGATGTATAATTTCACTGTGTGTCTCTTTAACACATAATAACCGCCACATAAGATGGGCACTATTATGTTTTTGCATATATTAAATCCGTTAATATATTACAACTCAATTGGTCAATAATGATACCAAAACCAATACTAATATCAATATTTATACTCCTTTTCCACACACACACCTAATTGCAGACATTTTGTTTTATTATATTCATTATATTATTAGAAACAGTATTGTTCTGAATTTCCCTCTCGGGATGACTTTTGATTTGATTGATTTTTTTTCTGATTAAAATTATGAGGATTTGCACACTTTGTGCAAAATAATAAAACAATATTTTATCTTGCATTGTGTAGCAAATGAATCATTATTATTCATAATTCTAAGGGGTGTGTGTCTTATCCTACTTAAAACAGACTTGGATTTTGTTCTCCCAGCTATTGTATTGGTTAAACATATAGGTGGACTGGCGGATATCCATTATAAAACTGAAGCCAATATTGGCCAATACCAGTATTGCCCTGATTATACTGTGTGTGTAGACCAGATAGTTATAGATGCATCAGCTACAGCTAAGGGCACAACCTCAATGAGTTTGTGTTCTTTCTTGTTGGTTTGGACCTTTAAACAATAAAAAGCCAAAGGCATTTTTATTCACATTCTTATTGCAAGCTGCATGGGAAGAGACATTTCTATTGATCAATCAATTCATTGCAGTGCTTCAAGCTTCATCCTTCAAGTCTGTTTTGATACAACTGGAGTCCTATTGGAACGGTCCCAAAAAGTAGGATGACTCAGATCATATACTAGAAGCCTTCTTAGCGTTTGCTCATGGAAATGCAAAAAAAAGGACATCATCCCGTCCCTTCCTGTACCAAGTAGACCTATAGTAGAAATGGGGCTCATCAGAGTGCCTTTGGGATGTAGTGGAGCGGATGGATGTGCAGCTGACAAAACAGCAGCAACTGTGTGATGCTATCACATCAATATGGAGCAAAATCTCAAAGGAATGTTTCCAATGCCTTGTTAAACTATGCCACCGAGTTGTAAGGAGGTTCTGAAGGCCAAATGGTCCAACTCTGTCCTAGCAAGGTACCTAATGTATCATCTAAATGCATGATTCACATAGCTGAGACATATTTTACAAGTATCTATAACAGTCACCTCCACCATTCACGTTTAATGAGCAGCTCCGCTCTCAACTTTGAGCTGCCCTCATATGTAATCTTCATGATCAAACTTCATGTGTGGGCCCGTATACGTAGCAACTTCATGCAAAGATATATACCAGAACACGTGTACTGAGCAGAGGTTAGCAAATCATACGTTTTATTTCCATGTTTGGTATTATTTGCAAAGTGCTGTTCTGACTAAATGCAAGCAAGTCGTAAAATGTTTTACTCATGCACAGCCAGCGTTACAAGACAAAAGGGTCATGGATCAGAGTTGCTGCACTCAAAGCTCAGCTGTGAAATATTTAAAGATAAATATGTAAAAACATGTCTTTAGATTGATCATGTATGTTGCAGAGGTGCAAGGGAGAGAAACTAAAGGAAAAGTGATACTCACATCCATCAAGAACTCCCAGCTCACCCACATTGGTGTCAGTTTTACGAGGATACGCCGAATCAACAGTAAAGAGATATATAGGGTTTATTTTTAGACAAAACACAGTAAGCCATCCCTCACTCTGCAAAGTATTTTTCCTTAAAAAATGCATGAACAGTGGCTGGGACTCAAAATGTGGCTCTCATGCATCATTGACAAGGCTCTATAACCCTTCTCATGACTCCAGGTCGGTATAAGTGCAACTTATCCTTGTTTTGAAAACTCGCTCGGAAACACTGTCTCACACAGATGCTGCCTCATGGTGACTGTCACGTATGTTTGCTATTTGTTTTGATTTGATTCTGTTCTGTTTTTTTACTGTGAGTCTCAGTGCAGGTTTCTGTCCAAACTTTTTCCTGACTGCTGTTGTTCTGCTCGGCGACCTCGGTAAAGTGGATCAACATTGTTTATTGGAAGATCTGATTTTTTCCTTGCAATCATCAGGAGTTTCTAATATGCCTTTCCAGATATTCTAGTCATTTTATGAGTTCATTTAGTTCGTCACAGACATTCAGACTGCAAAATGTCACTAAGCGATAACAGCAAGAGAAGCTGGACGTTTAAGGGGGACAACACAATTGAAGCTGAATTCATTCATCTGACTTCTTTTGTGTCATCTCGAGAAAGGGTTTTTATCTCAAATGTCTGATTTTTTTTCTTTATTGTGGCTAAAAATGAATCTTCACGATGACGGAATCTTAAATATCAGAACCATAGGGTAATTATTTCAGCCACTTCCGTGGGGTGTGATCAGATTTAAACGGGCTAAATTACTGAGCAAGTTCAAAGGTTAAAGAGCTTTTTACTTGGAAATGTTGCATATTTGTTGGGATCTCTGTGAAATATGAAATCCAGTGGAAGGTTTCTGTCAATTTTACAAAACAAAGTTTGTTTTTTATTTTAAAAAGCAGTATCTGTGCAGTTTCATAGTTAAAGGTAATTTATTGTGCAATGAATTTGATATAGAATAAAATTGTGGCATATTTTCTTAGCAATTTATTTTTAAGCCATTTTAAAAGAGGCCTTTTAAATTTTCCAAATGAATAAGATACAAATAAAAAAGATAAATCAAATTAAAGCACATTTTTGTAAGACTATTTCTGAAAATACCAATCACAGTGTTTGGAAATACATTTTTCCTTTTTTGTTAATTCAATTAGAAATGAGTGCTTCTTTTAAATAAATAGAAATAGCATTTATAAGGAAAGAAGTCTGCTGTTATCAGGACATCTTTGTAAAATAAAAAAATGGAAGGTTATATTCAAACAAATAAAAATAAATCAAACAACAAAAAGATAAAGTTTTGTTAATGTGTTTAGGGTTTGAGGCCATCAGAGACAGTCTAAGCTCGTCCATAACTGAAGAACTCAATGTGATTTGATGTGTAACTAATTTGAGTATCTCAGGGGTCACTTATGAGCATCTAAATCCACTTTAAACACCACTATATCTTGTGGAGAACAACTGAACATAGCTCTTTTAAAGAAAAAAAATGCATTTATCGATTAACAAATGAGAGAAATTTAAATAAAAATAAGAATTTAACATGTCAGACTTCAGGAAAAACATCGATTTGGCAATGTGACTCCAGAAAGGAAATCCAGTTGAGAAGAAGCCAAATATTCTGCAAGAAGAGGTGATTTATGTTCTGCGCTCTCTCCAGGTCTCCTTCCTCTTCTCTCATCAGAGGAAAGGGAAGAAGGGGGAGACAGTCGAATGAGGTAGTTATGATGAACCGTCACTCAAATCCTGACAGCAGCTTTCTCAAAGACTCATTCTTGGACGAGTCCAATTGATTACACAACTCTGTCAATGTCATACGTCACAGGGTCCCGTATAAATGCACTCCCTGTGCTGTCGGATAAATCACAGCAAGCATCACTAACAGAAACCCCCCGTCCCCCACCCTTCTCTCCTTTGTCGGTAATTGCGGTATTCCTGTCGTCCCGTAGATGTTTAATCCCACTATCCCTCAACCAATTGGCCCTGACAAGGAGGGAAGCAGTTCCTGTCAAAACTGTTAAAAGGGGAGGGGGTGATATTTAAGAGGTGTACTGGATATCAGATATCCATCACTTTTCCACATGCTCACATTAGATCTTCAGGAATGCTTGATCAAGATGTCTTTCTCTACTTCTTTTCTGGCTGAAAGTAAAGTTATTACTCCACCACAATGACTCCATCCTCCACCATGCTTCTTCGTTGAGAGGAGCCGTGACAGGTAGAGAGCAGAGAAATGCCCGCGGAACATGAATAAGTCAGGGGGAGGAGGAGGGGGCGGATATTAAATATTCATTCCACCGATTTCGCTCTTTGTCACATCCTCTTTAACAACAATGAGGATGGGCAGAGCAGGCGAATGAGATGACTCCTTAAACTGGCGCTGGCTAGACATGTCACGCAGCATCAAGTCACAGCTGGATATCTAACCTGAGGCAGGAAGGCAGCTGAGTCCTATAGTTTAACCTGTATGCACGGGTAGATGGGTGGAGTCTGGCTGTAAGTAAGGAAAGAATATGAGTATTAGTAAAGTTTGAGTTCCGCTGGGCATGATGGATGCTGATATTACTGATTAGTACATCTTCAACCTGCAGGGAAACTAGTAAAGAAAATCAGCTGCTTATTTCTTTGGATTGAAATGAAAACCTGGTAACAGTAGAAAAAGTTAAAGCTGAAACAGTCTGCAGTATGAGCACAATAAAAAAGAAGTGTGAAAACTGAAGGTACTGTTTATGTAGGGTCACCAAACTGGACCATAGAGGGGTTGGAACATTATCAGGTCTGATGGGTTTTTCTTTCCTTTCTACAGTTTTTTACTCATTTGCTGCTATCTGTACTAATAAGTTTCAGTCTATATTTAATCACATTTTTTTTGTAAAATGCTTTATTATAATGCTGGCAAACTTTTATTTTGACCAGTTGGGCAAAATCTTAGAATATTCCCCAAAACTGGTTTAAGGAACCAGTGGGAAAAAAAGTTAAACATTTTTTAACAGTCCCTGATACATTCCTGATATGAAAATAAAAGTGGAAAAAAAACTTTATTGGCAGTAATTTTAAAATCCACAGCAGATGTCTGATTAAAGGTTCCCATGGCAACGCCATGCTGGGATCATTTTGGTCTCTGTTTTGCTATTTGAAGCCGACCGTAAATGTTGACCCATCATGCCACTCTGAAATCATCTTGCAAAGTCACAGAAAGTTTGAAAACAAGTATATTTTGTGAGACCTTAATGACAGAAACCAAGAAATACACAAACTTCATCATAAACGATCTGAATTTGACAAGTTTCTCATTTCGGTGCAAAGCAGGAACATACGTTGCAATGGCGTGTTGCCCAGAAAGTTGCCGACCCTTACCGTTACACTCCAGTTAGGCGATTGGTACAGATAGAGATGCTTCCAAAATCATACTCCTATTTTTAACACAAGGACAGTAAAGTTTGAAATTTGTATAGTTTATAACTTTTTTAAATCAAACCACAAACTGTTAGTCTTTGACTTTTCCTAAAACTATATAAATGTTCTTTTAAATCATTTTTTTAGAATATATATATATATAGACAAGGGGAAATATGATATATAAAACTTTAGTTTGACCACAAGGCATGAAGTTTTATTTTCCCACCACAGATAAAAAATAGAACACTGCTGCAGGTCAGCTGTCAAGGATCATCTCCAGAAGCTCATCTAGCTAGAAAAACATTTAGCTAGTTTTGTTTTTAGCAGTGCGTATAAAAAACAAATATAGTACAAAGGTTTAGGGGAAATATAACAGCAGAAATGGTCTTCAACAGATTGATGGGTATGAACAGTGACAATTCTGGTGGACAATCCGACCTGGATTGATGTATTTAATGAGCTATAACTCCTGAGTGGGTGAAGAATCTGTATCTGAAAGTGAGGTAAAACATACCAAGGAAAAGGAGTCTGATGACAGTTATCATCATAGATGGACTGAAGGTAAAACAAGAGTCGGTGCAATATTATAACAACAACAAATATGGCTTAGATGTCTTGGATCAGATGGCAAGAAGATAGTCAGTATAGAGGGGAACCCAAAGGTGGGCCATTGCCATGTTTTAGTCTAAAACTTGTTGGATCTGGCTGGAATAAATGTGCACATCCTCCGCAAGTAGTGAATGGACATCCAAGTTGCACGGGGGAAGTTTCTACAACAGCTGGAAGAAGAGCTTCAAGCAGAGTTTGGGCAAAAGAAACAGCCAGCATGGCAGATTAAACATGGTGGTCAACAGAAACAACTCAAGGGTGCAGCAGACACTTGGATGCCAGGAACGGAGAAGCTGCACTAAAAAAACAAAACTTCAAACACAAACGTTAATCAACTACGGTCTAAACATAGCGGTCAAAATGACAGCTCCACCCGTTCTAGTAGGTATGGAATGATGCTTCCCTGCAACAAGTACCAGTTTTCCAACAAACCTTTAGAGACACGTGAGTGCTGGTTGTTTTAAATCACAAATATTGAAAAAAAAACAATAATGTGACGTGATACTGGAACAAAGACGATGTAAACTGGAAAATCCTATCCCAGTTAAGCAACAGGACCTGCACCAAAGCCAAACTTCATCATATTACAGTGTAAATCAAACAGGAAACAGGAGAAAGAAGGGAGGAGAAAGAGAGGGAGGGAAGATCATAATGTACACAGTAAATCCTAAAATCAAAACTCAGCATCCTTTGGTTTCTAAATGCACTGCTGTCATAAAAGCATTTCCATCGACAAATGAGTCTGCGGGAAAGGTCAATAGTTAATTGAATAATCTATCACCTTGGGATGGACGGAGTGTACCATGCTATGCAATCAATGACAGGCGCATTAAAAGGTCAGCCACAGACTTCCATGATAAGTCACCTGGTTAATGTTTGCTTTGGTTATACACAGCTCAAGAGTCGGAAAGCAGCTACTTTGGCCAGGAGCCCAGCTTCACCAGTAAAACCAACACCAGGTACAGATTCAGGGAGCAGATTCTGATATTGGTTCTGGTATGATAACGTCATTTATGATACATTCAATCGATTTAGCACTTTTTCTTCAACAAATATTACCAGGAATTGCTATTGGAATGTAGCATGAAATACTGTAGTCCATTTGATCCCATCAAATTAGATGCTGGAAGTTCTGGCAGATCTTGTGTGCTCCAGTAGCAAAAGAGATGAGAGTACTGAGACTAGATTGTAGGATAGAAAATGACCTGATTAAAAAAGACAGTGCTCCTGCCAAACATGAGTTTAAACTCTAATAAATAAGCTGTAATCTTAATATTTGGGAGAAATATTGTCTCCATCTCCATCAAGGCTAGAATTCATTGCATCCATCATATTAAAGCATATATTATTTATATACATATATTAAACATATTTAAGAGATTTTGATCTGATCAGATGTTGTGGTTGGTACCAAAAACAAAGACATCAATGATCTTGGACTTTACCTGTTGCTGGTTCAAGATTGTGGAAGTACCTGACCTGGGTATCAGACAGGCCTCCTCTTTGCCTGTTATTAAATATCTTCTTAAACCTCACCCGTTCCCTCATTTTTATTTATTATATTTTATTCTGGTTTAATGTTTGAATCAATATTATTCACTGTGCTTTTATTCATCTTACAGCACTTTGGTCATCAACAATTGTTTTAATGTGCTTTATATATAAAGGTGAATTGGAAAGCTCTCAGTCTTCTCTATGACATGTATCTGTAAAATAAACTGCCTTCAATTATCCTTGTGGCATCTTTGAAGTTTGATGTCAATAATTAATTAAATTTGCCTTAATATTGTAATTAATTATTAAATACACACCTTATTCACATATCCTCAGTTTTCCATCAAAGAGACGAGAGAGAAATGTTTTACTAGAATAAGAGTATATGTCAGCATTACCACTTATATATGGTAGCTGGTGCATTTGCAGCAATATCAGTGTGCAAAATGTAATAATTATAAATTAACTGCATTTCTTGTTTATAACTATTCATGTGTGTTCTTCTGCATGAAGGTAAAAGCACAGTTGTTTAAAACACTGTTAAAAGATGCTTCTGAGACAGAGAGAGAGGAAAAAAAGCAATAATTATGCAAATCTCAGACAGAATAATTGTGGACAAATTCATTATTTATAGGTTTGGTTTTGCTTTCTGCTATCATAAACTAACTCTGAGCTGAATGCACGATTATAGCTTTCTCCTTTAATTGTGTGTACATAGAATCGTGTCATTTATTTCAACCACTGCTGGCGCAATTTCATTATGACCATGGGGTAGAAGGCTGGTGATTGCCAATTTGGTTCTGTGAGAAACTTCATATTTTCTTTACTTTCAATATGCATACATTTGTTTCTTCTGTTCACACATCTAAATGTTTACTTTGCTGGGAATATTACATTATGAAATCCATATAAATGAGTAAAATTGCTGTTTGAACTGATGTAATGATGGCCCCATGCCGAGGAAAATCTCATTGATGTAATCGGCGAACGGCACAAAGCAGTTATTTTTTCCAGTGATTGGACGTGGTTTTACACTCACTCATTTGTCCAATAATTATTCTTTGTTTAAAGTCACTGTAACTTGTTTGTTAAACTTCCAGACACATGCAGCAGGTTCATGCAGATTTTCTGGGTTCTTAGCAGATTAAGTGATGGAGGCCAGAAATGTGCGGTGGTCCTGGAGTGCCAAAGGCAAAACAGGACAAAATACTGCAAAACCACAAGCACGACATTTCAAACACAACAAAAAAGTTTATGAAATAAACATTCATTTTTAAAGGTATTGTGTTTTAAAGTTGTGTTAATGTTTTGCATTTGGTGAGGGAGCTGTGGTGAATAGTGCTACAGCATGGGATGGGAACTGTGAGCGATGGGAGTAAAACTGCTTAGACAGTAACGAGTTATTTTATCCTTAACCATGTATTTTTATTCCTAAACGTATCCATTATCAAGTGGGATTGAGAAACTCAGTTAGGGCAGAAGTAGATAACTCATACATGTAATGAGTGAATGAGTTTTAAAGTACATTTACAATGACATATAGAATCATCACCACTAGAAATCTACATATCTGCACATCTCTGATGAGATTTGCCCGTTTCGTATTGGATTGGGATCTGGAAACTGTAGAGACCATTAGAGTACAGGGAACTAACTCTTTGGTATGTTCAAGAAAGCAGCTGGGGATGATGTGAACTTTCTTACACAGTGCATCAGCCTGCTGGAAGTATCCATCAGAAGATACTCATAAAGGGATGGACATGGTCAGAAACAACACTTCCCAAGCTGGTACCAAAGTCTGCTGATAAAATATTCCCTACATTATTACACCACTACCACCTACCTGAACCCTTGATGCAAAACAGGATGAAGCCATACTTCCTGTTGTTTATTTAAGACTCTGATCCTACCATGTCAGCGCTGAAATAGATACTCATGACACCAGAAAACAATTTCCCATCCATTACTTTCCAATTTTGTTGAGCTTACGTGAACTGTCATTCCGTTGTCCTGTTGTAAGCAAACAGATCGGATCATTTATATTTTATGTTTTCAGGTGTTATTCTGCATACCTTGGTTTAAACTAGTAGTTATTAGAGTTACTGCTGCCTTTCTATCATCTTTAACCAGTCTGCCCAGCCTCCTCTGAGCTCAGACAACTGCTGCTAACTGGACATTTTCTCTTTTTTAGATCATTTTCTATAAAATATAGACAAGGTTGTTTGAGAAAATCTCAGTAGGTCAGCTAATTTGTGAAACACTGAGACCAGACCCCATGGCACCAACAACAACACTACACATTAAAGTCCTTATAATGCTTGTTTTTTCCATTCCGATGCTCAGTTTGAATTTAAGTAAGTGATCTTGACCATACTTACACACCTAAAAGCACCACTTTGTTGCCAAGTGATTGGCCGATTAGTTATTTGTGTTAACAATCAAATGAACAGATAGACTTAAATGCCTTGTGTGATGTGTATTTTATATGTATCCCATTAACAGTCACACATTTAAATAACCTTAATGACAAATGCAGTCTTTCAAGATGTTGTGCTTGCAAAGAATATCATTGTGTTTCTTATTAAACATCTTCACTTAATTCACTTCACTTAATGCATACAGCCCCTCTTTTATGGTTAGTCAATTACAGTCAAAGCCTCTGCTTTATATTTAATAGTTCTTATTGAGAAAAGACAGTGTTGTTTAATGCTGAACAAGACAATAAATGTATATTTTATCAAATAGTTTTTTCTTATGATCGAGCTTTACTTTTAAACAAATAATTTAGGCTTCTTTACCTTGTTGTTAATTATCCTTTTCCATGTTCATCCATAGAAGTCATCATAATTATCCTTCATTCGTTCCATAATTGACTTAAGGTCTTATGTTTATTATCTGTGGAATATGGAAAAGATGTTTCTGGGGAACCTAACCCTATCTTATCAAAAGTTTACCAAAGCCACTTTTTCATGCTAAATTTGTCATATGTTATAGAGACTAAACTCTGCATACTTTCCCTGCAGAAAGCAAACAATATCCCAGAAACACACCAGCACCCTGCTGAATTCTCTGATAAGACATGGGCACTTGTCACGGAAGATCAGCTTTGTTGTTTTCCGTCTCTCTTGTGTTTCAAAGACGGACCTCTTCACATTGATCCTCAGTGGCGTTTGTTTGTCATCTCATGAACCATCACTGTCAAACCCAGAGCTGCTCTATTCCCGACGCGCCACTCATCCCAAAGAGGGTTTAGACACACAATTAGCCACGGTTAAAGCACCATCGCTGATGTGGTGGTTGGTGAGTCTAAATCAACATCCTGTTTATCTCTAAACATTGTTGATCCCTCCGTTTGAAAAGGATGGAGCAAAGTTTGGTTGAAACAGCTCTTATTTTCAGCCCTCTGATGTGATTTGACTTTTTTAATAATTCAGCTGCTATATCATGTCATGCTTGTCAAAGAGATGCACTTATGCCCCAGTTGTGACAGACGGCTAAATAAACTTTATTTCTACCTTTAAAAATACACTTGACACATTCGATACACTACATGTGCTTTTCAGCTGATTCTCATATGCCTCAGAGGCATAAAAAAAGAATAAGACATTTAACAGGAAAGGGGGGGATAAGTGGGGAAATACTAATGCTGACAATTCCATTTATATTGTCTGTGCTGAGTGTAAGCTCCGTCGCTTTGTGGAGTGCCGCTTTTGAAGGCTCTTTGCTGAAAATGTCCATAACTCAACAGAAACTTGGCTGCGTCTCAGTCTACTTCCTTTCTTCCTCCATCCTTCACAAGAATACTTTATGCGCTATCACCTCGCTGCAATGGAGACTGAAGCAAAAGCAATGTCTGTTTCCTGTCCAGAAGCTTCCCCTCAGCAGCCGAGACTTTCCTCCCGCAGACGATCTGTGCACTGATAAAAGCTCCGTGGCTGATGGGCTCGATTTCTCTCTCTGGACATTGTCTCTGAAACTTTGCCAAGCTCTGTTATTGGCAGAACATTGAATTTAAACCATTCAAGCTTGTGTTGATTTCCATGACAAATCTAATGATGGATAGTGTGGTAAACCTTAATAGCTTCTTATCAATTAAGCATGCCACCTAATGAAGCAACAACCATGCTTTTTTTTCTGGAATAACTTCCTGCCTTCAGTGTTTGATAGTGATAAATTGCTGAAATGTTTTTGCAAGCCATTGCCAACATTAACTGTCAGATGTGCTTTTCATGTGATCCTCTAATTTAAACCTGTAAATCTCCTCGAGCCTGCAGAGATGTATTTAAGTATTTCCTCTAAAGCATGATCAAAAGTTACCATGTATTAGTGCTATTTAAGCATGAAACACTTTTTTCTAGTCACATTTATCTTCTGTAGTAATGGTTTCCAAATATTTACCTTTAGTACTCTTTGTAAAAGCTACTGTATCCTGTTAAATGATGGAAATTCAAGCTTGCTTACTCCTACGGCTTCAGAGCTCTGCACTCTGGAAGACTTCTGGCTTTTGTACCTTTAGGAAACTTAACTACAGACAAGCAGACACTGGTATGAATGTTATTGTGCTTATTAAAGCCAGAGTATATGATTTCTAATAAAGATTATCTTTATTTATACTCTCCTGACACAAAAGGGTGACCTATAGCATTTGAAGCTTCATTTATGTATTATGTTCTTTATAGTTATTTATGTTTATTTACATAAACATATACGTTTATTTCAAATGTTGTCAATGGTTGTTAGGAAATACATGTACCAGACATGGCAGCATTCACTTACAACTTTTAATGTCAATTTTAGACAGAAGGTGAACATGGTGACAGTGAGGTCATGATAATGTACATTCTCAGAAAAATACATTAAAAGAAGTACAGTAGATGCTTCTAATCTCTGTAACCATTGGATAAAATGCAACCTCCTCTTCTTTGTTCCTATTTGTGGGCTGCACACAAGCTATACCATACAACACTGCCCCCACAGTTTGCCTCTGGTACTGCTCCCCTGTGTCTAGATACACATCTGCAAGTTCTTTGGAAAATAACTGAAATTCAAGAAACAACAGACAGAAGATTTTGCACTAACAGTCAAAAGTTTGGACACACTTTCCCACTAAAGAGAATATGCGTCCAAACTATTGACTGGTCTATTGTGTGTGTATCCATTTTTTATGAAATCTGAGTCTCTATAAACAACTTTGTCACATATAAATTAAAGCCAAGAGTGGATACCATCATGGCATACCATCATCATAACATTTTCATTATACTTTAAAATCTAAGCTGTTATATTTGTAAGAGTTTAGGAAAGCCTCTGCAAGAAATGCCATAAAGTGATATTCACTCATGAGAAGTGGTTCATTCTCATCATGAGGTCACAAAAGGAAAGATTTAGACTCACCAGTTTTAACACAATAACTAAAAAATGGAGCAACAAGGTGAGAGAGGTGTCACAGTTTTCTCTTTTTGAGACTCATACACAGGATACGGAGGCACATATGAAAGTGAATTTAGCATTTTATGGGTCATTTTAAATTACTGTTACAAGCTAGTCTTACTAATCAGTCATTAATTGATATGCTACGTGGTCATTTTCAAGGTAACCTTGATAAGTTAAAGTAGGTGATAACCTGAAGAAAGTAAAAGACTGATTTCTAAGATAAGAAAAACAAACAGCGTAATCTTAAGATGACAGAGTAAATCACTTCAGATCTAAAGATAATGCCATCCAAAATAAATTATTTAGACAAATGGCCAATCTGCCTTTCCATGCCTACAAAATGTTGCAAAGGCGTAAAAGTTAGACATCCAAAGAGAATTTGGAAAGGTGTCCAGCAGAAGAAATTAGGAACGGGCTCTGACTATAAAATGTTTATTAAGAGATCCTTAAGGCCAGACTCTTGGAGTCTATGTGGCAGAAGTTGCAAACACATCATACATGTCTGAATATTGATATGTCCAGTATGATCTTATTTAGATGTGTATAAATAATAAGACATTTTTCTATTATTTTCATTTAATTCATTTGGTTTCAAGCTGCCTCAGGAGCACAAGTAGATATCAAATGATAAAATTATATTTATAATATAACTCCTCTTCGTTTGTATGCAAACCGGGAATTAAGACCTACTGACCAGCACCACAGATACAAGATAACTAGCATATAATCAATGCTGCAACAAGATTTTATCAACTTCTAGGAACTGCTACAGCACCTCTGGGGTACATGATCAATAACTTCTAGCCCACTAACAAATGACTATATAGAGCTTTCTTATAAATGAACCTTCTCAAAACCTGAATAAATGGTGGGTCAGGTCCAAACAGTGTGACAAATTCACACTGAAGTTATTCTGCATCTGAAAATGTGCATTCAAAATGAAATGGAAGTTAAAAATACACTTAGTTCCTTGTATTGTTTAGCAGATTAGCCTAACACAAACCAGTCTATATGATTAAATCAAGAAGACGAATTGTATTATAGCCACGTTTTCATGGCTTTGTTCCTGCAACAGTAATTTCATTTATTCCCTTCCAGCCCTCAGTGCCCCCTCCCCCCCTCCCCCCTCTACCTATGACAAATCCAGTCAGTCTTAATCCAGATTCTGTGTTGGTAAGACCAGTCGTATCAGCTGGCCCTGATCGCAACATTACTCTGGTTAACACCACATCTCCACCTCTGCTGTTAGTTTTGCTCTGATCTCGACCTCCTAATCCGTCACATTTCCTATCCTATCGAATATCCTCCTTTTGCCCCGAAAAAATAGGAGAAACAACGGAAGGAAAAACAATCACTAAAAGAGATACAAAGGCTGATTTCATCCATCTTACGCCCTGAAGTAAATCTTTGTGGGAAGCAGAGATCTACACTTCTCTCCTCTATTTCTGAATTGCCTCGGAGCTCATCCATAACGGCTTTGCGGGCCCCCGGGTGCTCCGAGGGCCGATCGGAGCAGACGGGGAATTGAATGAGGCGAAGGTAGACAGAGAGGAGACAGAAATGTCTCCTTGGAGGTCACGCCGACAAAATTGAAAGTCTCAGGTATAGCGGGGCCTGTCGGTTTAATAAAATGGATAGAATTTCCATTTACCCTCAGCACCCACCTCCTTAATGCATTGTTCTTGTAAGGGAGGGGTGTGAATGAGTCAGAAGCCAAGGAATACACTTTATAGACACAAATAATCGTAAATTGGGAATGTCACCTTTAAGCCGAGGCATTTTTATTATTGTTAGTGGTGCTGCTGAGTGGGTTTGATGCTTTATTCTCTCAGGGATCCTGTGTAGCAGCCATATCTTCCCCACCTCCCAGCCATCTTAATCGGGCTCCTGGCGAAGGAGGGAGAGACGAGGGAACAAACAGCGGACTTTAAGCTAACTTGTTTCTCCACTACCCAATACTTCTGGGTGATTGATGGCAGATGGCACGCTTTAAAATAAACCTATCCATTAACACTGCTCACTGTTCTTTACCCTGAGTGTTTACTGCTGTCTGTGGGCCAGTCAAGTGCATCCTATCGCCAGACCTGGCCTTCGCCGTACAGGTGTAAGCTCTTTATTTACTGCTATTATTTGGATGTTACAAAGGCTCCTCTCTGGTTTATGGTGGCGACTTTATAGATCCTCCCTTCCGCTAGAATATTAACTGTCTCTCCATGATTCAGTATGAAAGCAGAAGGGCTCCTGGGAGCTGTAGACAACAGCAGCAGATACAGGTACTTCTCTAATTGAAGTCCCTTGAGTTTTAGGACTATAGAACATATAAATTGGACAGACACCAAATGCGCAAAGTATTGACAAATGTCTCAGAGTGCTGTTCTTGCCGTCCCTTCTGACTGATGGACAGCAATACTAAGCAGCATCATTTCTCAGTCAAGACTATGTATGCAGTGTGGCCAAGTCAAGTTGAGGGAAATGGACAAAACAAAACATTTGTATATTTAAATTAGATTTGCAACACTTGACTGACTTTTGCATGTGTGCACAAGCCAGACAGAGACCTGTTTATTTCCCCTCTGTTTTGCATTATATGTGAGTGTGTGCAAATTAATGAAGGAGGCCCTCTGTATTTTCAGCTCCATGTTAATTGCAAGAAATAATATTAAGGACGTGTGATTCTTATGCCTGAACATATTGCATTATAATAAGTTCAGGAACATTACCAGGGAGCACAGCTTATTAAGGAAAAGCAAGGTAGAGGCTGGATAGAGATAGATTTAACAGTAATATACCTAATCCTGAATATATTATACATTTGCATGCAAACTCTTATACAAGATTTGAATATTAATTAAACTATGCAGATGGTGTATAGGGTTGTAATTATTGCTAATTTAGAAGTATAATTGGGTGAAAATTTTATTTAGATTTTTCTGGGGTTTTATTTTGCTTTTTTTTAACTCAAAAAATAAAAAAAATCTGGCTAATTATGCATGTGTTGCATGTTTTTCTTTTTTATATTGTTGAATAAAACAAAAATCTCCATAAAAGATAAAAGTATGAGGGAAAAATAACAAATTAAAAGCCTTCCATTGTGTTCTATATCCTAGGGAATGTGAGGTATTTTGTTAAAACTACCAATTACAACTATTTTAAATATTTTTTACTTGCTCTGCCATTGCAGTGGTTTTTCTTATTGTGAATAACTCTCAAACTCACAACGCTTAAGTTTGAATTACTTTCTAAAAAAATTATCATGCCAGCAATTAAATGCATTTAACCACATAGACACGGTCAAGATGACTTGGTGATTTTAAATCACAAAGAGATTTGCTTGCACACATATCTGTCAGGTTTCTAGAGCATAGCTTAAAAACAAGTGAGCAGTTGTCTGGAGCAAAATACCTTGTTGATGTCAGAGGAGGATGAGACGAGAAGGATCTCAAATAACCATTGTTCCAACCAAAATACGCAGAATATCTGAATTGAAAGCATTGATCCAGCTGGCCTTGTTTCAGGAACTTGTTCTAAGCATTTAGCAGGATGTAAAACTGTCCCAAAAGTTATAAAAAGGTTTCAAGTCAACATAAAGTTGCTTCATGTGTTTCAGCAATGTATTTGCAGTTGCACATGTAAGCTTGCATGAATAACTGTAAAATGTTTCGTGGTTGTTTTTGCATCCTTTTCCCAAAATGTAAATGGATTTTGCCCTTAATAAAAGTGTTTGGGCTTTCTTTTGTTTTTGTTCATGTAAACATGGTGTCTGTTGAAAATGTGTACCCCAAAAATATCACTCAATGTAATTTTTCTTTTGCACAACTCGGCCCCCGTACCTGGGTTGTGGTGGAACAGCAGATTCTCATTGTGAATGTTTAGCCAACAAACCAGTTGTAACTGTGTGATGCTTCGTGTCAATATGGAGCAAAATCTCTGAGGAAGGTTTCCAACATCTTGTTGAATCAATGACACCAAAAATTGAGACAGTTCTGAAGGTCAAACATGGTACTAACAAGGTATAACTATAAGCTGCTAGTGAATGTGAGTATGAAGGGATCACTCTATGAGTTGGCTTTGATTACAGTATGATTATACTAAGGGCACAGCAGTATAAATTTAGCCTCCTTGAAACAGAATGTGTGAGAAAAAACAGCTAATTTCTCCATAGGCCCAACAACCATAGCTCTCCGGCTCCGTCTCAGAGATGCTGCTGTGGCTCAGGTGGTTTAGCAGGTTGTGTCTTTATCACAAGTGTAGCAATTTGATCCCTGGCCTCTTCAAACGCAACTGGAATGATTGCATGCAAGAGTAACAGCATCAATCTTAGTATGACGTTAACTCTGGGATGGTAATGGTAAGTAAGGCAAAGACCACTTACAAACATGAAATGTGTTCTTTTTAGTCTCTTTTCTTCTTACAGTATCAAAAAGCATTATTTACTTTTATGTTCAGTGGACTTTTGTTTGCCAAGGCACTTATGAAAGCAACGAGAAGCGTGGTGTTTTCACCAGCTACATTATGGGCTTTTCAAAGCAATTCAGAAGCATGACTGGTCACTAAGATTTAAAATTTAGAGAGAATAAGTAGCAGACTTATATGCATAGCACACTGAATTTCTCAAACTGTGCTGGGCTTGTACAACCTGGTTTTGCTTTAATGGCTGCTCTTACATCAACATTTACTCCCAGATAGAGAGTAGACTTTAAAAGTACAATTAAAAGTATTTTTTTCTTAAACTGAATTTTAGGAAATCTCTTCTTTTCTTGCATACTGGAGCTTGTAGCGCAGTTAGATGGCTGTAAGATGGTTGCAGCAGTTACAAATAAACCACCAGTGGCTGCCTCCCTTGAACCTCATTGTTGTTTCCTACGCTACAGCTCTGAACCTCCAAGAAATATCAGGCTTTCCATTTTCCACAGGACCGAGAACATGTTGGGTCAGATGTAGAGAAAACTCACCTCTCACCTGTTTCTCCTTTCCTAACAGTTTGAAACACACTTTTTATTGTCTTCATCTGTCTTCTGGCGTTGTACCAGCAAACTTCATGAGTCGTGACAGGGAGGTTTGTGTTAAAGCGACCCACCGGAGACCACTCCCGCGACCTCGCCTGTCGAGAGCTGCTGAACATCCCTCCCTGCCCGCATCCCCTTGTCACATGAAAGAAAAACGAAGAAGGACCTCCGCTAACTTGTCAGAGCTGTCACGCACTCTGCTGCTGCCTCAGTCTTGACAAGTAGTTGGTTGAAATGCCCGACGAGGTTCGTTGGCCTACCGCCCCCCTCCCTTTTTTTTAGTGCCATCATTATTTCCTTATTTTACTCACTGATTTATTTCATTTTACCATCTTCTTCCTCCCTTTTCTTTTTAAAACTTCAAAACAGAAGCCTTTGTACTCTGAAATGACTTGAAACACAATTAAAAGCCGTGATCCAGATTACATTGCTGACCATAATGTAACCCTGGTCAGCCATCATAGCATCCACGAATGCCCCCTCCCCCCCAAACCCTATATCCACTTCTGCTTCTGCATACAAATGATAAGAAAGTGGAGGAAGAAGTCATCAGAGAGACTTACAGAGCTGTTCATCGAGTCAGATCACTCAGACCTGAGCCACTGAGGGTCCATCCGCAAATACTATTTCTATACATACAGCATGTGCACTACTCATATATGCATGTATAAAGCTTGTTACAGAATGACAGGTTATTTTCCCCACAAAGCATCATAGGGAAAATGGCTTGCCTGTCTCCTGCTAAACATGTATGGAACATCACAAAGAGAGACAATCAGACTAAACAACCACAGACTGCTGAACAGCTGAAATCTCAGATTCAGCAAGAATGGACACAAATTCCTCAGAAAAACGAAAACAATTAGCATCCCCAGTTCACAATGCGGCCTCATTAAAATGATGCTGGTTTAACACAATGAAACGTGACCACAGACAAGTAACACCAGCGGCTTGTACAATAAATTCTATAAACTTTTATGTCCTCTTTTGCTGCTCTCAGTGTTCTGGAAAAAAATGTGATTATATTTTTTAATGCAATGAATACACAGAAATAATTTCCTTGTACCGTTTAAAAGACCTAAACAAATGTACAAATGACAAATTGAAGTTTTTATTAAATCTTTAGAAAATTTCTGAACTTTTCTAAAAATATTTATGTTCAGTCAGAGCATGTCTGCATATTTAAACATCAGCTTCATCAAATGAGTTCATCATCATGAGGTAGGTTGTCAAAAGCAGACATGGCAATGTCACATATGTAGATGTTAGCCATGTCTCTTCAGCGGGAATGAATTCAGAGTTAATTAAATAAATCAAACTAGATATAGGTTTTATTGTTTGTTTTTATTTATCTTACTTTACTCATTATTGTTTGTGAATCTACAAGTTCAGCAACTATATAATGCCAAAAAATAGTAAAATAAACCTTTAGACTAATGCAAAATGATATCACTCAAGTGGCTTAAAATGTAATAGAAATATCAGCTGAAGTCCAGGGTATTAATGCCTTTATCTCTTATTCCTTTATCCCTTACATACCATTTTAGACAGAAAATACAACACCCCATATATTGACTTATGCAAAAAAAAGAAATTTAAAGCAACCTTACTATCCATGTTTTACATGTAAAAACCAAAATCCTAGATGTAAGCAGCAGATTTCTTTGTTTTCTGTTCACCTGTTTACACCTGTTCAAATCACACCTCAAAACTCACCTGTTCAAGAAGGCATACTCCCCGTAACCTCTCTGTCCCACAGTTTTAAATTGTATTGTATTTTTATTGTATATAATTGTGTTTAATTGCTTTGTGTAGTTTTATTGTCTGCTTTTTTAATGTACAGTGTCCTTGAGTGTTATTGAAAGGCACTTTTTAAATAAAATTTATTATTATTATTATTACCTATCGTGACTTTGCTGCTGTGTTGAGCTTCATCCTGATACCCTTAACAACCTAACCACGCCCTTACACTCCTCCCACAAGAAACTGGTACCGCCCAAACACGTCCTTTTGTAACATAGAAAAGGTTGCATCAAGGTAAAGGGAATTTTATGTGTGTCAAATGGGTCGTGTGTTGCTTCTTGCAGCTTGAAGTGTGATTGTGCTAAACAACAGTCCAGCATTACTAACAGTTTCTAAAGGTACTATTAGCAACATGGCAGTGTATGAGTGTGTGTGTTTACTGTTGGTTTTTGCATGTATGTTGATATAAGAGACGTGGAAGCTCTGTATTTGTTTAGCCCGTCTGGTGGCCAGGCCGATTTCATGATAAATATTAGAGCTCAAATATGTGAGTAGGGCATTTATTGAAAGTGATCACTCCAAACATTGTTTGTTTGCCTGCAAAATTGCAGCGGCCACTTTTCGTCAAGCGGGTTATGAGAAATTTCTCCCCAAAGCAAGCCAAATGTAACCAATTCGATTTGTGTTTATTTTTTGCCTTTTGGAGACTGTTTGTCAATGTTTAGAAGAGCTTGTGTATGTGTGAGTGTGCGTGTTGAAGAGAAGGGTGGTGGGGGTCCACATGTGCGTAGCGGTGATAGCTACACTACATTCGGGAAAAACAAACACCTCAAGAGACTCATATATATATCCACTCGCAGGGAAGTTTTACAAACCGGAGTGCAAAACATTTATCCACCCACTGCATTTTTTCCTACATGGGATTACAAGGTGGTCAGGCTCTGCCAAGAATCCTCTAGGTGCAGCGCAAAGGGAGTGAGAGCAATGTGTGTGAGAAAAAAAACGCTGAAATACGTGACTTTGGAGTCAAACGGGTGGGGGTGGGAAAGTGAGGGGAGAGGGGTCTTGAAGCTGAGAGGCCGGAAATGGAGAGAAAGGCTGAGGAACAGTGGGAGAGTGACCTTTTACAAGACAGCTGTTCTCTCTCAGGTGCCTGTTCTCAGCAAATCCTCAGCTTTTTTTTTTTTTTGCATTAGTCATTATTTGGTCCCATGGGTCCCAAGAATAGGCTGGGCGAGCGTTTAATGTGGCAGGAAGAAAAACTAAACTCTTACAAAAGCCTGTGACCCACTCACAACAGCAAACAGCTGATATACAGTTACTGTGAGTTGAGTCAAACAATCTTTAAGCTTTCATCAAGTCATTGTCATATCACGATTTTAAAAAAAAAGTAAACTTAAAGGGTAATATTTCTTATCATTTGCATCATAAGTGAAGAACTTTTAGTTTATTTTATTTTTGGAGTTAAAAACACAAAAGACTTAAAATGAAACAGAGGCCATTAAATTAGTTTATTGAGAGGATATTCAGATAAATTACCATAAGAAGTCTAATATAGTAAATTTCAAAGCTTTATAAATACTCTGATAGCTCAAAGTTAGTTTTAATAACAAGCAGCTGTGGACTCCTGAAATCAGCACTTTCAAAAAAGAAAAAATCATTTTCCAGCATTTTCAGGCAGCAATTTCCTCTTTTTATTTCAGTTGGGAACTGTCAGCTAATAAGAAAAGAGGGGTTCAAATGAACTACGGTACTCAAATATAGTATCCCAATTTTATTAATAAATAACCCTTACCGATATTCAGAACTTTCTGGTGGTTTGGTGCTACTTGGCAGCCACACCTGCACAAATGTTCCATGGGACAGTTATTAGTAGAAAACCTTTCCGTCGCTGTTGCCATTGATTTGAAGATCTAAAGGGTTATGCATTAACTTCAAAATAAGCATTATATATTTTAGATATGAGTGACAAAACGGTATATCTGGCCTAAAAAAAGAACATTTGTATCCAGTACAACTGATAACGGCAGATTTATCATGTTTTGGTCTTAGTGATATAACTTGTGAAACAGCATTTTATTGGTAAAGAAGAGAATAAATTTTATTAAGCACTAGCACAGTCTGTAGTTGAAAACTTTTCCAAAAAATAGGGTGTAGATAAAAAATTGATGACTTATGTAACAGAATTACGATCATTTTGTAGATTACTGACTGCATCTCCTAATTAAGGTTAATTTAACATTGATCTACATCCTGTCTCTTCTCCGAGGTCTTCACAGTGAGTAAAAGTCAGTCTGATGTCTGGTCTCTTTCTTTTCTCTTATTCTTTTCCTGTTTTACTCTTAAAAAGTTATGAAGTGCCACTGTGCATATTCACTGGGCAGTGTATTGATATCAAGTTGTTGGTGTGTGATACAGTGCCCTGAAGCAATATACTACTTCAAAGTGATGCATCGACGCAACATCAACATGTTGTTGAAGTGCAGTTTCTCAGCCTCACGACAGTGCAGGGTACTAATGGCTCTAGGAATGTACATTATGTTAATGTCAGTGTGCCATCAAAATAAATCAAAATCTTTTTTTAAGTCACACAGTCCTACTTTGATGCATCTCATATCTACAAGAGACAACTTCATGCAGTGCAAAAAGAGCCCAGAGTACTATATGGTTAAAAGCAGTGGCAGGTATCCACCAAATAAGAACAGTTAAACATCAGCTGCAGCAAAATCAGTTTATAAAGTTTATGAAGTTTATCAAATGGCAAATCCAAACTTTGCTTTGATGATTTTTGGGTAACTTTTTGTAATCATAGTACCAATAGTATTAATAATGGGTGTTGAAACATTAGCTATTATGTTAAACCAGCCTGCAAAAGTGTTTTTACAATAGTGTCATAACTGGTTAATTTAAATTCCTTTATAAGAGTTTTACCCAGGGTCAGATGTTGAGTAAATGTCTCTGAACCATCTCTGAAGACATGAACTCCAATTTCTGGCTATTATAGAATAAAAAGGCCCAAAAAAAAAGAAAGAAAATGAAATCCACATATAGGATTTAGGTATGAAGATTTGAGGAACCCACACAGCTACAGGAGTTATTAAGTCACCACATCAATCCATGTTGAAAACTAAGTTTCATTCAGTAAATTTCCGCCCAGAGTTTGATGTGTTGAAAAGGCTGAGAACTAGCACCAAATGTCACCGTATTGACACAAACATCACTTCAAAAACTCCCATCAGTCTGTATATAAACTGCTGGCAAAGCATGTTGCAGCTAAAGAGACAGATCTGTTTCATGGACTTTCCTTTTATGAGTGTACTAAAGGAGTCAGAGGGGGTTTGTTCAGCGCAAGGAAAAGGCATTAGGTGATACAGCACACCTCATCTCCGCCAAACTCTGCAGGTTACAACAGCTCAGGGAGGGGAAGGAGATTTCTCCCCTACCACCGCCACCCCACGAAAGTCTTCAATCTTGTGAAGCCTGAGGGGCTGAGTAGGTGTTTAATTATTAAAGGTGTTTGAACAAAAGGCTATTCTAAGCCTGCTGGAGCCACCAACTGGACATTCTCCTCAGTGTTTGATGGATGACTACCTTCAGAAACAGTCTGTTTCCTTCACTGTGTTGATATTAAATTACCCCAAAAGACTCAGAGACCCTGATGTACATTTGTGGCATTTTGCAGACAGCGCAACAAGCTATGATGGCTAAAAAATAGAGGGGAGTTAATTTGTGTAACTTTGAAACAATTTGTTGATAAAAGCCAAAGTGCTGTTATTCTTATGCAGAAGTGCAAGTTGTGAAGTCTAAATGTCCATTTACTTAAAATGCATCATTTTTGGGCTGCTTAAGCATTATGAATAATTATTCAGTTGTTGCACAGTTTAGTGTAATTTAGTGAGGAGGTATGACTCCAAATTATAAAAGAGGAAGGTGAAATTGAACTTTAACTTAAGTGAATTGGGATTGAATCAAAGTTACGATGGTATCTGACTGACTCAGGGACCCTCAGCTTCATGGGCTTTTTCTACTAGTCTCTGGTTCTACTCGGTTTATGTGCTTTTCAATAACCACTGAGGTCCCTCTCTTGTGGCTGAGGTCCCTGTAGCAAGGCGGCTCGGATATCCTGTGATGTAATTTATATGCTGCTCAACAAAACTATGAATTACATTGACGCAATTGGACCAAGAAGAATCAAGTTATGCATGTAAAAGACAAAGATGCTAGACAGCAGTTTTTAGTGTAAACATGACACAATCAAATACCATCCTGCTGTTTTTTTTAAGCTGGATAACTGTTTTTACATGAATGGGAGGTTTCACTTGTTCTCCCAGTGTATGCATGGGTTCTTTATGGGTTCTCTGGTTTCCTCCCACCATCTAAAGACATGCATGTTTGCTTCATTGGTCACTCTAAATTCTCCCTATGAGTGAGTGTGCGAGTGGCCTTGTGATGTGCTGGAGACCTCTCCAAGGTGTACCCGGCCTCTTGCATGCTAGTTGCTGGGATAGGCTCCAGCTTCTCTGCAAACCTGAATGGGATTAAACAGTGTAGAAAAATGAATTATTAACTGAATTGAATTAATGGTTTGTGACATCGGCACTGTGATCCTAAAGACTTTACTGTGAGCTAACACAAAACAACATCAATGATGTCTTCCAGTAGAGTTATAGACAGAACCATAGCACTGAGACTGCTCTCATTAAAGTTATTAGTGACATATCTTTGCATACAGACAATGGAACAATGTCTGTCTTAGTTTTACTGGAATCTCAAAGCTGCATTTGATACAGTTGAATACAATACATTACTCTAACAACTGGAGCGCTGGGTGGGCCTCTTTGATAATGTACTAAAATAGCTAAAAATGTACTTATAGAACAGGAGTTACTTTGTGCCAACAGGTACAGTATAGTTACATCGAAGCAGTGGCGTTCCCCAACATTCAACTCTGAGGTCTCATCTACATGCTCCCACTGGCATGGGTCATAAAGTACAACAGCATGTTTACCAGTACTATGCAGATGATACATATTTATATTACAATGTCACCAAGAGACCAAACCCCTGTACAGGATCTTGGTAAATGCATTGAGATTGATAACTGGATGTGCCAAAACTTTCACCTGTAAAACACAAAGCTGAGGTGATCGTCTTTAGAGCCTAGAGAAACGATTGAAGATCATCTCAGAGCATCATTCTGTATACCTAAAAACCATCAATCAGGCCAAAAATCTAGATGTAAGGATGTAAAACATACCAAGGGAATAAAAAAGTCTATCACTTTAAGAATACACTATGGGTTAAAGACCTGATGTCATAGCAGAACCTGTTAAAACTAGTCCATGCTTTCATCCTTAGTCAGCTTGATTACTGTATCAGTGTTTTGCATCTAATTCAGAACTCTGCTTCTAGAGTCCTAACTAAGACCAAAAAGGTGGACCACGTCAGTCCAGTTAACAGGTCTTTACACTGACTGACTGCACAGAGAGAACAGACTTTAAAGTCCTCAGATCAAGTGAAACCCTGTTTATTCAAATCTAGGTGATAGGGGGAACTTGATAATATCTTAATAGTTTGCAGCTAATGTTCTTACATTTTCCTTTTTATCTTGTTTATCATTTTTAATAATGCTTTTTTATTTTCAATGTTTTAATGTCTCCATAAATCACTTAGAATCAACCTGTTGTTGAATTGTGCTACACAAAAAAACTTGCCTTCTAATGTATTAAAATTTGATCTCCTACAATATGCTCAAATGAAACTTTTTAAACTTGAAATTTATATTTACAAATGCAGAAACATGATTTTCAGCAAGGAAGAATTCAGCAAGGTACAAAAGTGTATATAATTTGACGTAATATGCAGACAGTGCATGCATGTAAATAAGATTAAATCAAATAAAATACACACACATATATATATAAGCGGTAGAAAATGGATGGATTGATGGATATATATACATATATATATATATATATATATATATATAAAATGCAAAAACTTCAGGCTCTGAAATAAACGTAGACAAGCAGTTTGAATTTCTAGAAATGTGAACTGGCAACATCTTTTCCTGGCCGTGGTATTTGTTCCACTCTGATAATGACTCATCCATCAGCTTCAAATTCCTCCCATCACCACATTCACATCACCCCACTTGCTCCTTCTCTCCTGTCGTTAAAGCTATTAAAGGGTTCTGAACCATTAAAACCATACATGGTTCGCAAAAATCTGCACAAACGCATGGACAATAATAAAAAAAGTACTTGAAAGAACAAGCTTCTGTTAATAAAAAGAGAAACAAGGCAAAAAGTGAGACTTTATTAAAGAGTAATGTAAGCAAAGCAACAAACATAAAAGCAAAAACAACATAAAAAGAATCACATAAAAAGACTGGCATCAGGAAAAATTAATAAAACATCAACACATAAAAGCGAGTTTAGAAAAGTGAGATTCAGAAGTAATTTATAAGATGATACTGATTCAGTCAACAAACTCACAGTTCAGGCTGCTCAAAGCTCAGGAGCTCTTCCACTTTGGGAATCTGAAGACTTCAAAATGTTTTAGGTTCACATTCAGCGCAGAAATTAATTATCTGGAGTGTAAATCACATGAAGCATGACTATGGCCCATTTTCTTTTTTTAATCTACCAGCATGAAAGCAGGTTTACTTGGGTTTGTACAACTGCAGGATACCAGTGTCAATGGGCAGAGTTGGAAGAGCAAGCAGCTGCCAAGACAACAATAAAGAAAACACACTTCCCCTAGTTTACTAAATACACCATGGTGCTCTTAGAATACACGAAGGTCACACAATCTTGACGGGAATCTTACTCAAGGAGCAAACGCTCGATGATTTTGGCATTTTCTGCTCTCGTTTCCTGATGAAATAAACTAGTTGTTTGAATTACGGCTTAATAACAGGGTCGGAGCAAATTTCTGGCCACGAAGTAGCCGTGTGGTTGCTGGACTATCGGTTCAGACTGAGGTTTCCACAAATTAAAAATCCTCCCAAAAACCTTGTGAAATCCTCCTGTGGTGCACCAATACCTGCTCAGTCAGGACTCCTGGGTCAGTAAAATTCCTGCTTGGAAACATGTTAACTGAGCCTTTGGCATTTTCTGGCTTTCAATGAGAGAAAAAAAAAAAGAAAAGAAATGGGGAGAGTCCGGGAGCGGGGTTTTATTTGAAAGATATGGTTCATTTCCCTCACTTTGAGAAATAGAGTTACTCAAGGAAAATAAATTATCACACCCACTGTCTTTTATGACATTTTTATAGGGCTTAAACCAGGTGACAAACCTATGGCTTATAAATCTGCAATGAGGAACCCTTCATTCATGCGAGCTAGGTGTAAATGAACACCATCCATCTTACTTTGACTTCCATGATTTGTTTGTATGATGTATTTCTTTAACATTTATTTCACTTTTAAACATTTTTTATATTTCTCTGTGCAAAAATGAGGCTTTTGTGGGATAAAATTAAAATAAAATACATAGAAATATAGATATTTATAGGGGATATTACATATTTTACCTCTAATACATTTCTGGCAGAACGTACAGTATTATTCTGTCTCATTTAGGGTTCTTACTTGTGGCCCAGCTTAATTTATTCTGCTTGCTAGTCATGTGCATCACTTAGACTTTTCCAAATGTGCGACCTACGCCCTACATAGTGCGTTATATAGTGGACATGCCATTTTGTAGGGGTGTCCAAATGTACTGAGAAAAAAGTAATGTACTCAAAATTATTCACAATGCATCTTGAAAAGTAGTGAGCATCAATGGTCAGTAGATGGGTCAATATAGACCACAATGCATTGCAGGACAGTGATTACAATAATGATATAACACAAACTTTAAAAAGGGAAATTTTTATTCTGCTTTCATTGAGTAGATATGATGCAAATAAAGAATGAAATATAACTATAATATTTTCCATTGTTACTATAGTTACAACCGGTAGTTACGTGATATCCGATGGTAGTGAGATTCTTGTCTGAATCGCCAACAGAATGACAGGACTATAGTGTGCTATGTACTGTAGCCCTATGTAGTGAATGAGGGGTTAGGTCACATTCAGACACAGCCTTGGTTTGCCTCAAAGATGTTTTGATCAATTAAACCATCATTAAAATAAAAAAAAATCACCTTTATGTTTCTGTGTGACGGGCGACCTGTCCAGGATGTACCCGGCCTCTAGCACGCTGATTCCTGGGATAGGTTGCCCTTCACATTAGTGTTTTTACACTAATAAAAACGTGTTAGTCCACCACAAAAAATAATACTAAAATACATACTGCCGTTTTAACCATTTAGTTATGTTTCACATGTTTTCCCTTCTTGGCCTTTCTTAGCAGATTCTTATTAAACTATATAGTTGCATCCTTGCTACCTATTAAATCTGAGTTTGTTACATGCTCTGAGAGGACTTGTGTCAATTATCTGCTATAAAAAACATGTATAACATGTTTTTCAAGTTTCCAGTGTGCCTTGTGTGTTTATCGCTTCTTCACTCAACACTGGTAATTGTATGTGATGAAATTCAAACACCTTTTCTTATTATAGCTTAATTTAAAAGGTGTTAATAGACTTCTATAAAATAAATTCTAGGTCTTTCGTATTTGTAGCCATACTTTAGTGCTATAAACAGCAGAATATTTGTTAACTAATTTGCTCAAGAGGACCACATTAAATGTAAATGTTATGCAATATGAAATCACAGGATAAGGGAAAGTCAATAGGAAGTTCATTTTTAAAAGACAGTAGCAAGTAAGACTTTTATCTACAGTGCACATACAAAGTCTTTTGTTTTCTGCTATGGTTACTTTAAAAAATGCTAATGAACACACTACCAGATATTTAGTTAACAAAATGATTACAGTTGGTTGGTACAGTTCATAGTAACATTCATTTAGTTCTTGGGTAGCCATAACTTTGGATGATTACAGTAATTGTGCAACATCAGTTTGATTAACTGAATATGTTTAAACACAACTTTAAATGACATAAAAGGGGTTTACATTCATGAAAAGAAGCAACCTTTGCATGTTTTCTGTTGCAGATGCTTTTAATCCTACATTTAAGTCTCCTGGATTCGACAGTGTTGTGCCAGTCAGGCAAGCGTTCTCGGTTATTAGACTCTGAAAGCTTCTGGAGAAAACTTCAGCTCTGACCTGCTGACACCGGCACTCTCACCACAACAGTAAACCTCAGGAGAGGACCTAGCTTCAAATTACCTTTCTGCCTAGACCTGTACTTTCTTTATGTGTGTGTTTCTGAGAAACGGTATGTGTTTAGAAGCTGGGAGGAGGGTTGAAGGTTGGGGTCGTACTTGCCTTGACCACAGGCTGACTGCTCGCCCCGGGCCCCTGGCGTCAGTGTCAGGGAGAGGTGAATCAGACTATCTCCACTTGCAAATCTATCCCCCGGGATCCCAGAGCCCTCGCACCATCCCCACCTCCTCTCCCACCTCTCGCAAAACATCCTTTTAGAGGGAGTCCATCGGCCATTATGTCCCTCCTCACCTCATTCGCCACACCAGCAGGGCGCTATCTGAGGGGAGGAGAGGTGCGACCATACCACTAATCTCTCTCTGAGTTGTTCTGCCCTGCCCATGTCACTCTGCTTCTGCTCTCCAAGGACAGCTACCTCCACGGTCAAGGTGACATAGAGTTTAGTTTTTCCTGCAGCCAGAACTGGACTACCAGGATTTATGAATTACAGGCCTTGCTTAAGTGGTAATTTAGACAGGAATTAAGGGATAACATGTATTTTAGGAGGAAATCCTTTGAGTTTCCTTTTATAATGGAGCACCTACCTCACAGTGGGTAATTGGAGCCAGATGTTGCTCCACGGAGCATTAAAAGAACCGACCTCTGTTCCCTTCCCTTCCATGCTACGTGAAACATCTTGAAATTCTGTCATCATACTGGCTTTTGTCTGCTTGTAGGGTTGCAGACACTCCTGTGTATGTGCCACATAATCACATTAGTTAGATTTAATCTAAGAAGAGGCAAATTATGCGCTTTTCCCATCAAATTTAGCTCCATGACGAGCAGCGTGCAGAATCAGTGTGTACAACCTATCCCAGATTGCTTTGCATGGATGGCACAGGACTGGAAAACAAGGCAGAGTGAGGAGAGTGAGCTGCAGGATGAAAGGGAAACACTAATAATGTCTCACATGTGTACTGGCAAATTGTCTGCTAACACCGGCAAGCAACATACTCACTAGCTGGGAACGTGGCAGCAGCTTCCTAATAAGCAGCATGCACTATTTATGATCATAAACCAAGGGCAGGGAGGGTGAGCACTGTCAAAATAAAAAAACATGTCAATCTTTGCTCCCCACTGTTGCCTGAGCTCGTTGCCTGTCTGTTAACGCACTTTCTTCATGTTTGCTTATGATGTACAAAGGCGGGAAAAATCACATCAAACCCACAGATTTCTTAAACTTCTACATGTCTGAAAGGAGAGGCAGGAGGGGGTGCTGGAAATCAAAGGGAATATCAAAGTTAGAAGAAGTACGGGAATATGTCTGTGAAAAAGTAAATATTTTGTCGAAATGGTTTGTGTGTTTGAGAAAAGTGCATGTGATGAAAAGCAGAGATATACATCCCGGTGCAGTTGGCGGAAAGCAAGGTAGGGAAGTACGGCTGCTTAGGTGGAAAAAAAATGAGGCCAGGCTTGGTTTTAATACTTCATAGGGGCATTGAAAATTCCCTCTGAATTTCCCTAACTTCTCCCTGCTCTGTGCAATTATGCATGTTTATTCATTTTGATTAACAGTGATGAAAAGTCGTGTCCGCCATGAGCCTGATAGACGAACATTTGTGCCGCTGAGCGACTGACAGCCCATCAGTAGCACATGAAAGGCCAACTTCTCTCTTTTTTCTGCTCATACCTACTTTAACAGCAGGTAACTGAAATAGTTTTAATATTTCACCGGTCTCGCAGGACAATATTCAAAGACGACGAGGAATATCTGTGGGCTTTAATTTGAGTTGGCGTGACACAAGTAATACGTTGATTAGCTTCCTTGGGCCCTGAATCCTTTACTTCTAACAACTACTTGACTTCTTTCTTCTCAGTGCTTTTCCCTTTTGAATTTGCCGGCCACTCAAGGGATACGGGATGGAGGAAAAAAGGGAAGAAAAAGCTACAGGACCAGCGCCGCAGTCAGGTTAAAATCTTAATGTTATTGTGACTTGGGCTGAAAAGATCACCATTCCACTGAGTTTCTGGCTGTTACTTTCCAGTTAAACACAAATCTCAATACAGCTTTTTATACTGATTTTTGTTACCTTAACCCCTCATTAGATGAGGCTACAACTAACCAAAAAATGTCCTCCTACTGTATCTGTTACAAAGTTCCATCTCTTTGTGTTGTTTCTGTAGAAACTGAATGTATTACACCTGTCATCATGCTTGAAAGTGAACTGCAAAAGCTGCAGGAGTTAATTATGTTGATATAAACAGCAGATTGTCTCTTAATCTCATATTTTTTATTTAAAGCACAAACTTAACAATTAATGCTAATTAATATGACTATAAAAGTAACTGTTTATCTTTTTTATGTAACAAGAAATTCAATGACAGCCAATTCTAAAAGGGATTAGTAGTTTAAAGATGTAATACAGGAACTATTAATACTTAATTTTCTAAGAAAATGTATTATCATTATTATTATCACTTATTTCAGTTCAGGACCTTTTTATAAAACCCTCTCCCATGCCCATAGGTTTGGTCAAACTGGTAAATATAAGCAACTGGAACATCCAAACCTGAACCAAGAAAGTTTTTCCCCAACATTATTCAGGTCACAAAAGCTAATTCGTAAGATAAGACAGTCATGATTCAAAAAGGTAACCATGCTTCCTGGTTCTGTTGGAGGTTTTCCTTTCTTACCCCTCACTGCCGCCTTGTGCACGCTCAACACGACGGACTGAATCAAAGATGTTTCCCATTCAGATTGACTCAAAATGCATTTTTGTACTTTTGCACATGACACAATAGTATTTGGGTTTGGCAGCAATGTGTAAAAACACCCAGGATGAGAACCAGCATCTCCAGATCTGAGGCCACAGTTCTTCATCAGGCCAAGATGGGATGTTATTCATGTTGGGGATGGGTTGGGATCTAAAGTGAATAAGTATAAGATTCTATGCATCTTTTCCTGAGTGGAAAAGTCTTGAGTCTGCTGTGGTTCAGACTTTTTATTGGCCCTCCAAGATGAAGAGAGGGCTGATTTATATGTTTCACTTACTTTGCAACCCTCATCTATGGCGGAAACAAATTGGATAGCAAATATAAGAGGCCAATAAGATCTTTCTCTGAAGGGTGGCTGGCCTTTCCCTTAGCAATAGGCTAAAGAGCTTTGTCATCCAGGAGAGGCTCAGTAGAGTTGCTACTTCTCCACATTAAAAAAAAAGCCAGAAGTTCCTAGGTTTCAACAGGAGATCAATTTATCTCTTACAATTGTTAGGGAGAAGAAGTCTAGGAGTTCTTTGCTGTGATCTAGTCCCATAAAGGAGTGAAAATGGATGGATGGATGCTTCACAATGTTCAGATGCATCAATAGTGTGCCTAATTCAATCATTAAGCACAAAGGTCTGAACTTAAAGATGAAGGCACCTCATATGGTGCAAACCATCCACCTATCACCGCAACTAGACACAAAATCCATAAGAGGATTGGCCTAAATCCCTTGTGAATGTTTAGATTTTAGGTTTTAACTATGTTGCATGCCCACTTCTTTGGATATTAAATACTTCTTTGATGCCATAAAATACAATGTTTCTTTAATACATTTTTCCAACAGATGCCACTAAATGTTACGTGCTTGATACACTCTAAGAAATGAAATAGTGATGTTGTTCATATTATTTTATTTTGTTTAGTTAAAATCACTGTAACTATTACAT
>JBAMHV010000026.1:4279327-4290331 GCA_037177535.1 Pseudomugil gertrudae | reverse complement strand
CGGCAAACCCCATGGACTTTAAAAAGGAGGAAACTTCCTGCAATCAGGGCAGCTGTGTCCTCCTGGGTTCAGTCTGCTTCTGCGATTGAGAGCGCTGGTTTGGAGATTTTGAAAACCTTAGAGATTTGGATTTATGATAAAACTTTAGAATACCCTTAGTGGTTTATAATCAATTTAGATTTCCCTGTTGTTTCTGATGCATGGTTGTGCTTTTTAAGTTTAATTGAGAAGAGAAACTCTCATTTGCGTTAATTGTTTTTTTGGATTTAATAGATTTATTAGTGTGTTTTGGGTTCCTTGTACATAATTGTAAATTATGGAGTTAATTGTAATTGTTGTTAGTTGTTAAACCTCATTGAGGTCTCTTTTTTTTTTTTTAAATTTAGTACCAGATAACTGACCTTTGGACACTTTTTGTTGTTTCTTGTGTAAAGTTTTGGGAACTGGGAATTTTGTTAAATAAATCATTGTTATATCTTGTTTGTTTTCTAGTTAGTTTTGTTATAGAACCCATACCCCTAGTTTTTAAAAAGGGGTCGTAACCTGGATGTACAAGATTATGAAAGTGTAAAGAAAGCATGATTTCACATGTTCCCATTAGTTCATTAAAACAATACACTGCAGATGAATCGGGTTTTGTGCTACAGTGTGCTATAAGTTTAAATATCCAAATTAGATCATGTTATTTGGAAAGTGTACTAATGAGAATACACTCTCTGTCTACTTTATTAGTCCATCTTGCTAGTGTTTGGTTGGAAAGTCTTGTTCCATCACATCTAAAGCAGATCTACTGGACTGAGACGTGGTAACTATGGAAGCTGTTGTACAGTGAACTCACCTTCATGTTGACATAAGCAGTTGGAGATGATTTGAGCTGGGCGACATGGTGCATGGTGTGTTCATAAAGGGATGGACCTGGTCAGCAACAATACCCAGCACCCAGAATGTGGTGCTTAAACCATGCTCAGTTGGTACTAAAATGCCCAAAATGTGCCAATAAAATTAGATGGATTCGTGCTTTCATGTTGTTTTTATTAAATTCTAACCCAACCATTTACAGTTAAAGTTGCAGCTGAAATGCAGACTATCAGACCAGGCCGCTTTTCCATTTTCTATGGTCCAGTTTTGGTGAGTCTTTGTGAATTTTGACCTTTCTTGTTCTTACCTGAGCCTTTCTGCTTCAAGGAATTGTGTTAAAAAAATGGTTCAGTTTGGCATAATATGTGCCATTTACCTTCATAAGGACCAGGCTAAAAAATATTTAAACTGCATGAAATGATTGACAAAGCCCACCGTGCACCTGAAGATCTGATGATTTTATGAGGAGCCTGGGTGGAAGAATATTCCAGAGAACTGCATTCTTACATGTCACTCTCTTAAGTTGTTCAGTTCAGACTCCAGCACAGCTTATGAGATGTCATATAATGCACCTTTAATGTAAATATGTGCTACATCTGTACATTTGCATTATGTATTGTGGGATCTTTCTGCAGCAAACATCAGCAAATCCTTTCCAGCAAGATAAAAGCTGCAAAGTAACCCAATTGTTCTCCCTCCAGAGAGCTACAAACAGGTCGGAACTAGGTTCAGGTTTGTTGCAGCACTGTCACACCTTTTACCGCAGCAACACTTGTGAGTGATAAAACAAAACACACCTTTCCACCAACCACATTGCAACTGAAAGTGCACGTCAGTGAACTCCCAAAGGAGCCAGTTGCCTTCAATTATCACTCTCTTAAACATCTCCACACAGCGCACACTCCTCGCAGATACTCACACCAATGAGCTTTTGTTTTATGAAAACGCTTAAACTTTCTCTCACATGACATTTAGATTCTAACTCATCAAAATGAGCAGTCATCTTTTTCAGTAAATACCGGGACCATGTGGGAATTTGGAACAAACCTGCATCTCATGGCATGCATCCTGCAATGTGTGACTTGAATCTGAGCTCTCATTCATTGGAGACAGTTGTTATAAATGTTGGCATCTTGAGTCTATGTTAGCAAGAAGGAAAACAAGAGACAACAAAGAAAGGCAGCCAAATAGCTGTCTGTACTGGTATTTAGGGACATCCTGCAATTTTAGTAAAACCTTGAAGAGAGACAGTAGTTGATAATGAAAAATTCAACAAGCTGAAATGGAGACTCGTCAGTGTAAGCAATGTATTTTCATCCTCTATTGTCCAGTTTGGGTGAATCTTGTAGCCTCGGTTTCCTGTTCACATGATTTGCATTTTCAGTTTTTAGCATTCATCTGTTGTGGCACAAGGCGTAGGACTTATCTTCCTCCCTATAGCTCCATGCAAAGCTCTTTGCACAGACCGTATGAAGCTATAAGATGTCAAGGGACCCATTTGGCACCATGATCACCTGATGTGACATACACTGAAAGCCAAGAGCACAGAGATTCTCCAGATATGAGTCACGCTTTATCTTTAAAAAAAATCATCCTATGAATAGATTTTGAATTTGAATGCATAGGTAAAAAAATGTGCAACGGTTTATCATTTTCTCTTACAGGAGCTTTTATTGGTACACTATTTAATGTTGGTTACATCATGGGAGAGATGGTCACAGCTGTCAAAAAAATCTGACATGGGTACGGCTGATAGATATTGTTTTGTGATGGCCTTAATCATCAAGCTTACAGCGCCATGCATCCACAGGCTGTGATGCAAGTGAGCACTGAGGTGAACGTCTCCACACTCAGGATTATAGATCCACAGTATATGTTCTGTATGTGCCTACACAACTAACACAAAAAAAACCTTTCATGCCTAAGGTGCTACTATCAGACAGGCACACACACAAGTTGCTCACTAAGCTCATTACCAAGTACAAACAAGGATGTAGCTTTCTTCCACACAGCACTAAGAGGTCCACCTTGTCAGGTCAATAGTCTTTGCAGTGTGTAGGCGTAGAGTTACAGATACCTCCCAGTGCCAGTCCCCTGCTGAAGGGGATCTGTTTCATAGCTAATCGCCAATATTGACAAATATCAGATGGTATGAGATCTTTGTGCAATACTGTGGTTAACTCTTTGTGAGCTAATAGAAAGAAACAATATGCTCACGAGGCTCCATACTTTTCAGTGTAGAGTTGAAGGTATTTTTTTTAATTAACTCTTAAAACCTGAACAGGTTTGACCAATACTATATCTAACATCACCTCCAAGATTCTGGAGTGTTCACTATCCATAGAATGATACATCATGATGTGAATGGCTCATTATGTATTGGCTAAAACAAATCTAATAAGAGCCGAGTCAAAGATTGTGAGGTATAATATATATAACTGAATAGTGGGGAATATGTTGGTTGCCAGTGTGGCGTGAATATCTACTGATCCAGGATTCACAAGTTAAGAGAAACAGTGAATATCCAGTGTTAAGTCCTTAAAATACAATGAAAAGTGAGCGTAACAGAAAATCTTTTGTAGTTTGCCAAAGAGAAACAATATATGAAAGAAAACAATCATATTATCAAATATTTTTCTTTTTTGTCCATTCCTGAAAAATATACTGTCAGTTTTGCCTTAAAAATGTCTTAAATCATTAAAGTTATGTTTCCTGACTGTATATTCCATCAGATTTGTCCCCAATTGCAAAATATAGAATATAATTGACTGGGTGGCAAACTTGACAATGGACAGGCGGTATCACAAAAACTGTACTAATGGGCATACAAAAAGGGCTCCACTCCAAGGGGTGCATACATATTTATACCCATGTCCCCTTTCATGTGTTTCTACAAATCTTATCTTGCACATCTCTCTGCTGCTCACTAGCTGAGAAGCTCTTTGTATTAACAGAGACCTGCACCATTCAGGCTCTATTTGGTTCCACGGAGCCGATACCGTCTCATATCAGCGCACAATTTGACCGCAAAGAAAAGGGGATTAGACCTGCAAAAGTGTGACCCGCTTTACATCCGACCTGCTAAATCAGTCGACTTATATTCATATCTCGCCTTCGCTCCCCACTTCTTTGCACATTCCCTGCTCGCTTTCCCTGGGGTCGCTGCAGATAACCTGACATGAGGATGAGAAAAGGGAAAAAAAAAGAAGGGGAGGAGCAGCCATGCAGGTCTTGTACGGTACAGTTGGTGTTTGTCAGGGCCCAAAGCAAAGCCAGGTTCTGTTTTCCCTCTTAAATCAATAAGAAGGGGTCCTCTGGGGTGTCCTGGCCAGCCATCTGGACTGAAATCCAGGGGCTCAGGTTGTCCCCTGAGTTCCCCCGCCTCCCAACCCCGTATGCAGGAAGACCTGGCACTAAGTTAATCGTCCTGCCTTCCCTCTTCTCTTCCCTTCTTCCCTCAACCCCCACCCCGACCCACCATCATCCTCCTACCGTCTGTCCCTCTTCGTACACCTTCCATCTAATCTGGCCGGCTGTGACTCAAATGTCAGGCCACCTGGGAAAGGCAGCTGTTGGCCTGCAACGAGAGCCGCCACGGTGGGCCTGGACTGGTCCCAGCAAGCATCCCCCTGCCACGTTCCTGAAATGCTACCTCCCACAAATAAAACCTCAAATTGCGGGGACGAAAATAAAGATGGTGATAGAGGTGTCATGGTATGCATTAAGCTTTACATAGAGTGAGGTTCTCTTTTAGACTTTACTTGCATACAAACACATCCTGATGTGAATTAATAATAAATATGAGTTAAAGCATGATGTAATGAGAGAGCTTGTTTCCCTGTGGAGGAGGTTGAGTCTTCACAATGCGTCAATCAGCATGAGCAACACTTACAAATCATGCAATCATGCACAACCCCAAAAGAGACTTATAGAGATAGGGCAAGTCAACAGTAAAAATGCATGTGCACACATTAATTATTTTTTTTATTCATCATGTGACTTTTGAATCCTCCTGCTCCCCCAAACTCTGCAGCACAGCAGGTTATAAATCTCAAACTGGAATACATATTGCGGCAGGTACATGAGTCTATCATTTGTGTGTAGAGGAAGGAAGGAGGGCCAGCGAATGAGAGGAGCGATTTTCATCAATACACCGCCAGATAAAGATCCATCTGGATCCACTGTAAGGAAAGGGAGGTGGGTGGGTGGGTTTGGGGGGGGCAGCTTTTGGCATTGATGCGTGGCCATTGATTGTGCGTCCCATTACCAGTATATGATCCGATCTACAAAGGGAGAAGAGGAGTGACGCTGCAAGCGGGTCTTTCTGCTGCCCTGCCATCAAATAACGAAGACATCCCCCCTTTAATCACTCAGGAATGATTTGGGAAGGAATCCAAACATGAACACAGAGCGATACTCGGGAGAAAAGCTGAGATTTGTTTGGCTGTATTAAAATAAAAAGGGAAGAGAAAGACAGAGAAGAAAGAGAGAAAACACACTGACATGGCCTCCCTACAAATACTCGGCCCGCTCCTTGGGGAAATAGGAGCAGAAAGGTAGCAATCAATATTGAAACACAGAAATTAAGCATTTAAATCAGTAATTAGGGAGCAGGCACATTTTTTTCACACCTGTACGCTGCTGAGGCTGCCAACCCCGGCGCATCTGTTTCTCTCCACCTGCCAGGCACCTGGTATCATTTCAATGGCGCTTGATTGCATTCAAACGCCGAAGACTCTTTTAAGCTTCTTAGTGATTCCAGCCCCCCACCTCTTTTCGTCTCTGCCCTTCACACCCCCCCGTGCATTATTTTGTATTTATTTGTATCTGTTCATTTCAATGCAGGTGCCTTGCAGTAATACTCAAGTGCGACATACATGAGTGATTCTTTTATGCCTCAGTTCCTGCATTTGTCATTTTGGCGAAAGCAAGAGGATTAGGGGTTTGGATGTGTACCTCCTTTTTTTTCCTTTCTTTCTTTCTCTCCCCTTCTCTGTCTGTTTCTCTCTTGCACTTTTAACAACATCCTTCCTGAGTAATTTGCATACCAAATTCTTTAACCCTACGGTGGTCAGAAAGAACTGTCAAATCCTCTCCTGTTGGCTTAGTCTGTGTGTGCATCAGACCTGTGACCGCTGACTTAGTTCCATCACAGTAGATATTAAAAAAAGTCAAACATGAAAGAGGCTCTCCCTGTTTCCTGTTCTTTGCTCTCGTCCTCTGACACATATGTTGAAATCTTTGAAATATTTGTTATTGCCAGCAAGCTTCAGAAGAGGTAACTCTTGCTCTGCTGACCTTATGTCAGTTAAATCTGACTATAAAACCAAATTAAATAAGCATCTTATGCTTCTGTAAGCATTGAAAATATACCAACTCTTGCCTCATTAGTTGTGTATGGTATGAAATCCAGAAAGTGTGTGATGAATGTGTTCTTCATAGAAAGTACACTATTTTGTTGGTACTAATGTTCGAATTATGAAACTGATCAAGGTAACTTCAGGATAATGTCATGCAGAACAAAGACCAAGGTATAGAGTTCACCAAAAATTACAAAAAGTGTCTGAACTTTCCTTTAGGATCAAACGGACCTGAGTTCAAGGATGATGGAATTGCACCTGGTCACAGTGTTGCGAATAATTTGGCTTTAGTCTCCAGAGACTAAAGTTTTGCATGTTTATACTTTATTTTTGATATTCTTTTAACAGTATTTGCTTAAGCCAGTCTTGAAAGATACAAAAAGCTGATTTTTGTCACAGTCTAATAATGCTTTCTTTAGAAAATGACTTTAACTGGCCATTAGTTACACAAAACAACGCAGACAAGGTTCCTTATTATTTTGGACTTGAAGTTGTTCGAAATTCTCTTATAACCCATTGCTATTCGTCCATTTACCTATTATTTTGTTATATTTTAATCCATTTTCTATCTGTTTCTTTTACTCACTTTTAATCAAGACATGCTAAATTATTATTTTTTGCCCTTAATGTTTTTGTGCACTTTTAAGTATTTTAGAATGCAGAAAATGTAAACGTATTCCCTCTTGATGCTGCACACATATCTTTATATTCTTTTTGGTTATATTTTTCAGTCTGTTTAATTTGTTCTATTCTCTATTAAGTTTCTTTATCTAGTACATCACAGTATTTGCTGTGGGTCTGCCAAATAAAGCTGTAGACTTCCAGATAATCAAATTTGTGAATCTGATACATTGACATTTATAATAAACTTAACAATAAAATGCCAGTGATTAAATGTTTTGGTGATAATAAAAACCTTTCCACATAAAATTTCACTTAAAAAACATGGACATATAGCTTTGCAGATTTTTATTTATCTGGATTTCTGCCTTGAAAAGAACCCGAGCCACCTGAGTCACCCCTGACCCCCCTTCTTTTCCCAGCCACACAAAAATCAAGTAAAATAGGGCCTCAGATGAAATATGGCCCCCCGGCTGCACCATGTGTAAGTGCTGCAAATTTCCAGAATTCCCTCACTTTTCTGCCCCCGACCCACCCCTGAAAACTAATAGGATCATTCTGATTCGGTTACGGAGATTCAACAGTTAGAGAGCCACCATCTGGGTTTCTGTTAACCTGAGTCAGATGTAAGCCTGTCGCTACTGCAAGGTAGAGCAGCTTGGTTAATGATTCCTAATCTTTTCTTTAATTAAATTGTGCAGCCAACCTGAAAAATCTATCTTAATGCAAATGAGGAGCTCCTTTTTTTGGCATTTGCTTACCGTAATGCACTAATAAGGTTAATTTAATAAAAATCTGTTCCAGTTTTTAGAGATAATTGTGTGCTTTCTTGATCTATTTTGTACTGAGCGGCAAAAAAAAAATGTCTGTTTGTGGAAATTACAGGGGGAGGAAGAAAGGACTCACAGGAAGAGAAACCTGCCATGGATAATAGTATTTGTGTGAAGTGAAAATCTATTTTTCTCCACAGCAGTGGCCCACTTGAATCCATTGTGACAGTTTTGGTCACAGAAACAAAAAGAAAAGTATGTCCATAACAGAGGTTTGAAGATAGAAAAGGCTACCCTCACATCACGAATATGAAATTGAACAAGCATGCATGACTTTTAGCCTCATCTTAGTTCCTCAAAGTAGAAAAACACACCCCTCGAGTTACCGATTGTAAAAACAAATGGTATATAATGAGCTGGGAGAGAGTTATTGTAGCAGTACTGGATGTGCCTGTTGGAGAAACAACCACATGATGTTATGGACCAATGGTAGCTCCAGCTATTAGGAATTTAAATAAGTGTATGTGTAAATTTATAAACATCCAACCTACAGTTAGTTGTAGTTGTTTCATCTTAATCACAACTTTATTTCTCAAGGATAAACATGTGTGTTAGTTCTACAATATGATCTATTCAGTATATATATATTTTTATTATAGGATATACTGGTTAGGTATAATATGAACAAGCTAGAACAAACAAAGTTATCAGAGTCTTTTATTTTGTTATATTGTAGTTAATATGTTTTTTTCTAAGTATTTTTATTGCTAATGGACATTCATGAAAAAGACTCCATGTAAAGCAAGAGTGCTAATAAATTCATGTAATTAAACAACAGTTTTTGAGCAGCCCAGTTTCACCAGAGAATTGTGACAAGTATGGTGGACCATTTGTCCAAAATGTGGGGTTTTCTAAATATAGCCCACAATGATGTCATTTTCCAGCATCTACATCTATCTGTGCAATTTGAACTGTCCAATGGCAGTAAAACCAGGAGTGTCACAAAGTGGTAAAGAAGGTTTTGCATCAGAGACATCATACACAAATATGTGAGCCAGGAAATGTTTTTTTTCACAGTCTATCCAAAGGGATGGATTAGAAGGCAGGTTGACGTGTGTTCTTGATTTTTAAAGACCTTCCCTAAAGGTATGACTGGCCCAACAACAGCTAGGTTTTCAACACCCCGAAAACCAAAGAATGAGAGCTGAAAATATCAACATCTTATGATTCAAGTGCTTAACTCCTCCATGGTCTACACAACTGGAAATCCATGTCAACAAGGATTTTTTAATGCTTTTTAATACGAATGGGTCAATCCATGCTGGTGTTTTGTGCTTGTTTTGTTTGTTTGTTTGTTGTTTTCTTCACTAATTGTGACAGAAATTGTATTTTTGGTTGCTATATTAGATTTACGTCATATTTAACCAGAAAGATAAATAAAAGACATCAGAAGACTTTTTGTTTGGGTCATTGGGAAGTGGTGAACCAGCTATACTGAATTGGGACTGGCATTTGATTTAGATGCACAGAAAAACAGTTTTAAAAAAGTCAACATGCTTCAAGTTTGCAGAAAAAAAATGCAATTAATTAGATTACATTAGCTGCAAAGGCTTAGTGGGGATTAATGCTGAAAAATATGTGCTCTCAAAAGCCAAAGATAGTGTACCTGTGTGTGCTTAAAACCTGATTAGCTCGTGCTGTGGTGAGCTACGAGGGGTTTGACGGCTCATGTCTTCTTGTCTACCTGGCATACTGCAAGTAATCTCTCCATTGTGCTTGTGGGAAGAAGGTAGATTTAGACATTGTGTGTGTATTTCTCGGCTGTCTGCAGAATAGCACACACACTCATACATCTGCTCTGTGCACACAAGGCCTGCCCTCTCTTGCTGTTCCTGACGGCTTATCGTAGAGGTGAATGTATGTGTGTGCATCGCAGTGAAGGTGTGTGTGTGAGACACTTCTCCAAAGCCAGTTGTAATAGGTGAATCACTGCTGCGTATCCTAGCATCCTCCCTGGTGGCGGCCCACACTGGCAAAGGCAGCAGGAGGCTCGTGTCAGGAGAGGAGAGCTGGAGTAGAACGTGTCAGAAGCTCCTCGTCATCGTCTGCGTTGTCCGGGACGACAGCTCACCGGCGAATGGAAGAAGACATCCGTCAACATCTCCTTGGCACGTGAATCCCGTGCTGCTGGGAATAAAGAAGCTGCTGCGAGGCGAGAGTAAATTCTCAAGTCAAATAATAAAATCTCCAGTAGAGGTAGAGGGAGGGTGGGAAGGGGGGCCGATGGGAATTACAGAAACAGGAGCAAGGCTCTCCGTTCAGTCAGAGGTAAAATTATTATCATACCGCACGTCATAAAGTGCAATCCAACCGATAACTTGACGGCCCCGATGTCAGACAGGCTCACTAACAAGTCTGACAATTGAAAGTCGAGGTGAGCCTTCTGGGAGTTGAAGAGAGGGGGGAGGGGGGATGTTGGCTAAGTGTGCTCCCTTCCACCTGCCAAACACTTACACAGACATACACACACACTTGCTCTCTCCTCCTCCTCTTCCTTTAACAGTGAATAAAATTGACTCGGTTGCGGTGTGGCAAGCTAAGGTGCGGAAGCCGGTAGCATCACCTAAGCGGAGGCGTGCTGATCACATCTCTGCTTAAAATAGCAGACTCCCCTCTAGTCTACCTATACCCGTCTCTTCACTCCCCATTTGGTGGCTTGTCAGGTGGAGCCTCACTCATTTGCGGCTCCGGCTGTCATCCAAGGGTAGGCAAAAAAGCGAGGTGGTGAAGCAGAGTGAAGGTGGTGAAGTTGATGCAAAAAGAAAGTTTACATTACAAGAAGGGAGGGCTTCACAGAACAAAGTTCCTGCTGCTTCTGGCTTTACTTAGTTGTGCAAAGCAGCTGATGTTTATGTCTGATGTCACACAGGAGCGGTGTTTAATTTGTCGGGCACTCTTTCAGAAGCAAAAACACCATCTAAATAATTTTGCATGTTACCATTAGCAACAAGCTTTGTATTCTCAGCAGTCTCACTTCCTAGGTCCTGGATAGAGTCCAGCTAGCATGGCACGCTCCATTGCATTCCATGGGATATACTGGAAAATCTGAAACAGCCCTTTCCTGCAACTGGGTTGAGGACAACAGTTGTTGCAAAGCAGGCTCCCTGGGTTCAAATCAGCCTTCAAGGCCTCACAATCTATGGGACCCTTTTGTTCCAGCCTGCTTCAGGGCTAGTTGAGTTGGAAAACGTCCTCCTTTCTTCCCGATTCTTTGCCACATATCTTTGTAAATGTGTTAATGCCAGCAAGCGTTAGATGAGGGTTAACTACACAACTGAAGCTAGGCTGCTTTATAAGTCAGAAGCTGGGGGAAGTATGGTGCACTGAGCCTCTGT
>JBAMHV010000026.1:4263322-4275860 GCA_037177535.1 Pseudomugil gertrudae | reverse complement strand
ATAGATAGATAGATAGATAGATAGATAGATAGATAGATAGATAGATAGATAGATAGATAGATAGATAGATAGATAACCCACCTACTCATTCTTACTCATATTTTAATTTACATAACTGTAGGTTTTTGGCAGCATTGTAATGTCTCACTGTAAAGTCAAGTTATGTATGCAGGCGTGGGGGGGCGTGCCATTTTAGTAGGCCACAGTAACCAAGGAAACATAAAAAAAAAATGTTTTTGTGTGTTTATAAATCCAACTTTGCATTCAGGTATTATTATTTTATTGTGGACAGCTGTGACAGAATCATGATGGCTTCATATAGGGAGAAGAGGAGCCCAAGTAAGGAACCACCTAGAAAACAAACCTAAAATTCCCCATTGATGATATCTACAAGTAGCTTTACAGAAAAATGAGTCCAACAAGTGGACTTAGCAACACTGCCCATGTCTTGTTGCATCACCTCTGTAACAGTAAGAAGCACACAGCTGCTGGACAAAAATAAAGAATTTAATAATGGACAGACACACCACAGAACAACGATGTACAAGTTGCTGTAAAGGAGACCGAATCAAACCCACCACTGCACATAAAACCATAATTGACAGTAAAATTGTACAGAGGGAAAAAGGAGCGCCTGTTGGGGCATCACGGATAGACCGTCAGGCATATTTCCAGGAGCACGAAGCTATAGACAGAGGCAACAACGGTCATGCTTGTTGTGGTTGCTGTGAATAAAACAATTGTTTCAATTTAAAAATGACCAAAAAAAAAATAGAAAAAAAAGAGTATACTTTAAATAGATTTTGCTAAACAGAACACAGTTTCATGCCAGACAGTGAACACACACTTCATGCTGCAGTTTTTTTAAACTGTGCTGTAACATTATACTGTAAACAGTTTGTGTCTGCTTGGGCTTATACAGTTACACTTGGCCATTTGCCTCTCTTCTCACTCATCATGGAATAACAGAAAATGAAAATAAAAAACAAAAAAAAACAAAGAAAAAGTTTGTAAGACCCACAGCAAAGTAAACTAGCTCACCTTATTTCACCAAATGTGTTTTCCATGTATGTAGCTCTCTCCACACTGTGGTAATTGCATTCCTGAGCCAAACACCCACCCATCGGTGATTTGACACCGTCTGTTTGATGCGCTGTGTGAGAGTGCGTTTACACATATGTGTGTTTGTGGTGCCTGGAAGACATTACTGTTGGTAAGCCAAACCTGCCTGCGATTGTACTAATAAAGGTCTTATTCGTTTGGTTCACCCTCAACGGTAGACAGCATCAATTACCTACAACGACTGGAACGCGAAGGGGTTGTCTCGCACAGCCTTGCTGACATGGCTTTGAACTTCCCCTGACTTTAAAAGGTATTCACAGAATGATTTCTGGGTAACAGACAGGGGCGGGGGAAGACAACGTGTCCATCATATCAGCTATATCCAAACAATGGCATTGTGCCTTTGAAACATGCCTGAAAATCGGCAAATACGACACAGCAGTAACAAAGCGGGCCCATTATGAAAGAGGTGAGCCGCACAAAACTGCGCGAATATTCAAATTGACACCGATGTGTCAACTGGGAACTACTGTATGCTTCCACTGATGGAAGAGCTGTGAATTAACAGAGTCTTGCACAAAGACGGAGTTGACAGTCTGGTGGAGTCTGAGTGGGTTAGCCCCGTGCTGAGCCAGTCCATCAATCAGCCCTTCGAACACCTTTCCCCCCCACTTCCTGTAAGTGCTCTGCAAGCCACAGCTGCTGCCAGGAGTCCGCAGGAAGCCACCGTGTAAGGATTCAGCAAACCTATTTTTTCCTTTTAATTTGAGCAATTGCTGCAAATATTGATTGGACCAGAGTACAATGCAGTTACAGGAGAGGTGGAGAGAGAAGCTACAGTGGGGGGAGGGCCGGACTCCGTTAATGTAACTCCAACGGGGGAATCAAACGCTCCCTCTTGTTTTAAGCACTCCTCCGCCCTGGCCGCACAAGGCAATAGTGCCGAGCTGGTCGATAGTGCTGATTAAACGGCACATATCCCGGTCATCAATATTATACACACTCTATTTGCAGGACACCAATGTTCAAGTCGCACTGCTGGTGAAGTAGATAAATACAGCAAAGATGTACAATAGGCAGTGTAATGCAGCTGTGCAGGAGCCTGAAAATAACTGTAATCACACTGTGAACAGACAGAAGTGACATATGCGTTAAAGCTAAGGGTTTACAGTCTCTGAGCCTCTAATGCTTATTACTGAACTTCACTAAGCACATATTCAATCAGACGTAACATCTGTAGCAAGACCACAAATTGGGTCACCTTGATTGGTTGGTCAAATCAAAAACCTTTTAAACAACTTATGTAAACTTTTGGTGTAAGTTTGTACAATTATTTAAGGTCTTCAATTAAAATTAGGTATTAAATCATTAAAGAAATTCAGGACAAAAACAAAAGAAAGGTGTTTGACCATTTTATCAACTAAATGAAATGCACCACCTTGCATCCATTTACTTTGTAAGAATGGAAGTGGCTATCATCAGAAAAAAAAACTATCTTCATGAACTATTATGTGACATTTAAAATTTACCACCAAATGCAACAACTTCATGGATTTTTAAGTTTAAAATAATAAAATAATTCCTCAACAGCTGCTTTATTAGTTACATTTGTTTAATTATTTATTTAGTCAATGGCCTAAAATGTGCATTTAGATGGGAGAGCATCAGAATGGGAAAGAAAGTGAACTGTAAGCCTATTGGGTACAGCTTTAACAACACTGAACAGAAAATGAATCCGAAAAACATTGTCAAGCTGCAACACCCAGCTAGCCTGATCAGAATTTGGTGTAAACAAGATGAAGGACTTGTATTAACAGTTGTGGATACTGGTGGTGGTGGTGAGGATTCTGGGAACTTTGGGGACCTTAGCACCAGTATTGTTTAGTTAGTTAGTTAGTTTATTGTCTCTTATGGGAAATTTGTTTTCACAGAAAAACTGTACAGTTATATTACGCTTTCAACAATTTACAGACATGTTTTGACATACAACAACAACAACAACAATGACAAAAGCAGCAGGTCCTAATACTGTGTGTTCATTAGGAGTTTAAACACAATAGCTACTAGTTGCTGACTATTGATATCCTTTTATGACCACAGTGTTCCACCAGGATACTGTACCATACCACAAATCCTTTCAAACTGGTTTCTTGAACTTGATAATGAGTTCAATGTACTCCAAAGGGTCTCCATAGTCAATGGAGCACAGTCCTATAGAGCATGTGGTGGATGTGGTGCAATGGAAGATTATCATCATGGATGTGCAGCTGACAAATCTGTTGCAACTGTGTGATTCTATCATGTTAATTCTAAAATTTTTTGTGGATTTCTGATAGAAAGAATAAAGCTTTTCCAGAAAGAGAAGAGGGTCCACCTCAATACACGGCAAATGTGCCTAAAAAGTGGCCACTGAGTATACATTTAAACTTAGTACAAATTACAGAGACAGAAGTTCCAAGGAAGGCAATTTGGGTAAATAAGTATCAAATTTATAGTTCAAGCAAGAAATGTGCAGCTGTTGGACAATAGCAGCTGTCTCATTGAGTCATTTATACTCTGTAATCACACTTTGATGCTTCATAATCTATCAAAGTTTGCTTTGACTGATGGAGACTAATCTAAAATGCAAAGTCATGTAAATGTTAGAACCTAAAAAGCTTTTCTAAAAAGTTTTTTTTTGGAAAGTGGATTTATATATAGCAATAAATCCCATCAGATTTGAATTATTAGGAGTCTGGAGTCCACCTTTTTTTGATTCATTTTTTTCCTGCAGTATTTCTGGGGTATTTTACTTTTACATAGCAAATGTCAAATGTTAGCCAGCATGCAGGTTTTCCCAGTAGAATTGTAACAAGATGTTATGATTTTCATATCCATTTTAGTCCACTTATCTGAGGCTGGGATGCAACGGGCTAAATGTATCTCAGACATCCCTCTCCTCAGGTCAGCTGGTCCAGACCAGAGTCCAGACTAAACATGGAGAAGCAGTGTTTAGCTGTTATGCTGCAAACATGTGGAACAAACTGCCAGTGGAGATTAAACTTTCACCAACTGTAGATAATTTTAAATCCAGGTTGAAAACATTTCTTTTTTCATGCGTCTATAAATGATATCTGCACGGCATTTTTATCTAATCTACTTTTAATGACTTTTATTTAATTTATGATTTTATTGTGATTTCTGCTGTTTTTATACTTTGAGTTGTCCTGTACATGAAAGGTGCTATACAAATAAACTTGCCTTGCTTGCCTTGATAAAATGCATGAAATAAAAAGTCATCTAAACTAAACTTGACCTTACAATCCCAGTGGTGGGTGATCACTGGTCTCACTTTAGCCAGTTGTACGTCTCACACCATATTAGAATCTCTTGCAGGCTTATTTATAGCTTTAAAATATAGCTTACAGGGCTAAAAGGAAGATGTGTGCAGGTCTCTCTCAACAAGACCTTTTAAAAAGCACAAAGGAACACTTATTAGAAATGTTACAAAACTGAGCTATAACCTTTAATATATATTTTATGTTTGTACTTGGATGCATTTGAATTCATTTTATGAGTGGTAGTTGTGGGAAATTATTGTTTTTTATGTCAGAACATGTATTGATCATAACCAGCTCATAACAGACTTACGGGAATTTCAACAATCTTTTCATTAAAGATATAAAAAAAATATCCAGATATCACTTAAATTAATACAGATTTAATCAGCCAATTGTCTAATCTTGTTAGATCAACACAGCTTTGTGTGTATTTGCAAATGTAGGTCGCAAGACCACTATTCTGTCAAATTAAGCAGCACTGAATGGATTTTTTCAAATCAAGCTCACATTTAAACTAAGGACTGAACTCATGTTCTATAGTTTCAAATTGCTGTTTTCCAAAACTCCAAAAGAGCTCAATTACAAATGGTAATCTCAAGTTATATTGCAGGTTTAGAAAATGCCTTTACACTTCATTACAGTACTGTGATACACACATGTGCATGTGTGTTAATGTGTATTTAGAACATAGCTTTGTGACCTCCCCACACAGATTTCAGTCTGCAGATTCCAGGTCTGAGACAGTTTGTACTAAATAACTTTAATTAGACTCAAGGATGACAAGGGAAATTGAGATGAGAGTGTAAGAGAGAGGGAACATAAGCTCTCTTATACAAGAGAGTATGATAAAAACTAAAACCTCCACAAGTCTACAGTAAATGTTATGGAAATGTGTACTGTGAGACATTCCGCATCATGCCTGCTCTAACATTGTATCTACACTGGACCACATGCACAGAAATCATAGATGATAAATGCTGACTGCTTCTCTAACTATGTTTTGGTCATGTTTTTTAAAAACTAAACTGTGTGACTACATAACATAACAGATTGGATTATATTTGATTTTTTTATGTAGAAGCCACTTTTACTGTCTTTAGACATAGCACATTATCTTAATACAAAATTGTTTTTTTAAATCTGTGTACACAAGTAAAAACTGGCATGTGTTTGTCAATGGAGATTTGGTTTATGGTTAGTAATGTCATATGTCTTTAATAATTTCAGTGACGGTAACAAAATTCCATCTGATTTTACTCTTATTCGTCTGTCTTAATGAGTTCTGAGTTTTAAAGCTTAGTAAGCTTTAGAAAAAGCCACAACTCTACCAAAGCCCTCTTCATAATGACAGAACCATTTATTGATTATTAAAACAAGGACATCTATAACTCCCTTTCTAAAATGAATGACGATGACATCAGGCTATGACATAAGTGAATATTTTTTAAAACATGCATGCATGTGATCAGAAAGCTAACTAGGCTAATACTAGCCAACTGTCAGCATTCTCGTCCAATTACCATAGAAATGTGGTTTAATGTTGCCATCTGCCAGGATATGAAACTGGTTCCAACAGTCTTCTCAGGTACTCAGCAAATTTAATGTGCCACGACATCACCAGTCAATATGACGGCCTCAGCAAATATTTCGAGACATATTTGAACACAAATAGGGTCATAAAAAAGCCATCAAAAATAGATAAAAGTAGTAAAATGATATTGGATAGTATAAAATAAGAATGTCTCATATCAATAAATGCACGTTTACCACAGTGGACAGCTTGGAGCCAAAATGTCCTATACAAACAGTTCAATGTAAAGTCCTGCACATGAAAATCAATTCTAAGATAGAGTTTATCTGGTTCAAAGAGTTGTTTGCATGCTGCCATCTCTCTAGTCTCCTCTTTGTCCCATACTGTTAATTAAATGTCTAAAACCTTATGCAGAGGTTTTGCATAAGAAGATATTTCCTCCTGTGAGGGACTGGCAACCTGACCAGGGTGTACCCCGCTGACCAATAGACGAAGGAAAATATCAGAACAAGAAGAAAGAAGAAGGTAGAAATGAAAAGCTCAGGCAAAAAACTTCTCAATAGTTTTAGACTTTTAGTTTTAAGGAACATAAACTGAATTTTGGCAGGAAATAAAAAAGGCAAGGTTTTATCCATGTTAGTTTCCTTTTTTATAATCGTTCATAAATGACAGATTATCTTTGTAGACATCAAAAAATGTTTTTTATATTTTTGCTAGCTAGCTAGGTAGCAAAGGAATTAATATGTCAATATCATTTTGCACATCACAGCTAATTAGTCTTTTCAGTTAACCATGCAGCTCAAAAGCCCTTATTTAATTAATTTTATTACATACACAATAGAAAAATACCGAGGTCTAGACATAATTTTCTGAGTGGTAGGTACGCCCTTGATAAATTAATTTGAGCAAAATCCAACTATGCTGTGCTTCTGCATTTTACTTTGTTGTTGAGCTGTAATTCATCAGAACTGGTCCAACATCAGCATTTATCTTTTTTGTTTCAGTCTCCATCAAATGTTGAAGAATAAACGTCTTTAGTAAACATTTAAGGAACATTTTTTTAGAAGGTTTTTAGAAGGAGATTTTGAACAGTGAACAAGTTTAAGACTATTTTTGGTGAAAGCCTTCAGTCATGAAGGCTAAAGAAGAAAGTGGGTCTGTGCATGGTAGAATAATTACTCTAGCTGGGGAACACTTCACCTTGGCTTTTGTTTGAGTGGGAATAGGTAATCAGCGAATTGCTGAACCGGCTGGTACATTAATTTGCTCAGCAATGGTGAACTGAACCATCTACACTGGCCAAGCAGTAAACAATAGAGAGGAGGTTTTTACTCTATTTTACGTCATTCATGATGCCTTTGACTTTCACTCATTACCTACACATCTTGACACACAAATCCTTCAAATGGACTCAACCTAATATTTATCATATGTATATTTTGTCTTAATATGATTTTAACGCAGGTAAACTTATTGAAATTATTTGAGCTCTTTTCCTCTTGTGATTACCAAATGTATCTTAAATACATTTGGCTTTGAATAAAACCTTAATTCTAAAGCACATTAAACAAAAATATCTGATTCAAATTAATTTTGTTTTATCTTCAGTGGTCAACAAATCGAATCAGAATGTGAGAGTTCAAGGAGGCATATGGAAAAAAGTTTTATTCCTATTTACGACAATGACAGCAAGCAGAGCAAATGTAAATCTTAAAATGTAAATTGTGACTTAGTTCAGGGACAATAACATCCTTTAAAGCAAAGCTTTGCAGATTGAGCTTGTTACATATACCCCTCCATTAGCCCAAGGCTAAAGGTGTCCACTGTGTATAGACAAGAGGAAACTGACAGGCTGTGTTTCTTGTTTTGACCTGTTGTCAGGCTATATATCACCTGTACAAACCTTGTAGAGTCTAGAGGCAGAGGAGAAAGGTAATTCAAGGCTTCAGTGGCATGGCTCTATTGCCACTGGGGAACAGGAGCATTTCTTTTGTGTGTATGTGTTATGTTGTGTCTAGCGGAAACTTTTAGGGCAATTTCCACAAATAAAGCAAAGTGAGAAAAAAGGGGGGACTAATGCGTTAGCATTCAGCGGATTAATTAAAACTGGCATTCATCAGGAACTATACAACATCCAAGTCTTGAAATTCTCTGACCTCTTCTGATGAATCACAATGAGAAAGGCCATTACATTTTTCACTGATCATACAGCTTGACTTCTTGTAATGAAATAAAAGAAGACAACGCATTCTTTGAGGTGTGTAACAATGTTTCCTGTAGACATAAATATTGGATATTACTGACTAACCCTTCCTGCCTCAATCACAAACAATCCTTCTCTACTGTCACTTGAGTCTCATATAGTGTTTATGGTTAAACTGAATAACACTGGACGCTAGTTCACTTATCTGGAGCTGCTCTGCTACATCTCATGTAATCTGCCTTGCACTTGGGCTACATATCAAACAAATACAGTCAATACAGATAAAGTGTTGTAAAGTTTCTTTTTCTTTACGCACAAAATGGAGTTTTGACACAATAGCTTTTGGTGTTTTCCAATCCATCCATCCACCCAGCCATTATCTACCGTTTATTCCCTGAACGAGGTTGCGGGGGAGCTGGAAACAATCCCAGCTGACATCGGGCAAGCGGTGGGGTACACCCTGGACAGGTCACCAATCCATCACAGGTGGTATTTCTCGTCCCTTTCAAAACTTTCCTTCATATCAAAATCTTATGTTTATAAGACCTTATTATCATTTATAGTTCATCTGTTTAGTCTTCCTTCTCCTAAAAGGAACTCTAAGAGGAACAATATATCTTATGAAATAAACATTTAATTTAGTTTAGTTTTTAAGTATATACAGATATTAATTTTATTTGTAAGTTCTCATTGTTGTATATGTTGCAATGCATTCTGGGTAGTGACATATTTCAGTAGTTAGCTTGTAATGTCTACCATTCAGCCTTTTTAATATGAACCCAAACTCATCCAGGACGAGAACACTGATGGTGTAAACAATGAAAACCGATGCAAACAAGGACAGTCAGGTCAATGAAGACAGTCATAAAAAAAGAGTTGGTGTTTGTGCAGCAGCTGCTTGTAAATGCAAAATTGGAAGGAGAACATTTCCTGCAAATAGCTGTGCTTCCTTTCCACATCTGTTATTAAGTAACAAGACCAACTTTGTTTTTAATTTGTAGTGCTAAATAATATATGTGCTAATCAATGTAAAACTGAACAGGCTCCATTTTTGTCATGTATTATATTGATTTTTGTTCTTGGAAAAGAAAAACAGCTTTATTATGTAGCTAATATTATTAACTTTCACCAACATTTAAGCCAATGTCTAAATTAATTTCTTATTTTCTGTTTTAAGCTGGCTATCCCGGCCCTGTGATGGACTGGCGGCCTGTCCGGGGTGTACCCCGCCTATTGCCCGTTGACGGCTGGGATTGGCTCCAGCCCCCCGTTCAGGGAAAAAGCAGTAGAAAATGGATGGATGGATGGAAGCTGGCTATCCCATTTCCAGATCCACTAGTGTAAACTGACACTGTAGTTTTTACACTTACTTTGCAGTCATCTGATGATGTAACCTGCTGGAGTTCCCCTTAGTCCAGTTAGATCACCAGCTCCTCCACAGGAGCGAGGGTTGTTGCAGTTTTCTCGTCCATCTTCCCTCCATCCAACCTCCACTAATTGGTTGTTAAATATACCCTTATCCCTTATAGCATATGGTGAGCCATAGTGATTTCCATCTGTCTGTGTAAAAAGTTATCTGGCTCAACAAACCCAGCGTTATCATTGCAAACTCATAGCTAAGGGGGTTGAAACTGACATGGCAGGTTAACACATTAAATCAATTGGGATCTTTATTTTGTTTGTAACCTTGCATAGCTTTTCTTGCCTTTAGCTTGCATAAAACAGCCAAAGGCAGCACAGTTGCTGACATTTTTACTGCTATGTTTACTATTGTGTAAAATTTTGCTAACATGTTTTGCTTCTTTATAGTCGAATCATCTCACCTGCAACAATTGTTAATCTTATCTGGAAAAGCACTACGCAGGTTAGGAAAAAATAACAATCACTGTTGGTAAAAAAATTATATATATATACTATATAACAAATACAGTTTGAAAGCTAATTTCTTTTTTACATGTCAACAAAAGTTGAGTCAAACAAAAAAATTACACATTAAGGCCAACTTATACTAAAATTTAGAGTTCCTTCTAATCCTTCTTAGTAAAGTGCCTCATGACATTGATAAATGTGCAATACTACATTTCAAATGTTTTAAATAATGGTGAATAATGTTCTAGTTCATGTTAAAATTTTCTGGTGAATCCTCTTTTTAATGTTTCATATTTTCAGATCTGCTAGTTGAAGACCTTTTTTTTTCAACACCCATGCACTTCACTTTCACATTCATAAAGAATAAATGTGTAAGGATAATACTATGCTCTTGCTGACCTTTCTACCCCAGTTATGGATTTGCACTGCTGCCATTCTATATATGGCAAGCATGACAAGATGAAAAAGCACAGAGCTGTGTATGTACAGAGTGTATGGGACACTGGAGACAAATACTTATCAATACAGCAGTAAGCTGTTTTCTCATAGATGGGCTGCAGGTCTCCGATGCCTACTGTAACTGTGCTTACCTATGAAGCTTCGCACAGTTACCTGTATTGATGTTCACTGATCAAGTAATTGTCAAGTAATTGAATTAAGTCAGTCAGCATCGTTATTTGGATTAACTAGTGGATAATAAACTGATTCTAAATAAATAATGCTTATAGCCAGATTTCAGTCTCCTCCTCGGACTTGTCTCTTCACTGTGACAGTTTTATTTGCCATTTTAAACTATTTAAACTGTGTGTGTAAAGAGTATTTATTATCAATGGAGCGTCGCTTATGTCTTTGTCTTGCCTGAAATACCAGCTTGATGATTATTAAAGATATTACAAGTAATTGTAGCTATAACCCTTTTCAACACTTGTTGCCACCTCGTATGATGCATAATGAACTTCTACAGAACTGCTTAAGCCAAGCGCTGGTAAAAAAATAATTTATAATAAATAAATAACATGTACAGATAAATGGTATAAAACTGTGGTTTATCTGTATCAGTTTTTTTATTTATACATATATGCATTCATCTATTTTCTCTCGCTTATCCAGAGTCAGGTCGCGGGGGCAGCAGTCTAAGGTGGGAAGCCCAGACTTCACTCTCCCTAATCACATATGTCAGCTCATTGGGGGAATCCCAAGGTGTTCCTAGGCCAGCCAAGAGACATAATCCCATCAGCATGTCCAGGGTCTCCCCCAGGGTCTAACCAGGGGTCCTCCACTTCAGGCAGGACCTCATCCCTCACTCTTAGAGGACACTCCATCCTTTTCCAGCTGAGGATCATGGTTTCAGATTTGGAGATGCTGATTGTCATCCCAGCCGCTTCACACTCAATTGTGAATCGCTTGAGTAAGAGCAATAGATCACATCCAGATAAAGCCAATAGAACCACTACATCTGCAAAAAGCAGAGACCTGATCCTGAGGCCACTGAACCCTCACTGGAAACCAATCCAACTTACTGCTGGCAATGCAGACCAAGCTCTGACACAGATCGTTAAAGGACCAGACAGCTTCTACAAAGGGGTCCGGTACTCTATACCCCAGGAGTCCCCAAGGGACACGGTTGAACGCCCTCTCCAAGTCCATAAAACACAAGTAGACTGGTTGGACAAACCCCTCCCTCCAGGACCCTGAAGACGGTATAGAACTAGTCCACTTTTTCACAACCAGGACAAAAACCACACTGCTCCTCCTAAATCTGAGGTTATGATTATCTGACCTTCTTCTATTGAACAAAATAATACAGAAAATTAGAATGAAATTGTGTGCTGTAACGTGTATGGGTCAAGTGTGTAGCTGTGAAAGGCTAGCTCAGTAGTTACCTGAGGAAAACATGGAGATAAGAAACTCAATGCAAGAAACCTGCATATACCAAAATGAGACCCGGAAACAAAAATGGGCAGAACATGCTCCAAAAATGTCCAACCATCACAAGGTTGCATACCAATCTGTTGAGTGCTGTCTGATGTCATTACTATTAGTTTTACAATTACAACTATTACACTGCAATGGACTGGTGACCTGTCCAGGTGGTACATTGTCTCTGGTTCTATTACTGCTGGGATAGGCTCCAGCTAACTGCAACCCTGACTTGGAATAAGCAATACAGATGGAAATAGCATTACACACTATGTAAATGAGGGAGGATTGAATTGAGCAGTACTGCAGGACAATTACTCATAGCATATGATCAAATATACATTCACTGACTATTATAGAGGAAGAATCAATGTGCAAAGCGCAAAGCCTTTTCCCCCCAACAAGGGTATTTCAACAAGCTACAAATGGTGGAGTGCACTTAGGGCCAGATTTACTAAGATCTCAGTTTGCATGTACTAATTTGCGTGTGGAGTCTAGAATTTAGCGTGTGGGGTGGGATCGTGGTTAGCATGCGATTTATCAAGATTGCTGACGTAAAGGACTGCGGGTGCAAAGTGTCAGAGACACGCCCATTTAAATGAGGATTTAGCGTGTGTTCTAGCCCATGTTGCT
>JBAMHV010000026.1:4235757-4247756 GCA_037177535.1 Pseudomugil gertrudae | reverse complement strand
GCCCATAAATAAGGAATTACAATAGTCCAGTCTTAAAGTAACAAAGGCATGGACTAACTTCTCTGCATCACTCTGAGACAGGATGTCCCTAATTTTTACAATAGACAGGGCTACTTGCTACTAGCTGCTAGCTACTGGCCCACTCCATTATCTAGCTAACGCTTTCTAAGAAATATTGAATAAAATCCACTTATTTTCCTGTTTCAGCCACTGGCATTTAGGAAGATACAGTAAGTGAAAATAGAAGGCAAAACCTTTGGAGTTTCCCGCTAAAATCCGATAACCTTCAAGCTACTTCACTCAGATGACTAAATAAGAGGCAACATAAATTTATACAGCAAAGATACTGCCTGTTAAAAATATGCCCTGATATTGGATACTATGATATGCCATTCAACAACACTGCTTTCCAGGTGAAGAAACTCACAGGGGAGATGCACAAACGTATGTTATTTTGATGGAAATCAGTCTTGTGTTGATTTAAACTGCATTTCCTTCTGACTTAAGATGCTGTTCTGCTATGAAGAAAATCAATAAGCATTACCAGATAAATTGGAAGAAAAGGGAAAAAAAACTACTTGAGATCACAATCAAGCTGACAGTAACATATTAATCATTACGTAATCTAAGGCTAATGCTTTACTCCAGACTCTATCCCCTTAGCATAAGCTGGCTGGAGATGAACAAAAGCCCATCAGTAGCATCGCCCACACGGCGTGTAATGGTTTCCTGCATCACACCAACCACTTTTCTCCTCCTTTCAAACATGTCTATATGGCCTGGGTGGGGGGAGGTTGGGGCATAGAAGAAGTTAGGCACCTCTTAGCTTTACACCTGGCACAAGATACACAGAGGCAGGCGAAGTTCAATTTCCACTGCGTGTGCGTGGTTATGCGTGTGTGTCAAAGATTGTGTGCGAGTGTCTCAATGGGCAAAAATGCAATATGAGGTGCGAAGAGGCGGCATCAGACAGCGCAGGAACAGACCTGCATAATGGAGCGCGGATCCCCCATTGGTTCCTTTTTAACACCTCACAGTAGTCTGAGAGGAGAGTGAGACAGAGGGAGGAGGACAGAAAGGGCGACAGCCAGACAGAGAGAAGAAACAACAACTTGTAATTGAGCAGACAGCAGAAGACTGGATGTAACAACAACTCAAGACTTCTGTGAACACTTTTCAGAAGTTGTCGGGCTGTTGTTCGAGAAAGTTGCCTGGCACTGAATCTGTGCAGACGAGGGCTTTGATTTAAGGTCTGAAAATACCTTGTCTTTTAGAGGCACAAGCTTGTTTTTTAGGCCTAAGATCAGGGAGAGGGGTGGGTGTTGTATCGATTCCGACTCGGACACTACCTTCAGAACTTCACACACCTATATGGGAGGGATTTCGTGAGCTACCTTTGGTACCTTCTGAAGTTTTTGTCTCTCTCTTGGCCTTACCCAGCGAGACAGGGGATCGTGACTACAAAGAAGGAATGCTGCTTTGAAAGAAGAGAATTTCAAGCTTGCTTTGGGCAAACAGGGGGCTTTTGTAGCATCTACTTCTCTATTAAAAGGAGAGCAGGGTGGAGAAGAGAAAAAAATCAATGTTGACACTAAAAAAGTGAGCTATCTATTGCTGGGAATCCACCAGGATAGAAGATTGTAACTTGTAGAGCGTACAAATAACTTCTGTTATGAAGTCAAATGAACCACTTTGGTTCTTCTGTGATCCTGGTTAGCTTTTTCCTCTGAGTTAACTTTAGCTTAAATCTTGGCTTTAGGAATTTACACATCTCCATCGGTCAATTTCATGACCCACATTTTGTAGCACTGAATTCCAGTAAAAAACTTTTTTTCAAATTAATTAAATTAATTTTCACAGACGACAGGGTTGTAAGCCAATGGGTGCATTTGTGCTCCGTAATAATTTTCTACAGATCCTAAAATGTAATAAACAGAGCTCAATGAATTACACAAGGTCATCAGCTGATGCTTTGTGAGGCACTGGGCCCAGTATGATTTCTCCAGAACATGCTAACCACACCCACATGAGTCCCTGTGGCAGAGAGTTACCCAAGGCTGAAAGACATTAAACGACAGAAAATACTCTTCTAAAATCTCTGTGACATAGAATTTTAGTCTATTTATCTCTTTAGCACGCGAAGCACTGCAAGACTGGGGGCGCAACTGCATCTTTAGACACATTTTGGCCTAATTAAAGTATCTCAAATCGTTAGCCATATGGGGTTCTGCCAAGCGCTGAGTTAGGGGATGCTCTCTGATGGTAAATGGACAAGGATTTGTGACTCCAGTCTTCTCACATCAAAGCTGCAACTCAGGAGGGAAGATGGGGAAATATTTTTTTTTTTTCAAAAAAGGAGCGTTGCCCTGAACCCTTCCAAGTCCGGAAAAACTCTACCGTGGGTGTACCGAACCTCCAAGAGGGAGTTTGACAACAAGGAAGACAGAGATGCCCACAAAGTGGAAAGAGGATATGGAGAGAAGGAGTTTGACTTCAGAGAATCACGGTGTCCTTTTTCGTTGGTGCAAATTAACTAACAGGTGGTAGCTAGAAGGTTTGGAAGTATGGATCTGAGGAAGGGGGAGGTTGGCCAAGAGGTAGAGCCCAGACTGCAGCATCTCCAGCCCTGTGATCTGACTCCAAGCTGGCAGCAATGCTATCAACAACGGAGACTGCAGATGTTGCCGGGTTCCCCCTTTTCCTCCAACATGGCTCCAAGCTTTTTTAAACCCCCCGTTCCAGGAACTCGTGTGTGTTTTGTGTGTGTGCTGAGTAGGAGGTCCTGTGAGCAAATCCTGATCAAGGCCTCTGACTGTGTGACAAGCTATGTCAGGGCTCGTTCCTAAGTAGTAGCTGTTCCTTTCTTGTGTGTGAGAAGCAGCGTGAACACACAGGCAAAGTGTGTGTCTGTGTGTGTTTGCGTGGGTCTGTGATTACAAGTGTGTTGATCTGCGTGTTTGCTTGTGCACGTGTGCTTACTGGCATCTTACTATACCCGTTCTCTCTGTCTCTTTGTAGCTTACTTTCAAAGCCACCATTGTTTCTTTCTTATGTACAAGTGTTTGTGTATCTTGTGTATTTAACAAGGTGTACACACCATGAACTCATCTCTCACTGTCCTTTCTTTTCAAAACTTGTTTTCCTTCCAGAATAAAAAGAAATGAGTTCATTCCAGACAAGTTAAATGACTGGCCAAATTATATAATACACTCAAACTTTGACGAAACCTAAACTAAGTTTGCTTGAATGCTTAGTAATTACACTATCACATGATACCGAAAACATAAAGCACAACCAATTGTCTTGGATTTTATTTTGTAATAGATAAATTCTGCTTAAAGAAGTCACTTATCTGTATGGGGTATTATAGGGTTATGACAGGTGGTAAAGCCAAAGTGGGATGACTGGAAAGAAACTCTTACCTGTGAACATCAGATTTTGAGAGTTTATCTTTTGTAGTACAAACATTTATGAGGTATTTACCTAAAGAGTAACCTAAAAATGGTCGAGATATCAACATCTTGACTCTCATCTTATAAAGGGCTAAATTGGGTATGAAAAACAATTAATTTGCACATAAACAAAACTGACACATTGCAATGAAAGTAAGAAATTTCTACTTTTTTTGCAAGGTGAATGCAAGAAATGTTTTAGCCAAAGTAAAGTAACAACATTTTTAACATTCCTGGATGATGAAACAAACAAGCAGACTGTAGGAGGCTTGCCTCCTGATCTCTAGCTGCTCCAGTTTATTTGTTCAGGGCAGTTTGCCAGCAAGGTAAACCAGTAAAAAAATAAAATGCAGTTTGAACAATGCAGCCTTAAAGATGTATTTCCATTACTACACAACATTGTGTATGATAATGCCTACTTTTGACTTCTTAAAAGGTTTGTTTGAAGACCTAATTTATAGTACATTACTAAATGTTTGTTTGTTTTTCACTAAATTCTTTAGTGTTATCATGATAGAGATAAATCCTGATTTTATTTTGAAGGTTCTCCGTTTTTGTTATTGTGGAAACACTAACTTTCAAAGTTTCATCAACCCATTTTCTAACTGGTTTGCAGTCATTTTTTTCTGTCTTTGCACGTGTGCATCAGTGTGTGTGTTCTCTTGCAGCTTTGATCCACCCCCCACCCCTCCTCTCTCTTTTCTCTCCTGCGTGTCTGCAAATGCTGAACAATTGGATGCACAGGTGGTCGGTCCACTTCTCCTCTTCCAAGTGTTAGATTTCATTACAAACAGTGTTGGAGGTGGGTCGCATGTGTGTGTGCGTGCATGTGTGTGGTGGCGTTGGTGGGGGAGTCCTCTTGACATCTGTGGGCTTATTTGAATGGGCGGATGAGACACGAATCCCTGCCGAGTTCCTCCACGGAGCGGCCAGACTTCGCCAAGAGACCGACCAAGAGGAGACTGTCAGTTTTAGATCCTTTTAGGGAATATTTATGCTTCAATTCTTTTGTTTTAATGGAGTTCTGGGCACCTTAATCATTTTAATAATCTGGTTGAAAGTTGTATAATATCCTTCTTGTATGAGCAGACTTAAAAAACACCTGTCTACTAACACATATCTTTAACAACTGCAGTTTCAGATGATTTTTTGGGAATACTCATCCTGAGACAGTGATCTATGTTTGCAAGTCACAACTTACATCCTTTAAACTTATTGGTTGAGCACCATTTTATTTCATATGAAAATTTTGTCATAATTTTAAAATAAAAGTGGCAAAACTTTTGTTTTTTAAAAGCAAGGTTTTTGTTAATTAATCATTTTCACCTTAAACTTCTTTTAAAACTTGTTTTCCAAATAATTTTCATTAAATATATTTGTATCAACATATTCAAATGGAAAGATATAATCTATCATAATGTTGAGCTAATGAAGGTCCTGCTATTATATTTGTAACTACAGTTTTCATACTGTACCAAAATATTGAAACATTAGTGTTAATAAATTAGTGAATTTAACTTCACTTTCATGTAGTTGTTAGTAATATTACTCTGAAATAGCAGATGAGAACTTTACAGGGAAAATATCTGCATAAATTGATCCACTAGAGATACTAAAATCTACTAAAAAACTAATAACTCATTTATTGTATGAAACTAATCAATTACACAAATATAACTTTTTCTTTGCCAACTTAATAGTTTAAATAACATGGTACTTTTTAAAAGTACTTTTTCTTTTATTAGTTTTATTTGCCTGATCATTTTTTAAAGTTTCAGTTTCAGTAAGAAAAAAGTTTCTAATAAGTTATTTGGGGAAAACAGCTAATTATATGCCATCTCATAAGCCCTCGATGGTGGTTATGTAACAAATTGAATTTGGAACCAGGTAAACAGACAGTAAAACATTTTCTAGTGACTGAATTGATCTATATTGTAGTATAGAGGCAGCATTTTATAGACATAAAATACAATTTACCAGTTAGAATATTCATTGATGGTTATTTTTATTTATTTTCAGAGTTGTTTGTGACATTGTACAGATGCCTTGCTGTCTGCAACCAGGAAAGAAATACCGGTTTATACCATCATCTGGGACAAATTGCAAATAAATTACTGCTCTTTAGCCACTTTTTTGTACTTTTAAACGCAAGAGCTCTTATGTTTAAGCAACCCACTGATACGAATGTCATACTGCATTTATGGCGATGGGGTGCCTTTCTGTTACATGCTGGGCCATTAAAAGAGAGCAGTTACAGCTTTGCAGATTAAATTTAACATGTGATTTCCAGCACAAACAAAGAGTTTGTCTGTCTTTATTAAAAAAGAACTATAATTGACTTTTTAAAATGCTACCAAAAAACCTTATTAGAATTCATTTAACAAATCCAGCAGCTAAAAGATGATTTACAATCCCACACTGCTCATATTGAGACATAATCCTTCCTCTGCTTCTTTGTAGAAAAAGGTATGTGCTTCAGCCTGCTGCTCCTCTTTTGCTCCTGGTGAAATTGTTGTTGGCAGTCCTGTAAGGCTTCTCCCTGTTATGTGCCATTTGAAAGCATTATGAAATCTGCCATCTTGACTGCACGAACCAAATAACAACAAGAGTGCATTGTGCACCACCTGCTCCTCACATTTAGGTGGTTTTAAATATGCAGGCTTAATGGCACCTATCCCTTCAGTCTGATGCAATGTAGCTCAAAGGGAGAAGAGGAGGAGGTGGTGACAGAAATTGGGATATTTTAGGGACAACTAAGGGGCTTTGTTACTTCATTAAAGGCTAACTTTGTCTGCCAATAAGGTGTCTGTATTTCTTGCTGAAGGATAATTGTGAATATGACTAACTCTGGGTTCTATGAGGCAAACAAGAGGTGGGTTTCTTTCCCTGTGTGATACTATGGCTCGAGTAAGGTTTTATCTGGCTTTCTGGCAGAGACAGACAAAGAAAATGAAAACATGACAGATTTATATAGATGTTTAAGTTTATAAGTTAAACATTTGACCATCGAGGTCGGTTTACCACCACATAAACGGAGCCGGATATGGACTCGGCAACTCGGGCGCTTCCATCAAGATCGGTTTACGACCACATAAACGGAGCCGGGTATGGACTCGGCAACTCGAGCATTTACCATCGAGATAGGTTTACGACCACATAAACGGAGCCGGGTATGGACTCGGCAACTGGAGCGTTTCCCATCGAGATCGGTTTGCGACCACATAAACGGAGCTGGGTATTGACTCGGCAACTCGAGCGTTTCCCATCGAGATCGGTTTGCGACCACATAAACGGAGCTGGGTATGGACTCGGCAACTCGAGCGTTTACCATCAAGATCGGTTTACGACCACATAAACGGAGCCGGGTATGGACTCGGCAACTGGAGCATTTACCATCGAGATAGGTTTACGACCACACAAACGGAGCCAGGTATGGACTCGGCAACTGGAGCATTTACCATCGAGATCGGTTTACGACCACATAAACGGAGTCGGGTATGGACTCGGCAACTCGGGCGCTTCCCATCGAGATCGGTTTGCGACCACATAAACGGAGCCGGGTATTGACTCGGCAACTCGGGCGCTTCCCATCGAGATCGGTTTGCGACCACATAAACTGAGCCGGGTATGGACTCGGCAACTCGGGCGCTTCCCATCGAGATCGGTTTGTGACCACATAAACGGAGCCGGGTATGGACTCGGCAACTCGGGCGCTTCCCATCGAGATCGGTTTACGACCACATAAACGGAGCCAGGTATGGACTCGGCAACTCGGGCGCTTCCCATCGAGATCGGTTTACAACCACATAAACGGAGCCGGGTGTGGACTCGGCAACTCGAGCATTTACCATCGAGATCGGTTTACAACCACATAAACGGAGCCGAGTATGGACTCGGCAACTCGAGAGTTAATCTGTTGTATGGATGTTTAACAGATAATGGTCTCTCTGGTTTATAAGAACAGCCGAGTCAGGCAGAGCCACCAGCTTGTAAATGCGGTATGTGTCAAATACCAATGAATCCAAAACAATTCAATTCAACTTTATTTATATAGCACCACTTCATGACAATGTCATCTCAGGGCGCTTCACAGACATCATATTGAGCCAGTTCATCAAAAATAGCCTAGCTGAGGGAAATTAAACAATTGCATAAAATCTCAACTTTGATCTAATCCCCAGCCTGAGCAAGCATGAGGTGACAGTGGGAAGGAAACCTTTCTTCTAACATGGCAAAACCTCTGGCAGAACCTGGCCCATCTGCCTCCACTGGCTGATGATGAATCAGTTAATCAAGTCTTTCAATAAGCAGTGTATTACATAAAAATAAAAAAAACTCAGATATCAGAGAAATACACAAATATAAATATTTCTATAGCTACAATTTTATATAAATAAACACAAACAAACATAAATATATGCATTTATAATAAACACAGGAATCAAAACACATTAAAATAAAGACTTTAAAACGCAATGTTCTTGGAAAGAGAATTTCTATGTTTTACCTGAATTCAGCTGCAGGTATGCTGAGGAGTTGAGCGGGTTCTGGTGTCCTTAACACAAGACTGACCACTATATCGGTTATTAGGCTCCTCAGGCATAACTGACTAAAACAACTGCTGTGCATCAGTGGAAGAGTTTAACTTAATGACAATTTAATGACAAAATCCAGTGGAGACATATATTTTTTTTTACTATACCATAACTAGAGCCCTGAGAAAAACCATAACAACAAAGTTTTGTGTGTTTAGAGAGCACATCATGCACATGACATGGCTAGTTTATTTATATAGCACCTTTCATGTACAGGACAAACTCCTTTAGCACATGTAAAACTTCAGACAGACCAGACTTAAAGCAGGACCAAGCCTTTGTAAAACAACAGTTATGGTCAACGTGGTCTTGCAGACATTGATTTCAGATTTTTGTCTCAGACTAATCTTTTTTGTTGACTGAATGAGTCTGCTATTTGCAGGTTTGAAACCATTTGTTTGTTCCTGAGACAGTATCACCATCACAGCTTGACTTCATTCATGTCTGGATGGATGGATGTCCATGAGCATCAATGTCTTGGTCCTTGGATGCTCCTTCTCAAAGCTTATGGACAATGCAGGAAGCTTCGGACACATGCAACACTCAGAAATCATAAAGTAAAAACAACCTACTCCGTTGACTAAATGTAAAAAGGGCGGGGAACACATATATTCATGTTATTTATTGAAGCTTGCAATGTCAAAACAGCTCTTGTAAAGATGGCACCCTTTCAGAGAAATTCCTATAAATTTGAAGCTTCATACTAATACTTGAACTAACTTCTGTCTTCTTTAATATAGATGAAAAGGTATTAGTAATGAGCATCAAGGTTAGAAGGAGATATGATTGAAAAAGAAAAGCCCAGTAACAGCTACAGCATTAATGCTGTTCAAAATAGGGGTTCAAACAAGATGTCAAAGAGAAAAAGACAACCTGTACATGAAGAAAAACACCTCCCTCCTCATAATACCTCACAAACAAACAGCACAGGGCTTAAGTTTATACCTCAGGCACTGCACGGCTTCCTCTCTGCAATAACCAAAGCAGAGCTGGTAAATTAATGAGAAAATAACTCAGGCTTTTGTGATTTCCCACCTCATGGTAAGGGAGGGGATATTTTTGTCAGTTGTTAATTACTGTCATATGCCAATGCCACCTTTTTCCCTGAAAATGACAGGAGTATGAAGGGATGGTGGGTGGGGGGGGTGCTATGAAAATTAACTTGACTCTGGGAGTGTGATCGTGTCATGTACCTGATGTACAAGGGAAAGCATTTTACCCTGCTTTTGATAAATCTAATTCTTTTTATTTATATGATTTTCATATTAGGAAGTCATTTAATTTCCTCGAGCTCACAGCTTCCAGCCATATAAGGTAGACATTAACTTAGATTTACTCTGATAGCATTCAGCTTCATTTCTAAGTTAGAAATATTTCTAAATAGGGAATTGAACAAGATAAAATCATCTGAGTGACCAAAAAAGTCCAATTTAGGATGGTAGATGCAACTTACAAATACAAAATATAACTATTATTATTGCTTATATTTATGTGATCAATTATTATAAATTGTAAAGCTCAAATATAACTGTTCTTCTAGTGCAGCACTGCAGTATTTAAACCACAGTTTCAAGCTTTTCTCATACATTAAATTTAAATAAACAATATTTTACAGACATTAATAGTTCTTCCAATTTGTATATGAATATAGATGAATAAAAATTAAATTTAACAGCATCTGTTTGGCTTTTTTCCCTAAGAAGGTAAACACAAATGCTCTCTAAGCCATAACACGTGAGAAGTGCTACTCACATAACACAAGAGAATATAGTAACCTATGCTTGGACTATACAATAGTTTAAAAAAAAGAAAAAACACTAGCAATAATGTTACCGAGGTGACCCAGATTACAAACCACTTGGGTTCAATCAGTGTGTCAAACATCTGCACTAGCTTACAGCGACGTATACAACTATATGTTGGGTTATGGTTGATAGATAAGCAACACAGTAATCCTTGCCTGAAACTATAAGAATATGAAAAACTCTATTCCAGTCTGTGTTGCATTTTTGGACATTTTAAACCTACAATAGCGGTTAGTTGCAAAAATACATTGCACTCAATAGCCACTGAATGTCCACTTCACACATATTGACAGTGTAAAGGATAGAAAGTAGCTCAGTGCCTGGATTGGGATTGTTTCCATTTCCTGGTTGATTGCTTCAGCGGCTCCTGCCGAGGAGGGAGGGGTCATTACCCCACCTCGCATCATGCCAACCTCAGACCATAGCTTACAAAGGCTAACCTTTCCTTGCTCCTCCAAAATCAAATCAATAACACTTTGGCCAGGAACAGGGAAAGACAGTGTTGGCATTAATCACCTGTCCTTCCATGCTTGACTCTGCAGTTTTCTCTTCATGTCTGACTCGGTTTGGTTTTGAGGTAATGAATGGCTGACTCTGTGAGAGACTAAATGACTGAATAAATAGTTGCCTTTCTTGTCATCACATGCTGCTGACACTGTGGAACATGTATTACTAAGCTCTCGGGAATAAGTAAAATAGTAAAAAATTTTAAAATAAATAAAGATTACTTCCACAGATGCTGCAGCTAAAAGAAAATAAGCTTCAGGATTAAGATTTTTTTCACTGGGAGGCTTTTAATTGGTTTTAAAAATAAGTAAAAGATCTCCGCAGCTGGACAATTACAGATCCTTAGAAGATTTCCATTGTTCTTACTTTTCCTTTGAGATTATTCACACTAACCCTCTGAATACTCATTTAAGGGTCAAAAGATTCCACCATTTCAGCATCTTTTGAAAATCCACATCCTGACTTGATTTGAGTTAATTCACCCCACCGTTGGCTTGCTTCACACTCGTCAAGTGCTCCCTGTCCTTCCTGTGATTGCATTAGCAGAGCCTGATATCAGCCCTGCAGTCCCATCCGCATAAATACTCCTCTTGAGGCTCTTGTGTAAGCACATACAGGTGCAGCTATAGAGGCCCTTGCTAGCGTTGGCAGGAAACAGGTGTCTGGCTATTGATAGAGTCCTGATGAGGTTGAGAGAGAGAGAGGAGGAGGGGGGGCAATGAAATGCAGGCTATGAAAATCAGGTGGGTCGTTGTGTGGTCCCTCGGTACAGAAGATACTAATTGTTACCAACGCTTTAGAGTCTATTTTTGGCCTAATGCCAGATGGTTGAGGATGATGAAAGAAAAGAAAGAAAGCTAGATGGTATTTGTAGCAGGTTGTTGATTCCTGAAGAAATGTGACCCCAGGGATGCCTTAACACCTGGTTAATACAGATATGAAATTATTAACAGAATGTGTACAGGAACAGTAGGTGTATGTTTTTATGTGCAAATATCAGTGTGGTTTAAGTGTGACTTCCAGGAAAGTAATGCTTTGTTTATTTGCAGGTCCAACTGTTTAATGTTCAACAGAAATTATAAGGCACAAGTCAAACTAATCCCTTTGAAAGGTTTACCAGTGAAACTATAACTATAACCTGTCTTTAATGTTTAAGACAGACAGACAGACAACTTTATTTATCCTCGAGGGAAATTGCGTTGTTACATTAGTCCAGTGGCATGAGTGACATAAACTAGGAATAAAAAATAGAAGTAAAATATAAAATATAGTAAGGTGGAATAAAAATAGAAAACCAGAGTGGAATAAAATTAGAAATAGATAAAATATGACCACAGAGTGGATTTGCAGATAAAGTGCAGTGGCAAGATGAAGTAATAATGATTACTAGCTATCAGATATTAATATGTGAACATGACTATGTAAATAAAGGATGTGCAAGGATGATACAGAATGTTATATGATGTGCAAAGGATACAAATATTGTATAATTATATGATATATAATTTCAAAGCGACAGTTGTAGGTTGCAGTACGTAAAGTGGTTGACTTAGTCCAGTTGTTTGATCATGTCTCTGGCAGAGGTAGATGAGTTATGGAGTCTTATTGCAGCAGGAAGGAACGATCTCCTGAACCATTCC
>JBAMHV010000026.1:4218868-4235657 GCA_037177535.1 Pseudomugil gertrudae | reverse complement strand
CCAGTTTTGTGATCATGTCTCTGGCAGAGGTAGATGAGTTATGGAGTCTTATTGCAGCAGGAAGGAACGATCTCCTGAACCATTCCTTAGAGCAGTGGTTGGATTAGTCTGCGACTCTATTTGTTTTTATTGCAACCAAATAGTTTAGGTAGGTAGGTAGAATAGAAACAACAGGCTAAAATAGAAATGACATGACTTGTGCAAGGTCACATGACCTGAGGTAGGTTTATGTTTAATGTGAGGCAAAAGGACCTTGTCTGAATGTTTCCATTGTGTAGATGTTACTTTATGGACTGCGTGCTCTAAAAAGTAGTGCTATTGTATGTGATGGTATAGATTAGGGATAAACAACTCCAGTCCCTGAGTACCACAAGTCCTGCAAGTATTGTGAGATTCCCTGCTGCAACACACCTGACTCACATCAGACTTAATTAGCAGACTTGTGCAGAGCTCGACGTCAAACTCGGCACAAGTCTGCTTATTACTCATTGATTTGAGTCAGGTGTGATGCAGCAGGGAAACTCCCAACACTTGCAGGACGGTGGCACTCGAGGACCGGAGTTTCCCGCATCTAGTATGGATCCATATATGTTATCTGAGGAAAATCTAAGCTTTGAATTTGAGAAAAATACTGCAAATTCAGTTTATCAATATCAGGAAGAATATGATGATTCAGACAAGCTTCTACAGGACCAAGCAGATGAAAAGTGAGAAAACACTGAGAATATATAACTTTTTGTTTTGTGGATGGACAAAAGCAGCTGAGATTTTACCGCTTTGTTTTTACTAATATTATTATCTCCGTGCATGTGTATAGTGTTGTTGATCTGTGTTTTGGATGCTAACAAATCACAGCTGGCTGTTTGACTCATGCTTGGGATTCTGGAGTCAAGTCTGGCATCTTCATTAAAAGATTTGTTAAGACATCTTGGCAAATTAAACAAAAACATGAGCTCAAGTTAACCCTTTCTTGTTATAAGAATAATATTTAATATATACAGTTTTTGAGGTCTTTTGCATCACTTAAAGGTAAAAAAAGCCTGCAAAAAAAACCAATACTTTTCTGTTATAATAGTTTTCTGCTACCTGGTAAATTTATTTTGCACTTCAATCCTTTTCACATATCATACAGAAAAATATTTAATTATTCAAATGTTGTAAGTCATAATTTTACATTTGTTAAAGAGCTAAGAAATAAATAAAAAGGATCATTGCAAATCATTTTATCAACTCGTATTTTTATGCCTGCATGAGGAACCCTGGAAAAACCTGATAATTTCCATGGTTGGAGCCCGATGAAACAGCCAAAAGCAGTGCAAACATATGACTTTTTCCCGTGACGATACCAAAATAAGCTGGTTTGCAAAGAGCTTGGTTGATCATGACTTCATATCTATGTACAATTCATGAAGCAGATGTTAACTGATGTGAATACAAGTAGAGTTTGAACTGGTGAAAGATGGTGAGAAGATTGTGGCATCCCATATGATTATTTTGATTACAATTAGGTATCCAAATATATCACACATGTACAAAACCATTTAAAAAATATTCAATGAAAGATTTTTTTTACTCAAAATAGGGATTTGAAATAGACATTTGCATTATACAATGCCTCAAATATTGAATAAGGGCCTTTTATAAATTTTTCAAAGGAGATTATGTGAATAACTGAGACATGTGTGAACTGAAATAAAAATAAATACTTGCAGCTGATCTGATCCAACGCTTCTTTAACACAATGTAACTGTATGACAAAATGTCCTTTTTAAAAAAATTATATTTAAAATGAATAGCTGAAAAATACCAGTTAAATTCACATGTAATCTACCATCTAACCATCTAACTCTGAAAACATTCAACATTTCTTACGTGTGAAGTGAGCTAGGTACTCTGCAATACCTTCCTGAACATTTAGTTCAGAACAGCACCTCTAGAGGAGAGAAAGTGCCTCTGCACTCAGGAGGAAGGGGGGGATAAGCAGAGCCGACATGAAATCGATACCTAAAACACCTTAATCTTCCAATTAAATCTCTTCAGTGGCTGCGGTGAGATGGTAACTGTGATAAGTGCAGGTTGAAGCGAGGCGGGGAGGAGGTGAAACCTACACAGGTACGTCTGTCACGGGTAATTACCTTCTCAGCGCCCTCGGCTCTCTGAACTGCCAGTCGTCTGTCTGTCAGAGAGATCAGCTTACCTCTTGTCTGGCAGGGTGTGTGTGCTTCTGTGTGGCTGCTGACTGAGTGTTTATGTGTAAGTACTCAGAGAGGGAGTGTGTCTCATGCATACAGCAACAGGGAGATAATTCCCTAAAAGTGAGTGAGTCTGCAGAGCAGAGTGTACATACAGGTGTGTTGACAGAGTTACAAATGAGATCATGCAAAGGAAAACTCTGCATGTCTGTGTGCATGCATTAGTGTCAGACACAGCTGAAATAAGTGTGCATGTACTGTCCTTATAGTCACATTTCTTTTAGTTTGAACAATTCATTTAATAAAAGGTTATTTGAGTGACAAAACAGATAAAGTTACTTACTCATTAAGTTTATACAGGGTGTTTTTGTTGTTGTTTTGTTTAAATTGTGATTCTAAGTTGTCTTATTTATCTTTGTGTTGGGTCTTTTGATAAACTGGGAACACATTCAGGCTGTAACACACCTCTTTTTGACAGCTAAGAAACCTAAATTACCTCCTGCCTAAGACTGAATTAAGTGTATATAAAAATGTATAACTCCTACTAAACTGTCCTGAAGGTCCCAACAGTGGAATGTAGTGCGTTAATGTCAATGTAAATGCACTTACATATAATGTGCGAAGTAGTGTTACCGTGCTGATTGAGACACAGCCAGTGTCGAGGAATTTTCTCACCATTTAGTTCAACTAATCATTAAAATACAACTTGAAGATTCACCATAGATGTCTGTGAATGAGAAGAGGTGAGTGGAAAATATAATAATGCAGGAAACATTTTGTATGTTTTCCAGGAAAAATTAAAGTAGAAGGATGTAAAATAATTCTATCTGCTTCCACATGAATCACCTGCTGTTTGCAGTCTGACAAACTGGAATTCTCAGTAGTAATATCCTAAATATTCTTAGGTATGAATAGAATAACTGTTACTAGGTAGGACAACTCAATCATAATCACAAGCACAGTACAAAAACCAAAGCAATGCTTTTTTTAGGATCACGACCTCTACATCATTCATCTTTACATGTGATGATTTCAACATGTTATAACACAAACAAGCAGGGGCGGCTGCTATAAGTGGGCTAACAGGGCTTAGCCCTCCCTGGATTTTTCAGGAAAGATGAAAAAAAATACATTAATTAATATTTTTAGTAAAAAGGTTGAAAAGGTTGTTCTAATTCTTGATTAACCAACAATACCTAGAGCAAAACTAATAATAACACAGAGCAAAATTTAAACAAAAAAACACCTAATCTCTTAAAAATGGGCTAATTATTTACAGCCCAAGTGGATCAACAGTTTCACTGGACTCTGCGTGATTGACAGGTAGTGTGACACGCCCACTTCCTCTGTGTTCTGTGGAGCTGAACTCAAAGTAATGTCTGTAACAGAGGAAATCCACGTCTGACGCAGAGGTCTGACTGCACATCTGTGGCCGCTCAGTGCTGCAGCATCATGATCGAGCATTCAAAAGCTCGCTTTGAGAAAGCCTGACACCTAATGTCATTTAAACTGATAAATTCAGAGATGTTTTCACAGTTTAAGGCCAGTTTCCCTCAAAAACAACTGGATGTTGCACGTAAACATCTCCCAATGATCTGCAAAGAGAAACTGATGAACTGATCTTATAGGGTGACCTAAACCTTGTATATTGTAATGGGACACTTTTAAGTTAAAATGTGGTCCGTTTGGCTCAAAAATATATGTTAGCCCTCCCACTCAGTGTGACTATAAAGCCGTCACTGCAAACAAGCCAATCAAAATCAAAGATTTCGGTAAAAATCACTTTAAAAACTCCTATTTCTGTGGATGACAAACTTTTACAAAGTGCTTTTTTTGTTCAGTCAAAAAACACTTGAGGATTTTAAATCAGTCCATCCTCTATCCATCTATTCACAGGAGCAGAAATTGTGACCCAACTCTTGCATGCCATGATACAAAATATTGTGTGTGGATGGTGTGGGAAGGGAAAGCACGGGATGTGAGAAACACTCAAAGAGCAAATTGGTGTGTTTAGAGAAACTGTCAGTGCGAAAATGCACTAAGTAAGACAGCGTGTACCTGCAGAGAGAAGTGTGTAGGAGTCGAAAATATGGGAGCGTCTGTTTGCCACCTCCTCCTCGCACGGATATGTGCACACCTTTATCCAATGCTGGCATGCACCCATCGAGAAGTGAAAAGGTAGAAGCCCGATGGGGAGGATTGTTGTGCAAACAGGCAAGCACAAAGGAGGTTGTGTTAAAAGGCAAGGGCAGGTAATAGAGCAGACATAATGGGAGCTAAGTACCTGTAATCCTTGGAGATATCACTCCAGACAAGAGGGGGACTCTGGGTAATTCCCTCCGGTTGGTGTAATTGGTCCCTTGCCAGGTTGGAGTGAGTGTGTCTTGTGCGAGGGGGTGGGCTGTATGGTGTTTGGGTGAAGTATCAGGTGTGAGAGGGCGTCAGCTGCACTGAGTGCCTTCTATTGATCCAGGAGGGGGATCGTGAAAGAGGGTTTGCGTGTGTGTTACTGACCCAAATTCAGTGGGAAGCATCTGGTGGAGGGTGAAAGCACCTACCTGGTGTACCAGCAGAAGGGGAGGCAGGTGCATCAGGAGTGGGTGGAAGGATTATGATGATCAGGTTCAGATGACACACATCCTGCAAAAGCATAAACAGTTAAAATAGTGTCAATTTAGACTAGTTAAACATTTTGTAGGAAAATTATATATATTTTTTTTATTTGCTTTCTCAAACATGACTAAATTTGTAAAGATCTGAAGAAAAGCTGCTGTATTGTTCCCATCATCTGAGTGACAGATCATCAGAGCAGCATGAAACATGTCGGAGTAGTTAGAAAATGGCATTAAAGCAGTGATATCTCAGTTTTTATTGCTTTGAAAAACATTTGTCCCAGGGTGCTGCTGACGCATGAATCAATGAGAGTCAGAGTACATGATTAAATTAAGCCTATATGAAGAGATGTGTGTGTGTGTGTGTGTGGTATGAATGCTTACACATGCATGCATCCCCTTGCACATGTGCATGTGTGTCCCATTTCTTCTGGATATCTGCTAATTGTGCATTTCATTTCTGCTCAAGTGACTCTTTTAAGGCAAAACAGATACTGAGAGTTTGAGTGCCGAGAGCGACGGCGAGAAGCGAGGACGAGGAGAGGAGATAGATATGGAGAGGGTGGAGGAAAAAAAAACAGCAGAGATAAGAAACAGGAAAGACAGCTGCTCTTTTCCCTCTCATTTCATCCAGTTATTGGTTAACTCGGTGGAAAGAAAGTAAATGTTCAAGGGATTTCAGGTCGGTCTCGGCCTCCCTTAAGGTATGTGTGTGCTCCACTTGAGGTCTAATTCAACTCTTGTGTAGTATTGATCGTGGCGGCAGCCACAAGAGAGCCCGCCGGTCTTTCCTCAGACCAAGGTAGACAACGGTGAGAGAAAAATATGCTGTAAAATGCCTCCTTTCCTCCTCCACTCCCCTGCTGATATCAAGACTCCTTTTTTCTCTTCTTCTTCTGAGTGTTTTTTTCCCCCTTCAGGTCTTGCCGCAGAGTGATGGAGCACCTTTGGAAAACAGCCACAGGGACCGACATTCACTGGTCAGACACTGTAAATTGAACAAGAACAGGAGGACAGTTTGGTGTTTGTCAGTGCAAGAGGGTGTGTAAGTGTTACTATGCATTTTCTGTTTAGACATGCAAGTGTAGAGGAGTGAAATGTCTGGTTTTAGCTACATGCATAATGCAGAGTTAGTGCAGCAAGAGGCTTTCAGCTGACTCAGCTGGACTCAGTTGGGGGAGGTCGGAGGGCGGGGAGGTAGATGGACAGTTGCAGAGAGGTGATGGTGGAGTGGACTGGGGGCAGGCAATGGGAAAGAACTCCTGGAAGAAGTAGTACCTGAGATGAGAAAAATATGGATTCCTGTCGGCAAGACAAATTGATCTCCAGTGTGTGGGTGGAGCACAGAGGCTTGTGAAGGGAAATCTGCAGAGAGGGAGGCCGGAAAACAAGGCGAAGAAGAAGAAGTAGGAGAAGATAGGTGGACATTTCTGAGAGTAAAGCATTAGTAACTGAGCAAACTCTCAGCCAGTCTACTACTCATTTGATGGTTGAGGACAAAAAAAAATGCAGATGTGCACAAAAAAGGATGTTTCTAGCAAAAAAAAAGTGGAATTATTCAATTATTCATGGGCCGTGCCCATTATGTACACAAAGAAGTGGATGCGTTTCCCACACCTTTTTAGTGAAGCTCAAATATCACCGTGCTGACCAGCTGATGGAACACGTAAAGCCAAACAGTGCAGAAACACACTCATAAGACAACACAAATGTGATAACATAGAAATGAATTAAAAGTGTTAAAAGCATGGATAAGTTACAATATACAATGCCGAGAAACGGTGTGTACAAGGGTCAACATTTGGTGAAAGTTTCATCTCTATTCTTTTAGCAGAACTTCTCGACAGCTACATGCTCTGTGGATACACACATTTCTCCTAACAGTTTCCATTTAATTATCATTACTTACTTTCTTTCATAAATACTTAATTGTGATGGGAAGGCAAATGCTGTTTTTAGGTTTAATAGATTTATTTTCCCCCTAACTTTTATAATATAATTTATTTTATTTAGCATCTTTGTCATTTGATTCCTTTTGTACGTTTGGAGTATATTTAGGTGTGTTTTCTCATAGTGTCATGTAAAGGCTTCTCACACCTGTTACTGCCCCCACCTCCTTCATTCAATCAACCAAAGAAACGTGCACGCTCGTGTAAACAGGAAGGGAGTTATGTGAGCAGAAATGTTTCTCCTTTGGGAGACAGAGTATAGTTTCTGTTTCCGTGTCTTGTACGGGATCAACTGAAACTCTTTTTATTCATAAGATTCTGCTTATAATCGCTGTACTTTTGTCAGCCAGCATGAAGTATGACACTGAGGAGAATGGTGATTAAATATTCAGGATATGAGCTGCAAATATGATATTTCCTGTTTTAAGCAGCAGGTGCAACAGAGACACAAAATAATGAGATGGAATCAGAACAGTATCTGTTTAACAGCAGTTTATAGGAGCTGAAGCATGGAAAGCTTTATGCATCGGTAATGTGACAGCAAAAGGTAAGTGTCCCACAAGCTGCAGCCAAGCATCAACAGGTTATCACTTCATCCTGAAACCCATAAATCAAACGAGAAGTATGTTGGAGACACATTACAGGATCCTCACATTGTTATACCAAAACTACCCAACAACTCCAAATGTCTGTAAAGGCAGCTGCAAAGGTCGCCTCCGAGCGCCGGCTGGGTGACACCGTTATCGTTGGGCTCCGTAGACTGGCACCTGTCACGGCGCATTCAACCCCCTGTGAGTAACAGTGACGGACAGGTCTGCGCGGCGAACCTGAGGTAGCACCCGTGGGTCCCCTGGCCTCCTTGTGTGGATGGTGTGAGGATGTGGGGGGTGTGAGGAAAGTAAAAATAAATCCGACAGTGTTTTTGTTCTTTCACATCACCAGCAAACCTCTTTTGGCACGTCTCAAACCTGTTTTCTGTTGAGGAAATAATCGTTTTCACATATGATCTTTCTATGAAAGCAACTTCAGCTTTCAAAAATATTCAATGACAGACATATTCATATGACATCATCCATTAAATAACATGTTGTATACAATTTCTAATCAACTAAAAAGGGTTCACTTAAAGTAATAAAATTCAGCTAACCATTTGTTCCAGTCTGACCAGAGTTAGGACTGGTTATCTGCTTTAAATCGATCCAATAAACTACGTTTTCAGGGTATTATTTACAAAGTAACGTAATCCAGATGGTAGCTACTCAGCTCTTTTCTTGTGTTTTCTCTTTAAATAAACTACAGTTGTGTGAAATCTTCATGGAGAAATATAATCTCATCCTGTGAAATCTAAACTCAAACTCATTAAATCATTTTTCTTGCCGTTTCTTGTCGACATTAACACAATTAAAGGCTCTTGAAAGCAAATGCTTTGGATGCATCATTTTATTTATTCATTTCTGGATCGGACGGCAGGGTCAAAGCAGTGGAATAAGCACCTCTTATTGAAGAAGACAAGAGCAATGATCGTTGCCAATCGTGTAATCAGGCTTTATTTGAAGGCGGTCGCTGGTTCTCAGTCCATCAAGGTTAAGTGTACGGCACTTGTCACAGCATGATTTATTATTACTAGAAGCAGACGTACATCGCAATGCCGTGAGGGTGGGGGATTGTGGGGTGGATCAAGCCCCATCGTTTGTATTAATAAGTCCAGACGTTATGTGTGAGGCACATTTTGGAAATTACCCTTGAAAAATTAGCATGTCACGATCAATCGGCATCAACCGATTCAAGGGGCGTGGCCTGGCTGCATTTAAATGGTATTTATCATCACATACACACAGGGGGGAAAAGTGGATTGTTTTTCACATGTCTTAAGCATCAGAGTTACACCCCACCCACACACACATACACACACACCTCTGGCTCTTTGTGTTTGGCCATTCAAGCACGTTAAGTGAGTCAGGATGCGATTGGTGCTGTTGTAAATCTCTCTGATCAGTCATTTCCTTGTTTTCACATGAAAATGCAAGTTTATTTTCTCATACAAATCCAAATAATCACCAGGTATTCAGTCAAAGTGACAAAGTTAATGAGAGGGATGATGGCTAATCGAATCCTGCCGCAGCTTTATCATGTTCTCGGTGAATGGAAGTGGCGTAGAAAAGCTCAGAGTGAGCGGTGTAAATCTTGCAGTTTGGCTGCTGTGGTGAAAGAGATGTCGTCATGAGTGATGCCTATTTACAAACAAAAGTGCGGCGGGACACTCCCGCCTGTCCAAAAGAGCGCAGTGGTATATGAGAGACGAATGGAGCGGAAACTGCATTTTTCATCCCGTTCCCTTCTGTTTGTGCGCCCCTTACACACACTACACAACAGGGAACACATGTAATGCATCACACAGTGATTTCTGACAGAGAGGTGGAGGTAATAACTTTAGGAGGCCCGCTCCCTTTCTTTTCTTCCTCCCTCTCAGTGGCTCGACGCTCTTATGTCAGCTATCGATCTGGTGGCTGGAGACAACTCATTTCACCACGTGACACGCCATGATGGACCGGCAAGCCCTGAACCCCTCGACTTGTTCCCGGCCCTGTGTTCCAGCGAGCCTATCGTCAGAGAGGCAGCATGTCGGACGCTTGGAGAGTCTATTGATCTGCCACGGGTGGATGGAAAGAGAGGGACTGACGCCATCCTCCTCCGGCTGGTTCTTTATTTCTGTGGCTCACATCATCCAGCCACAGCTATCTGTCACCATTTTTCAAACTGACAGTGTGGGAACTGAAGCCGTGCTTTTTGCAACATTAAGATGTTTCTTTTAACAAAGTTTTTGGTCCATCTGGGAGCCGATTTTCTCTAGTTTCAGTTGATGGTTATGGCATTTCATTCATACACTGAAGTGAAACATTGAAATCATTTCAGTGTCAGCACAGCAAAAAGGTTTAGTGTGAGCAGTATAAGAACAAAGACACTTAACCTGTTCACTGACAGAGATAATTATAGATGCTCAGACAATCAGATCATTCACTAGTCAAGTTAAAAATTGTAGCAAAAGTAGAGATGAAAGCAACAAAAGGATTGGTTTCTAATCCTTTTAGATTGCAAACACCTACAAAACCAACAATGACTTTTTAAAGCTATAACTTTATCCATATTAAGTATTCTGTTACATTATTGCAGCATTAATTTTATTGACTAAATATTTTTGTCATGCGTAATTTGACAAATGCATAATGATAACTAAATAAAAATGAATGCACGGGATGAAAACTATAACAAAATGTACTGATAATTTCATTAACTATCCATCCATTGTTTACTGCTTATTCCCTGAACGGGGCCGCAGAGTGGCTGGAGCCAATCCCAGCCGACCCAGAGACGGGGTACAGGTCGCTGGTCCATCACAGGGCCAACACTAGGGTTGCCAACTAGGGTTGAGTGTTTTTTATTTGTCCCGTACGGGTCAACTGCAGTCCCGTATTCCAATCAGAGCCTCATTATTGTTGATAGAGAGGTGGTCCAGGTTCTCCACATAACAGGCCACTGACCAGATCCATACCACGGAGGCTATGAGTTGGACATTAACATATTTTCTGAAATGCGCAGTCAGTTAATACATCGCTAATCTAAATATAATAAAAGTACATTTTTAAACAGGCGCAGGTGTTTGAGCCAAACTGATGCAGACGGGATCCTACTTCATACACTGTGCGACAGCGGTACTTAAACCTGCACAGATGACTAATAAACTTCTGAAACATCAAACTTCAAGGTGGATTAACACAGCAAAGAGGACGAAGAGACAGCGTGTTTTATCTCTAATATCCAGCACCCTGAGTGTGCCTTTCACCAAATGCATGACACCTTTAGCATCAGCTTCAGACAGAGCAGCTCTACTTTTATATCCTATTACACTCAGTCGCTGTTATGACGAGACCAGGTTTAAACTGGAACCAGATTGAACTGTTCAGGACCAAACAGAACTTGTTTGGAGAGACTGAAGACATCTGTGGTGAGTTTGTGAAGCTTCTGCTTGTTCTCTCCGTGTTAGCGTGGGTTCTCTCCGTGTTAGCGTGGGTTCTCTCCGGGTACTCCGGTAACCTCCCACAGTCCAAAGACATGCACCTTGGGGATAGTCTGATTGGAGACTCTAAATTGTCCATAGGAGTGAGTGTGTGTGTGCATGGTTGTTTGTCTATGTGTGTTGGCCCTGTGATAGACTGGTGACCTGTCCAGGGTGTACCCCGCCTCTCGCCTGTTGTGAGCTGGGATTGGCTCCAGCCTCTCCGCGACCCCGTTCAGGGATAAGCGGTAGAAAATGGATGGATGGATAGTGGCTATAGTGGATAGTGGATGAAATGGCTTTATAGTTGTTTTGCTGTTCCATTGTGGCTCTCTATAGAGGTCTGCGCTCCTACCACTGGTAATGTCAGGCTGCTGCCACAACCACTTTTACGACTCAGTGTGCCTGTACTGTAAGTTAAGGGATGGTCTGAGTTGTGTTGGTGTCCACTGCCAACTGGACCTTCTGACATTTCCTCCAAATGTAAAAATGTGTTTTTGACTGAAACTGGGTGAAGTGTGATGGGTGCCTTAACAAGACAAGCTTAGCAAAAAAACCAAAAATACCTACACAAAGAAATCCTGTAAGCCTGTACTGAACAAACATGAAGTAACTGTCCTCTCAACCATTTAGAACCAGCTGTCTCATTGCGAGAAGTTATAAAACCTCATTAAACTGAAGAGCATCAGAAAGTGAATTAAATTTAAAAATTAGGACCAAAAATGTTTGAATCAAGTTTTAAAATCAAATGCCCAATACAGATGTTTCCTAAAATGTGATAACTACTCCTTTTAACAACATAACTTAGACTATATTTCATCATACCACCACACTTATTTAATATATCAGCTGACATCTTGACCCACTGCTAATGAACTGAATAATCTCCAGCATGTTTGTCCAGCACCGTTTCAGAAATGAAATAACCAAAATGTGGAAAAATATCTAACATAGATTTAAAAAAGGGAATTAAACCCCGAACCCTGTCACTACTAATGCCTTGCTCTGACTCAGTCCCCACTCTGGCGGTGTTAACGCCCTGCCTCTGCCAGTTTGTTGTGTTTGGTGTTGCAACCCTGAGGCTGTACAGGTCATCCTGATTTCTGTGCAAGTGTTGAACCTAACACCTGACCCCGAGGCTTTACCGCAAAGATCCAAACCCGACGTGACACATGACTACAAACGAGCATAAACACTCACACTCCCCTCCTCTTTCTGCCACATATTGCTGCGCTTGACATCCCACAGCTACATATTCATGGCGTACGGCAGGAAACACGTGGAAGGTAAAATAAAAAGTGTTGATTCTCTGCTCATTAAGATGAACCCATGCAAGCGTTTTTGCATGTTTGTCTGCGTGTTTAAAGGCAAAGCTCAAGTTGGGGGTAGTAATGCAAATTGTCCTGTCACTTCATTTTTTGCAGGATGAGTGAATATGTGTGTTTAAGTGTGTGTGTGTGTATGTGAGGTGAGAAGAGAGGAGGCGGGGAATCAGGCCGAATCTCCTCACAACTTGCACATACTTTCATCGGTAGAACCTCGGGGCAACGCTGAGCCTCAACCTGAACTTGGGAGTTCAGTTTGCTTCTTTCTGTCTGGAGCAAAAGAAATAGCCTCGGGATGTATCACGTATTTTTTGCTTTCTTGCCTGCCTGTCTGTTCACTTAATGTTTGAATAAAAGCCTTGAAATTACAGACAGAAAGGTAATTCACCAGCAAGGAGGCTTTATTTTCCAGAGCTCCCAATTCTTCTGACAGCCAACCGTGCTCGTGAAATCTATTTTTCCTTCCATGTTTGTTTTTTGTGTTTATGTGTAGAACTGGAGGTGTGCTAATGAATCGGGCAAGGCAAAGCTGAAAAGGTTTGGAAAAGCCTAAAAACATCCAGCACTTCAAGCATCATGAGAAAAAAAAAAACATATTCACTGGATATAACAGTTTAGGAATCCACCTCTCAATATTAATCACAATAATAATAATACACTACTTGCCCTTACTAAAAGGGGAAAAGAAGACAAGCCTGAGGTTGACAACAGCAGCAAATTCAAATAATTTCTTTTCCAATCGGAGGACTGAGCCCTTAACACTTTAATAACAGGTATAAAAATTATTACCGTCATCTTTGTGGCTCCCAGTGCTTCGGCAATGTGCAAGAGCATCGCTTCTGAGTATTAGCAGAGGCGATTTAAGAGAAAAAGTTCATTAAATATCTTGGGGATTAGCTGCCAGACTTGGCCTGATGTCTCAGCTGGCCACGGTTAAACCTTTTGCACCTGCTTCACCCTGCGCCGACATCCCTCAGCTGTTTCTTCTTGCTTTTTTCTCTCTTTTTAAGAGAAGGTTTGAGAAGCTGCTTTAAAGAGAGAAACACTCCCCACGAGCTTCACCTGAATGGTAATGAAATCAGCCAATTTGGCCTGTTACAGGAAATTTTGGAGGGGCTGCATCCAAGCATGTATGAGGAGAGCTGCAGCTGAGCTTGTCAGCGGCTGCTGTGGTGGTGGCGAGGGGGAGAAAGTTCCACAGAGGTGGGCAAATCTGTTAAGCGCTGGAGCTGAGAGGAAGAGCTAGTCACCTCATCAGGAGCAGATTTTACAGCCCCTGTTGCCCTAATCCTGACAAGCCGTCAGCTGTTGGAGATAGCTGCACCTTCCCCCCGCCTCCTCCTTAAATTCCTTTCCTGCATGAGAGTTTCACCCTCCTGCTGAAGATGGAGAGGATGAAGAGAGGTCAGCACATTTATTTGATGAGCAATGCTGATTATTTGAGAGACCACAGAGGATACGATACAGTATATACAGTAGGAACTCACTGTTTCCCTCACGGACGCGCTATACTGTTTGTGTTTGTTTTCTAAGTAGGACACAAATCAATAATCCAACTCCAGGAGCCTTCAAAAGCAGCCAAAAGTAGCCAAGTGAAAATACTAGTCTTGAAAACAGCAATCGAAGTAGAGGAGCTTTGGATTTGCTCTGGTTCAAAATACATATTACAGAAACAAAGCAGTGGAACATGCCATTTTTGGGTTTAATTAAATACTCAATGCCAATAATATTGCAGTAATGTGATGCTAATCACAGGGTAATTATGTAAACGATGGTTAACTATGATGATCAACGCTCAAATTAGTATTTAAATCATTTCAGCGAGGGGCCCACCTCTCATAATTGCATTAAAAGATGTACACAACTTTGAAATATAAGCAGAGAAACCTTTTCTTGTGAGGAAATAGTACAAATGCCCTCCTCCCTTTTACTCTGACATGACACACACATCACCAGGAAGCACACACACACAAATTCTTTCACCTCTGTACTGTTTTTTTTTCTTTTTACAGGCAGAATCCACAGAAACATCTGTTAAGTAGGAGCAAATGTCAGCTAATTATTTCACCAAAGCATGTTTTTAATTGATCAACAGGGGAACAGCTGTAGAGTGGGTTCTCGCGTCACGGAGCTGCGCAAATGAAGACGGAGGCGAAGGGAGGAGGAAGAAAAGGATGGGAGGCAAGGGAAAGGGGGGTTGGGGGTGGTACTCTTACACAGGAGATTGCTGAACCCTCCACCCTATCCACCAAACAGCTGAGGAAATGTTTGACCCACTGCTGTAATTACTTAAATCAGCAGAACCAACCTGAGAACGATGCCTCGACAGAGTCAGGAGAGGGGCACTTGTGTTAAGCCTTGATCAAACAGATATTAACAGGTCCATATTAAATTCACAGACCTTTTTTTCTCTGGCTGGAAATGTTTCTATTATGAAGTGAACAGAGGTCTGCTCAGTTCAAACTGAATATTTTATCTGGTGACCAGTTACTTTGGTCTTCTGCTGTAAAATGGAAAAGCCCGGCAGGTTCATGTCACTGCCAAATCATTTCAAAGCTTTCTTTTCTATCAGAGTTCAGTCGTGATTTCACTCACCTGGGTTGTCCTGGCTTTGTATTAAAGTCTACAAGCTGTAGATAAGATAAGGTGAGGGTGCTCACTGGTTTTAAAGTGACTGTGCAGACTGTCCATTTATAATATAGTATCCTTATTATTATTATCCCAGAGACTGAAATGTTTCTGCTGGAGAGCCGTCACTATTTCTATTGCTAGTAAGAACGTTACACAAGCTTCAAACCAGTCCATACAAATATATCTGATTCATATGTTCTGATTAGTTTATTCTTAAAAATCCTTTGCTTCTCCTGTGATTAATTAATGACTGATTAATTACATTTTAGTAAATTACTTGATAAATCTGAGCTTTATTTTGTAGCACTGTTCACAATTCTAAATGCAAACAAGAAAAATAACAGAAACAAGTGGAAATAACAGCTAATTTCAGCCCAAGTTAAAAGAATTTGAACTAAAAGTGTTATATTCTGTATTGATAAAGGTCATACAAATGCAGAAGTGAGAAAGAACTGAAGTACTTCGATCTAATTGGGGGAGAGGGGGGGACACAAAAGGACCGAACAGACTGAAGGTGTCTCTGCAAACATGAGGTTACTCCTACAAAACTGTCAAACCTCATTGCATCCGTAGGATATGCACAAGGTGTATGTTTGCATTAGTGTCCACAATGTCCCTGTCACGGAATAACTGCAGGCCATGTACACACAGCAAAAGTCAATCTGTTCTGTCAGCCTGTCAAATGAGAAACAAGCTACACGCTCAGCATCACATCTCTGGGAAGAGTGAAGTAAAGCTACTGGACCAAAGTCTGAAACTCAAAGTCTTGTAGCATCTAGTTTAATTTTGTTTTGTTTTGTTTACTTACTCCAAACTTACTTACAAACTTGATTTAGATTGATGACCAAAGTTAGGTTTAGAAAAGGATTGCAGCTTTGTTTATAAGCAGAGGTGGTAAATCCATGTGCCATAAAGGAAAAGTTCTGCTGTTATGGATCTACCTGTAGATTTAGAACAGGTATTTTACCTGGTAGATAATCTATGCTCACTGAATCCAGCTGGTTTGACTGGTCGGAACAGCAGGAATACAGGATTTTTACTTTCTGGACCAGGAATTGCCACAGTTCATACAATATCTTAGAACAGATAGCGTCCACGTTGACACACATTGGATCAAGAAACCTTCAATACCAACTTGAATTTAATAAAAAACTGAATACTGTACTTGCTTTAGCTTGGTTTTGCCTTTTTAATAAAAGAATTGATCCACATTATGAACATAAACTGCTTCTATAAATAAGTTCTGACAAGCTATTTTTGTGACTGGTTATTTGGTGTCAGGCTTGCTGAAAGAAAATAATATAAATAAAATTTAAATCAATGACTTCAGTCTTTAAAATGTTTCTATTTTCACCTGCTAAACATTTTTTGTGGATTGTAAAATGTTCTGCTCCACAGGTGATGCAGCTCCATTCACACAACGCTCTCAGCCCCGTGAGGCGTTTAAAGAAAAAGGTGTCAACAAGGTGGCATATGCTTTGTTATTCTCTGAGTCACAGATGCAACCACTTCCAGGTATGCTTGTCTCATTGCTGAAAAAGGCCTGAAGGGCTTAGAGCATGCGATTAGTCGGGAACTGAACTGTTTTTCAGGGGGCAAATGTTGTGTTGGGTTGTGTTAATGCCGACGTTTGTGTCACATCCAGGTAGATCGCTCATGCAGAGGTGGAGAGTCAAAAAGACACAAAAATCTGGGTTAACTGCTGTGGATGCTGTCCCTCCAGGCGGGATGTGAACTGTAGAGCTTGTAAAAGGAGTTGAGTTTGTGCTTTTATCCACATGCACAGTAAGAGCAATGAGAAGAAAAAAAAAAAAAAAAAATATATATATATATATATATATATATATAATTTTTTTAGCATTAGCATTAATGTTGGCATCACAGTGGGGAAAATTAACTTTAAAGGAGATACATCCTGCTTTTAAATCTTTCCTTTTAACATGTAAATCATTAATTTATTGTCTGTATAAAGTAGAATCGCAATGCTTTGGTCTGAATTCCTGCTTATTCTCGCTCCACACACACC
>JBAMHV010000026.1:4196625-4210517 GCA_037177535.1 Pseudomugil gertrudae | reverse complement strand
CCTGGCTCCAAGCAATCTCCTTGTTCATCCTGACAAGATATATGATTATGCAATGACGTGAATACGAGTCTTCATAATTCCCAGCTTGTCTGTTCATGGTCAGACTCTCTCCAGAGCTCTGCCTGACGGATCTCTGAACAGACTCTCCGGAATTGCAATTTCTTTTCTTTGTACTATTTCTTTGTTTCAATAAACCTGTAATCATTTTCACTTTTACAACCAGAAACCTCATTCTTGACAGAGAAGTTTTTGCCTCAACAGTACTTTATAGTACCTTTCCAGTCATGCTGACCAATCAAAGCACAACTACAGTCTCAGTCACCTTTTTATACCCCAACAGGCACATCAGGGGGTTTTGCAGGGTTCGGCGTCTTTTCCAAAAACACCTGGGCATGTAGTCAGGGGAAGCCTGGAGTCAATCCACAGACCTTCCAGTTAAAAGAGGACTGATCTTGCTCCTGAGCTACACTGTCACTTAATGCAGACCAATAGCAATATCTAGCAATATCAGTCAATGTTGGGATTATTCATATGCCACTGGTAGTGACAATCAGTGGATTTGTTTAGGAATGAGTGACACTGATCTAACATTAATGTAACTGTAACTGTGTCTGGTATCTTGGATGTCAGCTGTTGTTGACCAAAAGAGAAAAGAAAGTATAATATGGGGGGAAATGAGCCGAACTGCAAGACTAAGTTAGTAAATGTTAGTAAAGTGTTTGCAACTGGATTTCAGCTGTTATAAAAACTTAGCATCAGCATTAGCTTATTCCATCAGATGGCTAGTTTACAAGCTTCTACAATAAAGGAAGCAGAACATATGTAACCATGCTAAAGACATAATTGCTTTTTGGGTGGGTTACATGTTGACTTAAGGATTTTTTTTCCCTTTTGCATTGTACTTGACACACATGCTTTCTGTGTGCATTGACTAAAATACTCAAAAAAAAAAAGAAATCTGCTAACACTATAGCATATCTGACATATACTGGCTTAAAATAATGTTAGTATTTCATTATGTACCTGCAACATAGACTAAAAACACACCCTATCTTCTGTTTAACCATAGCCAGCACCTAACATCTAGCAGGAAACTAAAAAATAGCTTGCTGATGTCAGGCTGTTCTCAGTGGGGTAAACTGGTCAATCACCTCAGTACATGGTAAAGTAGCAAGCTGCCTCACTGGTGGGGTCAGTCATGCACATTTTAAAGTAGGCTTAATTCTATTAAAATAGTCCAGGTAAGACTGATTTTAAATGTGTGTTCGGTTAATGTTGATTCCTTAAACACAACATATATTCTTAGAGAACATGTCAGATCAGATGGGATGAAAAAAAACTTTATCATAAATATTCAAATAACTGTAAAACACAAATGGGTTTTTCTTTCAGTGAATCATATATTTTGCAGATTCCTTACATAGCATGTCTGTCTGAGGCCTGAACAAAAGAATATATCATTCATCATATATCAACAGCAAATATGAAACCATATTAACCTGTAAACAGGTTTTAGTACCATTGCAAACTGCCATCATAGGAAGATACAAAGCCCTCAAAGAGGTGGGCGTGTTTAAATTTTGTGGCAATATTAACTAAAAAGTAGATCTTTTGATGAGAAGGAAGGTAAGCGGAAAATAATCTAAATGCTGCTTGTCTGTCTGTGTCCTCATTGAATAAACAAATCATGTGTTTATCTACCACATTGAGGGATAAAAACAACAAAAAACCTGAAGAAAATCAGACTAAAACTGTTGCATCTGCTTGGCTGATATCACCAGATGTTCTGAAAAAGAAAATATGGTGTTTTTTATTTGCAATTTGGGAGAATAAACCTTTGAGGCAATACCGGTCCTTAAGGGCTGAATAAAAGCTTAAAGCATAATCCACATACTGATGGCTGTTAAAGTGATGATTACTGCCTGGATTTGCACATCTTCTGATTTACTCTGCACCGTTGATTAGCAGTGATTTATATCTGAAAAAAAAGGTGGGAGAAGACCTTTTCTTCACAAACAGAGGGGAAAAAAGCAGAGGAACTGAACTGCAACAGAAGCGTGTATTCGTTTTTAAAGGTAATTGTCTGGAAATGTGAAAGTGTAGCTTTTTATCCGGTTAATCCTGTTAGATCTGGATAAAGACTGCAAGCTACGCTCTAATCTGTTCTAAGGTGTAGAAGAAGGGATAATGGAGATTGAAAAAGATATAAGTGTAAAGGAAGTGTGTGCAGCGCTCTTGCTGCAGCTTTCAGTGGTAAGTAAAAAATGAGCTTATAAGGATCTGAAACAGCACTGAAAATATCCCTATATGTGTATTATACAGCTATCCTCATGCCGTTTCACCAGGAAGTCGCCGTCTTTTATTATGTCAGGGCTGCAGACATTTTTGACACTGGTACTGCTGCTCGTCATCTCGCAGTACGACTGCTTGCACCACGGTTTGCCGTTTTGACAACTTACATTATTCTTCCAACACAGGACTGTCACATCCTCCACAGTTGCTCAGACTCAATCTGTTAGATGCACCATTGCTTTCCATCCCACCAACAAAACGTATGCATTTGCTCGAGTGCCAGAAGGTCAGAAGATGACACGAAAAGAAATGTGGAAGATGGCTGTCAATGTAACTCTGCAAAACAAAGACTTATCAAGGCAAGGCAAGTTTATTTATACAGCACCTTTCATGTACAGGACACTTCAAAGTGCTTTACATTGAAACAGTAAAAGCAATACAGATGTAAAGGAGAATAAAAACATAAAACAGAATAAAATCATAAATTAAAAGTGATTAAAAGCAGATCAGATAAAGTTAGCGTGCAGATTCATTCGTAGGCGCATGAAAAAGCTCAAGCTAAAGCTAATCAAGCTAAAATGCATCAAATAAGTTGCCAATAAATAATGTTACAGTTTATTAAAACATGTACAAGTCATTTACTTAGTTTACACAGAACAACATGCATATCAACACTAGATACTTACTGGAGAATTTGTGGTAAATTTTGTTGGACACACATTCTATAAATGGTCCCCAGGAAGTTTTTATTGTTGGCTAACATTATGCTGCTAGCATTATCATACACACACACTTTTCCCATTTAGTCCCCAGTGTTCAATAGAAACACAGAAAATGCATTTAAAAGGTTTTCAACTGTATGCTGCTCTGGTATATCTGGTCTGCAGAACAGCACAGCACATTTCCTTATTTATGCGTATGTAATGACACGGCTGCATACAACTGCATTATAAGAGTTCCCCGTGACAATATGGGAAAATCTTTACTCAATCTTAAACTTAGGACGTGCTACCTTTATCTGGCAGAGGTCGTATCAGAGCTCATTTTGCTTTTCTTGAAGATATTCCATATAGTTCTGCACATTTCCAATATTTTGCTCTGTTAATCTCACAGCTTAGTAATCATGAAACTTTGTTTCTTAGCCAACTTTTGCTTGTTGGTACCTTGTGATGCTATTAACATATAACTACTAAGTGTTGGTAAAAAGAAGCCAGTTACATGAACTATTTGATGTATTACAAGTCAATGACTGTATTTAAAAGTCTAAAAGTCAACATGCGTCCTTACTTTCTAACATATGGATTTCAATGTAACCACAGTATCCGTTATACCATCTTATTCCAGTGCAGTTCTCTGAGGGCTGGAGTTTATCTCAGTAGCTTTTAAGCAAGATAGGTTGCTAGATAGGTTCCTGAATACATTTTAGCTAAAATCAAGGTGCAAAAACAGACTATCTGCAGGATCGCAACCAACATATGAGGCCCCAATGATGTGCAACCCTTTGTCTAAAACCAGTGTTTGATTTACTTAGCTGACATGTTTGTTTATGAAATGCTTAGAAAATACAAGTTTCTAATGTGGCAACACATAGACTGACTTTACTGTATGAGTATTGATCATCCCATCATGTTAGGTCATGGCCAAAGTCTCTTTCTGTGCAAGGTAAAACTTAAAGCTGCGTTCTTAACCAAAACAATGCTTCATTTTATAGTCTCAAAGTGAGAGCAGCAGAACAAATAATGTCTTGTTTACTGCTCATTGTCCAAATTTCCAGCAAGATTTATGAAATTTGATTAGATTATTTATGCAAAATCTTGTTGACAAGCCCAAAAGGATTTAATCAAATTAACAAACAGGTTTAAATCCCTTCTTTTTTCTCACTTTTCTGAGTTTTAAATAATTGCACAACAGCAGGAGCTGTAGGTTAAATACATCTGTGTGGTCTCCAATTATCGCTCTTCTGTATATTATTGTACATTGTTGCTGTTTATGCATATCAGTCACAGTACCAGTGAATTAGGCACAGCTTCCCGAGACAGGAGTTTAGGATTGTGAGGGTAAACACGGCAGCACAGGGAGGAAGGTGTAACGAAGAGGATGTTGTAGATGTAAGATGCAGGTTGCAGATAAAAGCAGTAATCACAACAAATGACCCCTTATTATTACAGATGTCGAGGATAACATGTTAAACGTGGGAGAGAGCCTGAGGGGAAAAGGGGCTCCACGGTGGTTTATTTTCCTCAGCAACAGGAAAAAGAAAAAAGAAAATACCAGCTTATGCACAAGATTGCGCCCACGCCATTCCCAGGTTAGCCCAGACTGACCACTGTTAAAATACTCTTTGAAGTTTTTCCTGTCATCAACCATCCGTCACTGCCGCTCCACAAAACATGCATCAATGGAAATATTTTACATCATCAATAACGTCAGAGAGCTGCCACTCATGCCATTAAGACATCGACTTCTACTTTATTTTTCATTTCCAGGTTTGATTTTCTGCACACCGCTGCGATTTGCTCTGCTAATACATTCTGTACATCCGAGAAGAATATAGATTTGTGATGTGGCTTGGGCTTGATGGTGTGTGCGCTTCCTGTGTATTCCAGCTGAGGGGTCAACGCTGGAGGTGGGGGTCAAGTAACAGCACACCACTGTTCCAGGTTTAAGATGGCTCTGGTTTCTGAGCGGGGGGCTTTGTAGTGTGGGATACGAGACCTGGCTCTAAAACCGAAGGAAAATAAACCTAAACAGGGAGGAAATGTTGGCTTATCTGAGCTCAGGAGTGAAGGGAAGATTTTTTTCTTTTTCCCATGCACAATCCTCTCACACCCTCCTACACTCCAACTATCTCCCAGAGGCAAGATCATGCATTCTTTTTAAACCATAACATATCTAATATGCCTTTCCTGTATTTAAGTGAAGCTTACCTTATTACATTATTGTGTCACATGCTTGCTGCCCTACAAAACTTAGAGTGAGCTGTGTGGGCAGTGAAACTAAGCTGATGTGCTCCGACAGGAAGCCACGGTGGTCTCAGAAAGGATTATTTATCATCTAGTCATATTTGTGAGCATAATCTTTTTTTTTCTGTGGTCAAGTCTAAACTGTACTTGTGACCTTTGATCCTACTTCTGTCTAACTTCTCCCTCTTTGCACAGGGACCTCAAGCTGCTCATATCTCAGCTTGATTACAAACCGAGTAGAAATATGCTATTGCCCCAAGGCCCTTAGAGTCTGCGGGCCCTGAAAGCTCTGAGGTTACTTTAAGTCAACTGGTTTGTGCAAATTTAATTGAGACTTTGTTAGCGAATATGCACCAGTGAAGCTCGATATCAGCTTAGGAGGCTTGTTCCCGCAGCTTCAATGCAGCTCAGTATACAAAGCCACAGTTTAAAGGCTGTCCATAGCATGATGGCTTTATTTCTGTTTCAGTCATGACGTATGTAATGAAATCAGTGTCATTATTAAATAACTACATTATCTGTGTTTCCATTACAGCTTTTAGCAAAAGAAAAGTGGTGTTTGATTAGCAGGAGTTTCCACTGAACAGCGTTTAGCGCATAAGCCGCAGTTCTCATGGAAATCTTGCTCAGTTGGACGAGACTTTACGAGAACTGCGGCGCAATATAATCATGTAGCATCATTTGCCACAGCTTTTTAAAATACATTCTTCCTCATTTTCCTCTCTAATACACTGTAAAACTCTGCATTTCCAACATACAGAGCTATTTTAACCTGGTAACCTGTTTTATGACCTACCATGTCACGTCCGGAGACATGTTAATGCAGGAAAAGTGTTTTCATTACACTTTTGTGATAAACTTCTATATCAAAAAATCTGAAAAAAAAACACTCCATGAGAACTTTTTTAGTGAAAGTTGACAGTTTTTTTAAAGTAGATGTTTCCATCACCCGATTTCTATTGTGATATTAAGTTTTTGTGCAATTCTAGGTGTGTTGGAAACATAAAATCTGAGATTTTAAAGGTTTTTTAAAGGCTTTTGGTCTTCTTTAATGACTCAAAAAGGAATTCCTTGTGGGAAACAACTTGTCACTGAGCACAAGTCAAGTACAAAGTTTTTACCTTTAGTTATTCTTTAATTTTACTAATGGTGGATATACATTTTTCCCTCCAAATAAACTAAATCTAAGAAGATTTAAGAAAATAAGCACTTTGTGGTGAAAATTTATTCTTCATTTTATCAAAACCTTTAACTCAAATGTTAAAAAGTTGATGAGCTTCTATAATAATCTCATATGTTTTATTATACAGCCTTCTTTTATTTCACATTTAAATGCTGTATAGCCACCTGAGTGTAGAACTGATCCCTCTGTAAATCTGTGCCTCTTGCCTCAGTTTCCAGGCTTTTAATGTGAAGCATGCTGCATCCATCTTTCCAGAGAAGTCAATTCCTGCACGACCTCGGTCTGTCATCCAGAGCAAACAGGGTTTTGATAAATGGAAGCGAAGGTGAGCAGTCACCTGCAGGTGCCGTTCAAAGTCTGTTTAAGTGTGTTTTTACAGCTGCGAGAAACCTTTTCTCTACAATGTGAAGTCTCTTCCTGAATCCTTCACAATCTGACAACAGCAGTATATAAATCACCTTTGAGGACCTTGCTTGAACAGTCTTAAGACCATCTGACTTTAGGATCAAGGAAGGAACACATGCCCTTTTTGAGACAGAATATAAAAAAACACTCATTTAAATACAAACCTCTTTATCTTTGCACTATTTTTAGAGTAAGTGGTGTGCTTTAATCTCTAGAGGATAAAACACCTGGGGTATGAGGATTGCATCATCTGAAAATGAGTAGTTAATATATCTGATTGCAAGTTGTGCATTTCAGAAATATTTTCCATTGAAGACTTCACACTATCACGGAAAAAGGAAATACCATACAGAAATTTCCACGGCTGGGACAGAGGTAGGAGGGGTGGTGGTGGTACAAGTCATGGGAACTTCACCCCAGAGGCTGTGATGTTAACACACTTATAATAATTCCTCTAACATCTGTTTTATCGTTGGTTTAAGCACCAAATTATCATTGTGATTGTGAAAAGGTCCTGCTCTGGTTTAGTATATCCTTTATTACCAGATCAGCCTTTGAAACTGCAATTTAATGCCAACAAAAGTCAGATAACTTCATTCTGTTTGTTCAATCAGAACCAAATCAGCATTTAAAGTTACGAGTGAATGAAACTTGTCTGACAGCGTAACATAAAATTGTGTGTAAATCAGCCTAAAAATGTCCCACATCACCTGTTAAAAGGCAATTAAGGAACATTTTAAATTAAATGTAGAAATGTGAAAGGTTTAAACTGAGTAACTGAGGTTTGTAACGCAGGTGCTGCACACCTGCATCCAGAGATGTAATCATAAAAAGGTAAAACATCTTCTGGTCAGCTGCTCTGACAACAGATCTCTAATACATGTATGATTGCAATACTTGGAGCGGAAGCAGCTCTGTGATTAAAAAAGAGCACTTGAATACTGAGGAGCACAATAGGGGCCTGACCTTCCCGAGTCTACAAGTGGGCCACCAGCCCCTGGGGGCTCCTTGACGCGACTACAGATCTCATTTCAAGACATCGTGATTAAGTGCAGGCAGAGGCCTCAACAACCTCTGCACATCCTCAAGAATTCAACAACCTGCGACATACTGAGGAGAATCTGATTATAATAACATCTATTTGCATCCCCTTCTCTATTTTGCATTCATGTCATTTCTTATTTGTGAGTCAAAGTCATTTTATCAGGATTTGTATTGATTTATTTATGGTCTGCCAAAGTGTTTTAGCTGCAGATGAGTATTAAAAATGTTGAAAATAAACAAATGAACTGTTGCGATATTGAAGTTGGACAGCACAATCAGAGCGAACAACAAGCAACATTGACTTCAGCACTTCATTTAGTGAAATTAAAATCTCTTTGGCAAATCTGGTTGGCCCAGAGGGTTATTTACAACCTGTCTGACCATTCTGTTGCTAGTGTTTCCTGCCCAGTCAGACCTCTGCTAAGCAGTCTTGCAGCATTGCCAGATCTTAGTAATTAACATGGTGTTATTATCAGTAATAGCGGTGATGTCTACAGTCCGACAAAATGCCCCAGGTTGTAAAATAGTGGAATTTCCCTTCAATGCTACAACTCTTCAGCAGCAGAGGGGATTTTTCCACCTCTTCTGTCTTTGCGCTCAGTGTGATAGATCTGTTGTACCTTTTGCAGCTTTGCCTTGAATAACTTTTACCCCCCTTCCATCGACTCCCATCTGTAGTCAAAGTGAGGTCTGCTGTGAGTTATGTCAGATGGAGCGATTACCAGAGAGGGGGCCAGGAAGATAATGAGTAACAGATGTGGGTCGCTCGCTCTTGTTCTCATGCATCCACTCTTTCTTTCTGACTTCAGCTTCTTCCCTTTGCTCTCTCTCATCTCCCCCAGTTTTACTTTCAACTTTTCGTACACACTGCACCTTCTCTCCTCACTCCTCTCTGTCTCCCTGTGGCCACCCACAGCTGTCCACCACAAGAACACTCCCCGGAGCTGAGGTGCACTTGCTCTCTCCCGCTGCTAAATAGCATGCATCAATCACGCAGGTGTCTCTACCAGCGGTGAGAGCCATCCTAACGCGTTGCACATGTAGCCAGGGACAATTTATCAGCAGACAGGCAATGTTAATGTGGGACCACGGCCAGGTTTTATGTATCTGCAGCCCACTCTGTCATTGCAGTATCGCTCAGGGTGCACTCACGCCAAGCACGCCTGAAGTTTTTCATGCTTTGGTTCAGTTTGTTTGGCCAGGTGAGAATAAGATCATAGCGGCACAGAGATGCCTGAAAATCTGGATCTGCAAGCACACTGCAGAGGGGTTTGTTAGGAGTGAAAACAATCTGAAACAACAGGAAACAACCCTGAAACACGAGGGATTAACGGTGTCAGGACACACACATACTCGACTGTTGCTTCATGTGCCCCTAAGCCGGACAATGTAAAGCATACATGTTGGGAAAATAATAAATGACTTCCGATGATGGAACTCAGAAACTCAAACTAAATTATTTGTCTTATTGGGATAAAAAAAAAATGTATAATCTGTTTTTTATAATCTGAATGCATAAAATAAATTTAGCACAGTAAAGGTCAGTTTAGGCCCTTTTTTTACCTTTAAAATAAAAGCTAATATGAACATTTACTGTATGATTGTTTCAGATAAACAAAGTCCTAAATGTGAAGGGAAACACACATTCCCAAATTGTAACCAGCCATTTCCAGAGTTCACCGACACCCGGCTATTTCTCAGGCCAGCTAGATTTAGAGAAAAACATCCAAATGACGGTCAGTGTTCTGCCAAAGCAGCTGGAAAGGCTGGCAAAGCTTCTCCCTGCATCCAAAATGTATATGCATTTGGGGAATTTTCAGGCTACAGTCAGGCCATCCAACAGCCTCAAATGTGTGACACTGACCTCAATTAATTCAGGGAAAACAAAATAAGTGGTGGAGACGTCTGTAAATAAAGGAAATAGATAAATTGGATACAGGATATATATGTATATATACACACTTCATGCAATTTATTAAAAAATAATATTATTACTTATTAGTTTAGGGAGATTCATCATTTTACCAACGCTTGTATCATCTGCTGTAAACATTTACCTGTAGTTTATTATTAAAGCTTTTTTTTAAACAAGACATATAAAAACAGCTTAATCACCCAAAGCAACATAAAATCAGATTATAATATGCCAATTAAAGCATGTAAATCATCCATTACCAGTCTGAATGAAATCTTCTGGGACAAGTTTGCAACCAAAATAAATCCCTCAAATCTTCTAGCCACCCCATCATATTGCTATCTATTATTGATGGAAAAAAGTATTTTAACACATAAAATACCTGCTTAACATGAACACACAGCTTAAAAACAAGAAGACCAAAGACAAGCTGTTCCATACAGGCATCAAGCCAGCGACTATGGGTGATGACCTGCATGTTTGCTGGTCTGTTATTACCCCTTCCAGCCTCACGTGGATGGACTTCTGAGCTTTTATATTAACTCTTTGTCCGCCACAACAAAGACAGGCATTGACTTCCCACTGGTATTGGCAGAGTTACAGAGGTGGTGTTCACATCATCGGGCTGCTCATGCAGACAAGGCTTCCTTTCATATCAAGTTTTTTTGAGCCCTCATTCATTGCAGATGTGTTCAAACTGTCATTAGAAGGCAGAAGACATCTAGTTAATAAATAATCCAAACATTCCTAAAGTTTTCTTATAACAAAAAGTCATTTTAGCCCTTCTGGTATTGGTGAATGTTAGGAGTAATAATGGGATAAATCTCTAAACCTCACTGAAGTTAACCTGATAGGAAGTAAGGTCATGTCTCGGCCATTCTAATCTCCACTTATTATCTCAACCTTATCCTTGTTTCTGTTCATTCTTCCTCACTCATCCTTACCTCTCTTATCTATCCATCTTTCATTCGTTAAACCATTCCTGTACCCTATCTTTCCATATCCTTTCTTACTCACCTCTATTTATTCTAGTCACCCTCATCCTTTCATCTATTTTCCCTCCTGATCCAGTCATTTGTTTCCTTTCTATCTTTCAGCCATCTGTTCATTCATCCCTCCATCCTTTCCTCTACTTTCCTCTCATCAATTCATCTACCCAACTCTCCTCCATCCATTCATTTAGCCATCCATCCCTCACATTCTTTATTTTACTTCTCCCTCATTCAGACATTTATAATTCAATCCATCCTTTCTTACCTTGTCCTTCCCTCCTTTATTTCTTTACCTGTGCCCTTCCTGTCGTGTGGTCAGTACAGACATTCTCTTCGTTATGTTTTAACCCTTATGTGTTCATGCTGTTTTATCAAAAGCCTTCATCACTCTAAGATCAGTTAAAACACTGTATTCATGTCATCACCCATAAACCCAGATGTGTTTTTACATATTCTGGTCATATCTAAGCATCATCACTCTCTTGTCAAAACACTTCTACACTAATTTAGCATTAGCATCAGTGACAGCCACTGTATGCCCTCATTCTCAGTGCATTCGCTTTCTCCATTTCAACGTCTCTCAGCTGCCAGTCACCAATTAGAGCAAATATTCACACAGCAGAAAAAAAATAAACAGAAACATTGTTTTGCAAGCAACAGACAAGACAATTAGTCATTAGCAGACAGTGGTGGAAGCTGCAGTAGCACTGCAAAAGAGACAGAATGTGCTGTTGCAGGTTTAATGTGTACATAAGTAATTATTTTTAAAATTTCATTACATAAGTCTTTTGAAACTCAGAGATGAAACAGCATATTATTTTTTTTTTTCTCTCCCTGCCTTGGGCCACATCCACAGCGCCCCAGATACTTTTGCCCCTCGCACTTCAGTCACGAGGAAGCTTCTCACGAAACGACTCTTATCCGTGTGGAATCAGGAGCTCTGGCTCCGGTGATTTTTACGCTGGTTTGTGCTATCAGGAGGACCACAGCAAATCAACAAAGAGTAAGAGGGCTGTGCAGAGAGAGCACAACCTCAGGCAGTGTCAAACTTTCAAAGAGAACACACTGTCGGTGATTATTATTTCAAAGAAACGGGATGCTTTATGTGTCATGGCTATTTTTGACTCATTCACTAAAAATAAAATGTTAAAGGATTTCATTACTGAAATGCTTCTGGATGTGTCTTTAAGTTTTGTAGGTTTGGATCAAGAACAGTTCATGTTGGTTAATGTGTACCACAGAGACATAATATTTATCTCAATGTAGAGGCCGATTCATACTACCAAAAGGGTTTAATAAAATAAGTTGCTGCTTTTTTAGGTCATCAACTGAATATTTTACTTTCTATTTTATTTTATATCATTATAATATACAGTAGATAATAGTTTATAATTATATCAGTATTTAAATTGATGTATTATTTAAAAAAAATGGTTCAGAAACTCCTAAACTCACACAAACAACCCTCTTTAAGGTTTACAGACAGCTGACTGAAAAAGAGTAAATACCCATTTAGCAGCAGAACCGTCTCGCTAATGTCAGAGGTCAGAAGAAAATGGGCAGACTGGTTGGAGATGATAAAAAGGCAACAGGAAATCACATGAGTACTGGTTTCAACTAAAAAACAGAATAGCATCTCTAAACACACAAAAAGCCCAACCTTAAAGCAGATGAGCTACTTTCTGTTAGCTGTTAGCCAAGAACAGGAAGCTAGTCATACAGAAGGAACAACAGAAGGTGGAAAAATGTCCATCCTGCCTTATGTCAGTGGTTCAGGTTGCTGGTTGTTTGATGGTGTGGTGAAAATTTTCCTACGCACACTTTAAACCACAACTGAGTATTGTCTGACCATTGTTTATTTCTTCATGAGCACAGTGTAGGATCTTGTGATGGGTACTTCCAGCAGGACAATGCATCATGTCACAAAGCTCACATCATCTCAAACTGTTTTTTAATGACATTAAGTTCACTGTACTACAATACCTCCACAACACCAGACCTGAATCCAACAGAGCGCCACAAACAAGGCATCATGGTACTCGCACTTACCAGTGGCAATATATTTTAGGTTACAAAGGCACAGAATTTCCTCCAAATCAGATTGCGTGTTTCACATTTAGCCGTAACGCTTTAGTAACATCTGCCACATCCTAACGGTAAAAAACAATCCTTTTTTTTCTTTTCTGCATTAACCCAAATTTTGTGAGATAAGCAAATAAGTGTGAAAAAGTGTTGAATATACTATGGGAAAAGGTGCTTCCACCACAGCTTTCAATCGAGAGAACCGTTTTGAGGAAGGTGTGATATCCTACTGTACGTGCTGAGGTTGCCCAATGTAAGACTTGTGGTTTACAGTGTTCCCAGCAGTTACATAAGAGTGACATAAGAGGATACCTGGGGCCTATGAGGAGTTATTTTCTTACACAATTTCACCACAAAGCTATCGGAATCACATTGAAATACATGTGCTAAATTTTGAAGTACAGGTTTTTAGACATAACCAGGTATGGCATGACTTTTACGGCTGATGGCTGCTCTACACAGACTTCCAAAGACTCATATAATACATATGAATTCCTTAAATGAGACATATCATGCAAAATCCACTTTTTTAGCCCTTAAATACACATTTTTGTGCACTTTTAAGTGTTTAGGAATGTATAGATAATGTACATGTATTCCCTCCTGATGCTGCACATATATCTTTATATTCTTTGTGGTCATATTTTTCAGTCTATTCAGTTTATTTTTCTCTATTACATTTTTTTTTTATCTATTGCGTCACAGTATTTGCTGTGGGTCTGCCAAATAAGGTCGTGGACTTCCTGGTAATCACATTGGCAAATCTGATATGTTGACAAACTTTCCAATAAAATGTTTCTCTGCTGGGAGATTAACGTACTGCTGCTATCAAGCTACAAACATGGCAGAACAGGGTAGAGTTGAACTTCCTGTGACCTTGAGGGGGGCGGGGCATGACAGGCCTTGTTCACATTTAAAGAGACGGCACCAAAACAAGTTGCTCTGAAGATGCACCTCAGAACAGGGTTATAAGGTGTGTGTGGAGCGATACACACCTCAGAACAGGGTTATAAGGT
>JBAMHV010000026.1:4144100-4178418 GCA_037177535.1 Pseudomugil gertrudae | reverse complement strand
TATTCATTTAAAATATAATACATTTCAGTCAAAAGAGATTGTTTAAATAGATTGTAAAGCTTAAAGGTGAGGACCCCTAAGTGAGGAAGTGAAACTACGCTTTCGTAAAAAAAAAAAACACAAAAAAGGAAAAAAAAAAACAGAAAAGTCACTGTTTTGTATTTCACCATGAATAAAGCAACTGGTATGTTCCCTTCTCTTAAGTACTAAACTAATCCCTAAAGTCTGTATAACATTACCTATGAGGGTTACAAACAAAACAGTTTGGATCTCGACTGACTTTCCCAGAACAGTTTGTGCAGCTCTGACTCTCCTCCACCTTCAGACTATTTAGCTGTTCTCCAGGTCTCACGAAGCCAGTTGGTCCCACTCTGTCATCACCTCAGCAGCAGTACTCTCATACACTTCAACAAATTAGTGACATTATGCAGAATCGGGTAACAAGCCTTCAGTTCTCTGTCTAGATTTAACCCAAGAGGAAATTCACTGCGATAGCTTGACCGATATGCTGACAAGCTGGAGCGAGCGGGGCCATCAACTGAGCACAAACCCCGATCCACTTCCCCTAGTTTTCATCCGTTTGTTTGCGTTATTCCTTTCTACGTCTTCCTGTCTGCACTCTGCAGCACAGAGCTGCACTTCACCACACCGTGGAGTCAGATTCTGATGAAAATGTTATGCCGTTTCCCTCATTGTACATTCAAATTCTCATGAGAAACAATGCTGGAAGGGAGAGACGGGAGCTTCACTTTGGCTCCGACTCACTGCATCGCTGTAAACTTCTCCAAAATGCCACTGCATGTTTCTACTTTTCTCGTTCCAGTCAGTTAAACACAGCGGAGAGGAAAGCAAACCGCTCAGGTGTGATCACGTCAGTTGCATCCTTGGTGCGGACGCGACGGCAGAAACCGAACCTGACATTGCAGAACTGAGAAGTAATTAGAGGCCGCACCGCTGCGCTCCTTCAGCTGACACCAAATCAATGCAGTTTTTCCGCGTTATCAATTAAAGACGTGTAATTACAAGCGTGGAGAATTGCCTCTCACAAACAGTCAGGCTGCAGACGTCCCCCTTCAGTGCTAGCTGGGTCCGGGGTCTCAAGTGGACTGCACCCTGACCCCACAAATGGCATCCTGGAGCCACAGCGAAGGATTGTTTATGGATTTTTATGGTGGGCGCTCCAAACACCTGAGTGATAAACTCAGTGTAGCGTGAAATGCCATACACTTGGTTGCGAGCCAAAGAGCAAAATGTATGACTCAAGAGCCTAGCTCTCAGTTGAAGCCAGCTGGGTTTCAACCATTAGCCCGTACAAGCAGAGACAACCTGGTTGCTGAGTGCACCGACACTCCTGGGTAAATGAAACAGAGCGCTGTACAATGCTCCCCTCCCATCTCCCGACATCCACTCCTCCACCCTGCGGCCAAACATCAGCACCTGGGAAAATGGATTTGAAACGAGGGCAGCTCCCCAGCCCGCTCCACCAAATGAGCAGATGGAGGCTTCTGCAACGATTATCACCGCATTACCTGGGAGTCTGCTGACGAACAAGAGCAATGCAGACGGCGCTAATAAACCCCAATCAAACATGACACCCCGGCTAATGTCGCCCACTTCTCCATCCCTACGAGGCCAGACTGTTTATGCTGATTCATTTTCATTAAAGTCCCAGCACAGACTACTAGCAGAGGTGCTTCTTCTCTTAGACCATCAGTCCCACCTTCACTTCCATCCCATGATTTAGTGTCTGGAAAGCGGAGGATCCTAAAATCTGCCCCACAGGATCTACATGCATTACATTTCAGAGTGTTAAACTACACAGAAAGGGAATTTGTCTTTTCCAGTGTTAAAATTGACGTTTATGATATGCTTAAAATGTCCCTCCATGAATGATAAAATCATACGTTTGTTGCTTCCCTGTTTTCACATTTCTTTTCTCTCTTTTGTTTTACTGTTAGTGCTCAGTTTTCTCCCTCTGGGAGTCTAGCACTCGGTGTCTCTCTCATGCCTCCTTTTTTTTTTACCCAAAAAAGCCCAACTGTAACAACAGTGGTCTCCAAACAACCCAGGGATTCCAGACGACTGACCTCAGCACTGTTCATCCACTGCTGAGATACAAATATTTACCCGTATCGCGTTCAGCTCAGCAGTGGGGGCCGCCCTGCCACGAGAAACACTCGAATGCCCCTGGAAAACAAACAAAACTAGCCTTCATGTTACCTCTCTTCCTTCCCATAAACCAACAAAGATACACATTACAATATGCTTGACAACAGCAGCATAGCTGACGGTAAACTGTGGTAATCCACCCCCCGGTTTTATCAACAGCTTGAAGTTTTGATGTGTAGATTCGAGTCCAAATTAGGAAGAAAACATATCTGAGCAGAGTTTTTCTTACAGACTACATAGTTGGGTTGTTTGCTGTGTGATGTGGCTGTGCAATGAAAACTACAATGTGATTGATCTCAGCTTTAATTGAAAACGTATTAAAGATTTTGCTGCTAGATTCTCTTAAGGTCACTTTCCAGGTCATATTAGGGTCACAACCCTATTTACAATTTTTTCAACTTGAAGGTGAAATCAAAGATTTTTACATGTAAATTGATTTAAATATATGAATGAATATATGAACATTTGATTAATTACTTGATTTAAACAGTATAAAATGTACCAACATTATATAAAACTCCTTAAATGTATCTTTAAAAACTCTTTTTAACCAGCTTTTAACTCCAGAGAACACAATTACCACTTTTTCTTTACTTTTCTGTGCTGTCATTATTATTTGATCATTTTAAATAATCTTTTTTATTTACCTGCGTTACATATTAGTAATGTAAACATGCTTTATAAAAAATAAAAGTTTGATTTATTAAAAACCATGTACAACTGATTGACTGTTATGAACATTAACTTCCTGCTAGTGGTTATGCTTCACAAAAGCTTTGCAAATTTCTTTAACCGCACTCAAAGAACCAACCTATAAAAACATACAATGCAGAAATGATACATTTACACAACTCAGAAAGTTGGGCTTCCGTTCAACAGCAAAGCGAGACGTACCTGTAGCGTTATTTTCTGTTTTTTCTACTTGCAGTGGAAAATTTGCAATAGCTCATCAAAGCCCTTCTTCCTCATTTTTCATCTTAATTTATTGTTAAACTCTGCTTTCCCTGTATTTTCCTTTATATCACAGCCTCTTAATTGGTCACATGACCGACTACATCCCATCGGGGCACACGTAAAAACCACCTCATGAGAACGTAAAATCTTCTTATCGATTAAATAAATGTTTCTAAATGTGGGTGATTTTTATTGCAATTCCAGATGTAATGGAAACTCAGCTACTGTCTTCCTAAAAGATACAGTCAAAATAGGGTACTGACCAAATGAGATTAATCAGATCAACAAAACAGTTTTGCACTTTACCTTGGTCTATTTTCAATAAGCTTTATTCATAAATAGTGATTTCTGAAAGTGTTTATGAGCCCATGTTGAGATTTCCATGACAGAATCGTGTTTGTTTTGAATGCAGTGGTGCCTGAGGGCATCTTGTATGCATTTCCTGCCAGATATTCTGTGAATCTTTTGATATGTAGATGGTGAAATATAATGAGGAACATTATTCTGAAATTGCGCCACAATAAGTAAATGCAGTTTTGGATACATTGCTGAACCACATCTTTGCTTTGGAAACACTGCCAGTCCAAGTTGCCCTTTTTCTATCCAATAGAGTTACTTACTGGTTGTCAAATTACTTCATTCCAGCTGTTTCCAACACAAACGTCTTTTTCTTGGAGGATTTTTCTGCATTTTACTGCTACCAGTAGTTTCAAATGGTTAAACATGGTGGTGGTAGTATTATATTCTGAAGTGACTCTAAGTCTATCAAAATCATTAAAAATCTCCATGTGGGTTTCTGTCAGAGCATGTTAGTGAATCTCAAAGGTATCTAATCATTTTATGTTCTGCCCATTTTAACACAATGTAAAGAACATGTAAGGAATATTTCCGACCACCATTTGACTTTTTTCAGACAAAATTCAGCATATAGATGAAAGCACGAGCCACCCATCTTTGTTTTTCCTTCACTGAATCAGAGTATAGCAGTATCAGTTCATGGATTAAATCAATGGTAAGAAAAAGAGCCTGTATTCACAACTACTTTATTTCCTAATTACAAAAGCTTCCCTTATGTTGCAGTTAATCAGCTCCCCCAAGAGACAACATAGTTTTCATCGATTTCTGCCTCATAGGCTTAATAATAATAATAATAATAATTTTATTTATATAGTAAGTTCTTAAGTTCAGATAAAAAAATGAATAAGCAGTTCTGTCATTTTACAGTCTGACAGCAGGCCTATTAATTGTCGCCTCTTCTGTGGTTTAAATGAATTGTAAAGTGACAACGTGCCAATAATTCTGCCCGTTTAGGATGGGGATGAGAAGTCTTAACAGTTACCCTTTCCCACCTGGCTGAGAAAAAGATATTTTAATTTAAACTCTTTCCCAGAGACATTACACCACCACTATTTATGCTCTATTTAACGTAAAGTTACATTTAAGCTTAATAAATAAAATCTTCCAATGTATCCCTGATGTTTTATATGTCAGATGTCATGCAATCATTGTAAAAAAAAAAAAAAACAACCAAAGAAAACCACAGAAGTTGTGGCTGAAGCATGTTCTTGTTGCCTTCAATCCCCCTGAACAAAAAAAAAATGCTTTCACTATAAAGACACCAGAGGTGTTTTTATTCTTTTGTAGAAATATGTTTTGTTGTTTCTCAAAATTAGAATGACTCTCCAGCCCGTGTTGCTTGTATCACTACATAAAAACCTTAAAAGATTACACTTCTTAGATCTGGGTGAATTGGATAAATCACCATGCGCTGTAAGAACAGCACTAAGGGTCTGAAAAAGCCTCAGCGCACAATATATTCCCTTTCAAAGCACCCGCTGCAGTAGTTTGTGTTTGACACTGATCAAGCATAATCATCAGCCGGTCAGGGCTTGTGTGTGCTTGTGTGAAGAGCACACACTGACACACACACAAAGACCATCTCCCTCTCTATCTCCCCAGTACAAGTAGAGCTAACCACTCCAGGGAGCTGGAGACTCAATTAATGACATGCATGCAGCACTTGCAAGATGTCAGAGAAAAAGAAACACACAATGTGCACATTAAAGGCTCTTCTATATAGTAAATCTGTGTGTGTGTAGCAGTTATTCTTGTGTGCATTTAGTACAATATGTAGGCTAAGGTTAGCCTCTGGGAAATACTGTATGTCTGCAGCTTTCTCTTCCTTAGAGCCTTAACACATCTAACGTTCAGCGATGAACTCTAACACGTTTAAACTAAATAGTTAAAACACAGACTGTTCAAGTTCACAGCTGCTGATCAAAAACAAACAAATGAACTTGTAAGCAAATACAAACAATGGATGTAACGAAGCTGGACGTGGTTTAAACTGCAGCCTAATAGAAAAATACAGAGCTGGATGAATCTGTTCTGGATGTTTCCCAGACACAGTAATAGTTAACTCAACAGTGAATATGAAATGTTTCTAAATATTTACATTTAGTGAGAAAAAGGGCATTTTTTCCTAAAAAAAAATATGGCCAGATTTCTTCTTTTTTTGTGTGTGTGGATGTGAACTCTTCATTTCACACCTCTGTGGTCCTACACACACGAAAGCCTCACCTCCACTCTGTCTTCACAGCTTAGGCATGGTCGGCTGCAGCTGACGGGTCCCACTTGGAGGAATACGGTGGCTGCTCACAGATCCCTCGTGTCAAAGGCCATTCCTGTTCTCCTGGTGAAAGGTGAGAGGAGCAGAACATGGGTCATTGGGGCTGAAATCTCATTTAAGAGAGTGACCCCTGAGGCCCTGCTTGAGCCAGTCTGGTGCTCAAAGGTGTCGTCACTGGGCCTGATGTATAGTTCTGGACTACTTGAGGATCCCTAATACAACACACAAAACAAAATACACACTAGTGTTGTGAAAAATATTTATACTCTGATACTAATCAATACTAAAATGTAGTATCTAGTAGGAAAATAATGAACACATACGTAAAAAAACAGCTGGTTCATTTACAGGACCAGGCGCCTGGTAACCATTTTGAACAGGCACAACAGTGGGCAGCCCCTACACCTAAAGCAGCTACCTGGTGGACCCATTGTTTATGCTGGAGATGCACTTTCAACATGGCGTGACTAAAAGCATACCAGATCTGCTCCGGTATCCAGATCTGATGATGTAACAGTACATTATGCTCACATGACTGCAATAGGATGTTCAGTCTCTTTGTATAGAAAATGTATTTCACATTTCCTTAAACTAAACTTTCTATAAGCAATGATGGAGTTATTGTAAAACTCGTCTGCCCTCCCAACAGAAAACTACATTCCCACTTTGCTGAAAAATGTAACCAACTCATAAACTGTATAAACCAACCATAATCATTTATCCAACATCCGGCCAATCATATAGCGTGACATCAACGAGAGACGCAGAACCCTGAGCAAATCTGAATACCTGAGCGGATCAGGTAAGAAAAGAAAGACTGTTGTTTGGACTTTGAAGCAATGCTTCACCTGAGTTGTGCTCACGAATCCAAACAGAACCATATTATCAATGGAAGGTTGGTTTAAAGCGGACCAACTCCAGATTAAATATATGATGCTTTGATTCTTTAATGTTTTCTTTTAAGTTGTGGCTCAGATACGTAGAATAACTGAATAAAGATTATGTCAAGTATCCATAATTAGCCATGTTGCTAGCATGTATAGTTACAGTAATACACATGTTGCCATACTTTCACAACTTTTTCATGTGTGACAGTCGTTACATGTCTTAGCCTAAACTGACCAGACCTTAACAACCACATCTCCACCTGTCAGCTACAATGGAAATCAGACACACCCAAGGTTAGGGTGCAAGTTCTAATATATTATGTAGATTTAAACTTCCTCCAAATGTGAATCAAAAACACTTTTTTAGTAAGATGCTGATCGTCTTAACTAGTTTGTTCTATTGTTTGATTGAAAGGACCTTGTTGTTAAGAACACAAAGTACTGGGTGAAGTTTCTTTTAGTTTTGTATTTTTACACTTTGAGCTGACAATAGTTGCACAATTTTATAGAGCTTTGAAATAATGCATTTATTCCACTATGTGGAATTATTTTGCATTGTTTATATTAGCCACTGTATAAGTTATTTTGGGGGTGTCCTGATTTAGACTTTATTTTAAAAAAGAGCATTTTTCCCCACTTTAGTATTAAAAATAGTATCAAGTATTGAGCATCATCCTTAGTATTGAAATGTTAACATCTGTGCAGGTACACATTGTGCTGCCTGTTTATAATCAGAGAAGTTTTGAGGAGAAAAAATGACATTTTCAGTGTGTAAACCATTTGAAAAATAAAAAATATTTTTACATATTTTACTGAACAAAAAAGCTCTTTCAATCCAAATGTATCAGCACACTTTTCAGTAGATGAAACGCCCAATTACAGCGTGAAACCTGATATTAGACGGTCTATTATGAGGTAAACTGTGATGCGATGCAGTGATAAATTTCAGGTGGAAGTTTAGATAAGCTCATTGTGTTATTTTCCCTTTCAGGTTTATCTGTGTACTCGACTGAGAGCCGAGAAGAATCAAAGAATTATTCAGCTGAACGAAGCGTGTGTTTTTACTCTGAGGATTAATGGGGAAACATTTTATTTTGGGCTTCTTTTACCAGCTTAGCAGATTTTTATAAGCTTTTACTTTAATTTAGAGGGAAAAAAAGTTGTTCAGAAGCAATCTCTTAACATCTTTTCTCCTGTCTCTTTGTCAGTCTAATGCATCAGGGGCACCACATGGCCCCGTGAATGCCATTTGTGTTACTTTCTTGAGTTATTGCGTGTAGTACGGGGGTTGAAGTGAACAGAAGGGAGCAAAGACAGTGAACTGAACCCCTCATTGATCTCCGTATTGAGAACATCTGCCCCAAACCTGAGGGGGGTTTGAAGAATCAGTGAAGTTGTGCAAAGTTATGCATATAAAGCAGAAAAAGTTCAGGTATAAACCAACATTTTGGTTTCTTCAATCAAGTATGGCGTTTCTCGCTGAGATAACAAACTCAAAACAAGGAAAACAGAGAAAACAAACCAAAATCTGTGTTAATTACCCAAAATAGTAACTTTTAAAACAACCTACTTTTCATTTTAAGTGTCAATCAACCTAAAAGGATTATTGTAGAGTATTGTCCAATGACTATATAGCAAGCGGAGCATTCCCACTCTGCAACCAGAGGAGCAGTTTCCACAGTAGATACATCTGAGGAACCTTTGGAGGCTGCAAACATTTCCAAAATGTTTCAACAGTGTGAAGGAAAGGTAAGTTAAACTCTTTCATCGCATAATAACTCCTGGAATGCACTCAAATCACGGACTGATGATATCTACATGTGTAACTGTATCCAAGGGTGGGGTCCTCTTTTAACTGCCAGCTGCTGAGTAGTTTTGCGGTGCAGCTGTTATTAAATACATGTCCCATCTTAAGCTCCGTTTTCTGGACGGCGTGGAGATCAAACGCAGGGGGGCCCATTTGAAACCTGCCTTAATTATAATAGGAGGAGCGCTGAAGTTCAAATATTTATCAAATTGTAATCCTGATCTTGTATCCGTTTCACACTGAGCAACACTGTGATGGACCTGACAGCCTCCTTTAATGTGGAGGTGCGGGACAGGAGCATGTAGAGCATCAGAGCAGCAACATGTGGGGCTGATTATGAGGGCTGAATGTTTACGGTGGGCCCAGATGTCGGGTGTTTAACATGGCACGGGCCGAGCGGTGAGTTTTGACAGCTCGTGGTTCTTCTCGATCCACGCTTTGGTTGGCGGGCCGCTGAGACACAATGTCAAACATGCAGATAAGGGCCAAGTAAACGTGATTACAGCAATTTGGTTTCTCTGCTGCGTGGACGATCTGTTCAGCGTCGGTCAGCATTGTTTGGAGTGTTTGGAGGGAGAACTCAAGGGCTGATGAGCTTCCTGAAAACCACCCACCGGTTCAAGAAAAAATAGATGGATAGATGAATAAATACATGACTAATATATGAAAGGAGGGGAGGATGAAAACTCATACAAAGCTGATTAGGTTGTCAGGTATTAGGAGGTGAATGAACATCTGTTAGAGGGCAAGGATATAAACATGATGGAGTTCATCATAAGGCTCAAACATGGTCCGATGAAGTAATACATTCAATCAAGGAATGATAAAGTAAAACGATAAGAAAAAGGGTTAAAAAAAGAGTTGAAATGAGTGAAAAAAGAGACGAAAGCAACACTAGAATGTGTCGGCAAATAGAAAACACTAAAAGAAATGACTGATAACTTTCTAAAAAATAAAATAATAAAAACAAGATAAAAAAATGTTTACACATATGAATTATACATAATGATGTTAAACACATTTCCACCCAGATAATTTCTCAAACCTGCAGTTTGCCTTTAATTCTTAAGGTAAGTATAAAAATAAAGCGCTGACAACATCGGGCATCTGCAGGCCGGAGGGCAATCACACATTTCAGAAAATGCTGTTGTCAATTTAATATTCTCTGCCTGTCGGGGAGTGAAAGATCAGGTGACTGGCATATAAATAGGCCATCCGCCATCGGTTCATCTCAGCCGATTCCTTGACAGGATCAGAGTGACTGAGGACTGACTCTGATGTCACTTGAAATCAGGACAGTTGTCGCTGAGGGACCTCGGAGTCGGCGGTGAGCTTCGGTGTGTCCCCGAGACATGGACAGGGAGGATGAGGTTTACGTCTGTTTTTTCTGAAGTGATGGGGATGGGATGGTGGAGGAGGTGGAGGGCTATTGAGGTGTGATAGAGTTGAACGGAGGCAAGATGCTAAGCAGGCAGGCAGTGGTTTTTACCGATGCCGCTCGAAGCCGTGCATACCAGAACTAATGTATCTGCCAGACTCACGTGTGCATGAGTGTTTCTGGGAGGTAAATAAACACAAAGTATGCATCAGTCTGCATAAAAACAAAATCCCAGAAGGAAATTCATCAGATTTATCTACCACTTTTTCAAGTAGGTAAACAACTAGCTTCCTTTTCATTTATTTTTAACCACTTTTTAACAAGGTACATATGAGTCGAACCACTCACAGTGCTGGCCTGGGGAGATATTTGTAGGGGGTAGAAAACACCATTACAGCTCAGGGATACCTAGAATTAGATCATATTTTGATGCTTCAAAGCAAACATATGGAAACTGAACTCGCTGTTAAAAGGTATAATGTTTCTAATATGCAACACTTCTGCATTAAAAAGAGCCAACAAATAACAAGAAATAATGTTTTCCCCTTTAAACCAAATTTGCCTCATCTGTTTCTTAGAAATTACAATGACAGGCGTGTTTTTTTTTGCAAACAAATAGGTGACGATCAGCCTGTTTTGACCTTGTTCATTACATGCTTTCCATGAACATTCCTTACTACTGTCTTTCTCAACCCTGGTCCCCAAATACCCCTGCCCTGCTCATCTTAGAGGCAACCCTACCATAACACTCCTGAATGGAATAAATGCTCATTAACAGGCTGCAAAGAACTTGATGAGAAAGTTCACTAATATGATTCAGGTGTGTTAAAGTAGGGTTGCTTTTTAAGACATGCAGGGCAGGGGTACTTGAGGACCAGGGCTGAGAAACACTGCCTTACTTTATTGCTTAAAATCCCCTTTACACCCTGATTGCAGCTAATTAATTAATGCTCCAACACACACACACACAAACAAAAAAAATGTAGATTCTAAATGATTGGTTGGTATTGGCTGATATGTCTATCAAAGTCCACTGCCCTTTGTCCCTCCCCCTTCTGCACACGCCCCTTCTTGTGAACAAATCGTATGCTGTCAGAGACATGGAGCACTTGTAAGTGCTTGGATGGCTACATTTGCTAACATATTTTGGTGGTTCCCAAACATTTTGCTCATGTAGATAAGACAAGTTAGTGTTTGTGACACAAGTATAGCTCCGGTTAAGTATAAGGGCTAAGTATTCATACACAGTATGAACTTTATTGGTCTAACAGTTTTACAGTAAATCTACAGAACAAGTTAAAATAGTTTGGGCAACTTGGGTCTAGACTCAAAACATTCAGGGCTGAAGCTCAGAGAATATTGTAAAGCATGAGTGTGCAGAAAAATTAACAGGTAACAGCTAATAGTTAATAGATTAACTGCACATTCAAATCTTGATGCAGACTAAAGTAATGTACTGTATGTGGCAACCCACATAAAATCTTCTGATGATGATCGGGACTCTGTCTTTGGGGATGAATTACATCAAAATGCAGTGCACACACCAATGACCCATCAGGGGAAGGCATTGCACGTTGGGAGGTGTGAATCCAGGGTGTAGTCTGAAGATAAAAGGTTGGGACTTTGATTTGCGTAATTTGCTTGAATTGTGTATTTTGCTTGCTCACCATTTCTCCAGGATCTCCTACCCTAACTTTAAGAGACTGAAATGAGGATCAAAATACAACAGAGAGATATTTTGACTATGCAGAATATTATATTTACGTGAGCTGCATGTGTTACAGCACATAGTTGAAATAAACTACCATTCCCATGCTACATTATCCAATGTTTTTGCTACATTTGTGATGATCTACAGCTTTCAGTATATCCTTATCTTTTAAAGAAAACACGGCATTCCTCTGGTTTATTCCAACAGTCATCCTGACTCGCCTGATGATGCCAGTGATGCCAGATAGAGTGTAAAGGAGAAAAACAAATAAAAACATGCCCTAAAACAAGAAACCAAGTTTTTAAAATAACATTTCTTACAATCACTACAGTTGACAGCTCTGATAACGCATGAAATATGCAGGTACAGTGTTACTTTTAAGTTTACAATCTTTAAGATGCAATTAAGATTTGCATGCTGAAATGGATGTTTACTCACTTAATGACCTCATTTGATTTTGATTAAAATGCAGCTTACATGGCAAGGTCTTCTTTAGAGTGAAATCTTAAAGGAGCTACTTTAAACATTTTCTGTCCATGTAAAAGCAGATTTCAGCTGATTTCATCCTAAAAAAAGCAGCTCAGCAGTTAAAGAAGGTTGCTGATGAAAAGTCTTCATCCTTGTGCCCACTCCCAGAAAAACTGGGTCTGCCTTAATTTTCAAGTTTTAGCCACAACTTATAATACAGATTTATAATGTTAAGGTACAATATTAATCAAATTCACACCCATTTTTTGTAAGCTAAGCATTAATATGTAAAGTAATTAAAACTGCCTCATGGTAATGCAATCAAGTAAATACATTAATTAATTATTATCAGAGTCCAGTAAAACAACATATACAAGTATAAAATGAGCCACTCTACCTAATAAATATATTTATACTTACTTGGAGTTAGATTTTAATGTAGCAGGCTGTAAAATGCTTTACATCTTTACATTTATTAATGCATTCCAATATTCTTTCATAAAAAGGATCTAAACCTTTTACCTTTATAAAAACATCTGCAGAGGGATGTCTTCATCCAATCACGATGGTCATTGATGGTCATATATAACTGCAACTCGAACCAGATCTCACTCATAAGAGATCTGGTTGCTTACTTCTGTCACAAGATCTGGCAACACTGCCTCAGACCTAACTAGCTCAGCTAGCTAACAAGAAACAATGTATGCAGCAGCATTGGGATCACTCAGGAGGAGGAAAACTGTTCAAGAAAAACTTTAATGAGTCTTTTATGACATATGGATATTAAAAGTTTACCTAATAAAATTCAATGCTATAAAATAAAATGGGACTGTAAACTTTCTTTAACCTATCTGCTCAATTCATGATACAAAAAACCAACAATTTCGCCTTCTCATAACATTTTTTCCATCCTAGATGAGATGCTTTTGATATAAATTTCACAAATTAGTTACAAGGCAACAACTTCCAGGTGCGTTTTGTATTATTTCTGTAGTAACTGTTATCCACAAGCCTCTAGATGATTGTTCTGTCTTTATTAAAACAAGATATAATCACTTGCAAATCCCTGCTCCCAAAGCAATAACACACCACACGCTCAGATCTTCATTCCTTTTATGTTATTCAAAGCCTTATCAATTGAAAACCATCTACGGAGACGACAACTACAGGAAGTGCTGATAAAATTTAACCACAGAGAGAAAACATCAGAAGATCCGGCTATGTTTTAATGAGAGCTAAAAGGTAATATGTTGCAAGCTCTCAGGTAGAAATAGGGTTGAATATATAGATGCATCTACTATCTCAAACCTCCAGCAGCCATTTCTACATCTAAGTTAGTTTTACTTGTAACACAACAACGTAAGATACCTACTGCAACAACTATGGAGTTTTATTTCCCCCTTTCTCGGCTTATAAAATTCTTAGTGCTTTATCTGTTATGCCATTCTCCTGGAGTCCCTGGGAAATTCAACGCATCCTTTATAATTACTCCACCAACTGCCTACTGACAAGGCTCATTTGCCTTCACTGCAAGAGGTTGTCTCTTTGCTTAGGTACCTCTGTTGTGCTGATGCCCTCCTCTTGTCACTACAAATTCCCGTCTTTACCTACGCAGCCGGTGGCGCCTTCAAATATGAATATGTGGCCTGCTTAAGGAGAGTGCTGTCAGGAGAAACAGGGGAAGGGATGCTCACAGGGGCTTAGATTTCCAGGCAGATTTCACGTGTTAAAATTAATACTGCACGGAGATGGGAGGCAGAGACAACAGTATAAAGCACACTTTGTAGTAGCCTGTTTCCTATAGATACAACTTCCAGGGGAATAAGGAGACACAGAGGATGAATAATTCCTTCAGAGGGATTCTGACGAGCACACTCGGAGGAAAAAAGCTGTAAAAGCACAAATCAAACAGATATTCAACACAGTGATAAATATGGTCAATGACATCATTAAATATTAGTTGAAAATGGGAACATTTTGATCTCCATTACTTTGTTTTATTGTATATGTTTCTTTAGTCTGTCTCTGGAGGGTTTCATTGGATGGTTGCACAGCTTCAGTAACATGCCCATCTCACCGCCACCTTGTACGTGCATATGATGCGTAACTACGAGTCACTGTATTCTACCGAGTTTATTATAACAAAGCTGAAAACATATTTGATCCAGACACTAAATAATGGTGACGTTTACATTGTACCATACATTAATGCAATACTGTGGTTTTGCTTGTTTTTTATCCTCTGATTTAAGTAAAAGTAATTATGTTAAATCTGCATGAGAAATTGCGTCATATTGAATTAAATGTTTCATTATTATCCACTGAACTGATATAATATTAAGGACCTAAAAAACAGTTTTAATCAGCAGCAAATGAGGCTGGTGGATTCTCTAAGTTACCAGCCAGTCAGGATTTTTACAAGATGGGTTCCTTTAAGGGCAAATAAAGGAAATATGCAAATGAATGCATTTAATCAAACAGGTTTACTTAAATTCTTGTTGATGTTTTCAGAAAAATGGCAAACAATTCTGTTAAAATGCTCCTTTCACAACAAGTAAAACGCAACTTTAGCTTTTAACACATTTTGAATGACCTACTTTAAGCTGCAGCTTTGCTATCTTTTCCTGAATAATACTTCCACAACCAGAGGAATTTTGGCTGAACAGATATCTAAACAGAAAGCAAAGACATATCAAAGTAAAAACAAATATAAATATATAAACAGACCTTTAATTAATAGTCCCCATAACCCCTCATTCCATTAATCACACATCTTAGCTTGGTGTTTGCTCAGAACTGGTCTGCTGAGTGCATTTCTCTTTGTTTCTGACGTCCCCCTCTTCCTCTTTCAGAAATGTATCCCTTCCTTTGCTCATCACACTTTGTTTAAACTTTGCTCCACATTTAGCTCCACTTTGTTCAGGCAGCAGCTCGTAAATGAAACGCAGCACACATGCTAAGGAAAGCATGTGTGAAAGTTATTAGATCCGTTATGGGACGTTGTTCATGAGAAATGAAATGATGCCACTGATTTCCTTCAATCATCCTTCACCTAATAGGACACCAAGTTTCCCTAATACCATCAAAAATAGATTTTATTGTGATCAAACTAGTTTGAAACTATTTTAACTCCTCATTTTGAATGTATAAGAACTAAATACATCCTGTCACGGCTAAGCTAAGTTCAGACCTACACGGAAACATTAACTGCTCTGTATTATCACAGTAAGGTTCAAGTGCTTTGCAAGCTGTTTGTGCTGTCAGCTTGTCATGGCTTGTTACAGTCACCTGGGAAGGATGCTCAGCTGATAGCTCATACATAAAATATGAGTTATCATGCTTCAAGTATGATACTGGCTGCAAACAATATATACGAGTAATGTCGGGGAAGATAAACATTTTTTTTCTGGTTTTTTTTTATTTAAAATAACACATTTATAAGTTAGATTATTGTAAATGTCATGGCCTTTTAGACGTTTTATAGTAAAATGTTGCAGCTGATAATTAAATATTTCTCTTGCTTTTATTATACTAGCCTCTTTACGCTATTTAGCTGGTTATTTTCTCTTATTGAACGTGACAGACAGGTACAACAACCGCATCTGAATTTGTCATTTCTTTGCGAAGACCTGTCCTCATCCCTGTTGTCTCCCAGCTCCACGGAAACGAGGATGTCTCCTCTGCTAACGTCGGCCCCGTCTGTCTGTGCAGAGTGAGCACATGGTTCATGCATAAATCAGCAGCACGGTGATCCCAGGTTGTCCCCTGATGCACTGCCTGCGGTGATCTGGCTACCGGAGCTGAGCCATTATGCCGGCGCGTTGAGCCAATCACAGCTAAACAAATATGAAATCGCGCCACTTTGTGTCACAAATTTTTACATTCAACACGGGTCACGTGAAAGCGAAAGAACCTTTTCACCCATCTGTGAGCTAAAAAGGTGGGTGGACCTCATGGGAGGCTGGCAGGAGGAGAGTGAGCATGTAAGCCATTACAGCTGCGCATGTGACACCGCTATCTAAGATGTATGAACCCTGCGGCCATTTCAAATATTTACACTTTTACCTGTGTATCCCAAGATGTGACTTCAGCTGATGAAATATGACGCTTTTGGAAAGAGCAGAGGCAGAAAATGGAGTTGTCACCCAAGTGAGCGCTGAGAGCTGCAAACTTCCCACAGGGAGGCCTAGAATAACAAACAATCCATCTAAAACTTCTCTGGCCTTGAACAAGCTGCAAACACAGATGTTTTGCATAACACTTTGTTTGTAAATGAATAAAAATGCAGCAGGATCTTTTCTGTGCACTCTTGCACCACTGAGTGGGTTTTCCACACTGATCACATCTGTACTGGTAAAACTGAAAATGGGTCATCTTTGAACACGAGATGGTGATTGCCGGCAGGCAAACAAACTCTAATATAAAGAGGAATATATGAATATGTTTTCAGAAGAATAACTTGTTTAGCTTCCTTAGACCTTATTTTGACTTACTCTATATCCCTCTGACAACCTACATCTAAGTATGCACTGTGATTATGAATTATTTAATTTCAGCATAAAACTGCCCTGGGGTTGTATGTACATACTGTAGGTGTGTTTAACATCTAGATCACACTTCTCTGCACAAAAAGAATTTAATTATATCTTAAAAGGTTTATTTGCTTGCTCTTTTATGATGAATACAACAATTTGCTCAATTTGCATGAACTTTAAATGCAGCACAAATTGACAGAGGTTTAGAATTTACAAACTAAGAGGAATTCCCTTGTTACTACAAAGAAAATCTTATTTTCTGTCAAATTGTGTAATCTTTTGTGTCTGTCATAGACAAAACTAAAGAAATGGGATTTATTTTAACTACTTCAGTGTCTTACAAGTGATTGATCAAACAGAGAGTTCTTAGTTTGTAGAAGCATGTTTCCTAAAGGATAAGATGAGCGATCAAAGCCCCACTGAACTCAGTCCCAAGAAAAGTTTTTTTTATCCATCTAAACAGGATTGCTAAAGCCTGCCCCGATCTACTGTCCCGCAATTTTTAGATGTATCCCTTCTCAAACACCTGAAACAAACCATTGAAATCCCTCATCTGCATGTCCTTCAGCTCTGCAGAGGCCTGCCATTTGCTAAAATGATGGTAGAGCTCAAGAACTGGACCTGGGCATCCATCCATCCATCCATCCATTCTCTACCTGGAGAGCCAATCCCAGCTGACTTCAGGTGAGAGGCGGGGTACACCCTGGACAGGTCGCCAGTCCATCACAGGGCCGGACTTGGGCATCTCTGATAAAAAACACTGTCCAATGCCAGTTCTCTAAGGCCACTACCGTGTAGGTTTTAGATGTTTTTATTACACAGCTAACAATCCTGTGAATGACCCACTTATTTGAGCCAGGTGAGATTAAAATGGGAAACATCTAAATGGAGAACTTGGTTTAAACAATGCTAATCTAAAACAAGTCCAATCTCAGATGCTCCAAAGTGGTTTGAAATGCAGCCATTTTTTTTTTATTTAAACCTTGTAATTTCTGCATCACACTTTTATTTACTTTGTCAGTATAGATATGTTCTTGACAGCAGAGCATCTGGGTAGCAGCAAAGTGTTTCGTAGGTATGTTATAAAAGTGCCTGAGGCAGAGGTGAGTAATAGCTTTTAGAAACAATCGTTTTAGGGCATTAAAAAAAAGAAAAGTTAATTGATTCATTCGTTTTCTATACTACTTTGTCCAAGTCAGGGTCTTTGGAAAGCTGGAGCCTGTCCCAGCAACGAGTGGGTGAAAGCCAGTGTACACCTGGACAGGTCGCCAGTCTATCATAGAAAAAGTTTAATAATTTTTTTTTAAAAAACTGATGTATTTATTTTATTATTATAACTTACATGCAACAGAAGCATGAATTGTGTAAAACAACAGTCTAAAATGTATAAAGAGAACTTTAGTTGGAAAAAATCAGCAGAGAATCTGGTGGATGTTTGGTTTCTGCATGTAGATTATACACACCTTAAAAACATAATCCAGCTTCCCTGAAGCATTTAAAAACACACCACAGCACAACATGATTGTTTTGGGGTCGAGGCTGTGACTAAAGCATCCAGAGTGGCTGACAATGCCTTTGCTCCTTGCTATTTTCCCACTGGGAAATCCAGAAACTGATGAATGCTAGATTAGTTCTAAGCGCATCTACTCATTATTCAGACCTGGCCATGTTTTTAATAAGCATTCTCCATCACACCTTGGTTGGCACGAACCTCCTTTCGACACGTTTCAGCCACATCAGCTGTTAATTGGTTTATTTTCTCAAGCAGATGAAACTTCTTCCACAGCGTGCAAGGAAATGAGTCAAAATAAAGCATGTGGGGGAGAGAGAAAGGTGGGAGAAGTCGCCTTTAATGATATTAATTATTTCTGTAAATACAGGAGGCTGGGACTCCTGGGCGGCCATGTCAGTCGATTTTTCATTCCACGTGAGCTTGTAAGGTGTCTGGTTTCAGCCAGCCGTCTAGCTGAGCAGCTGACGTTCCACCGGCAGTCATGGGGGAATAGCACTACCCTCTAGCGCACACACACACACCCCCACACACCCCTCTTCTTTCATCTTGTTAATGGACATTCCTCCACAAACGTCTGCGAGTCTACCTGACTGCAATCCTTTAAAGTTTAATTCACTCTACATTTAACTCTGGTCATAAATACCATATTAGGTACCAGCAGCATGTTTTATGTGCTCCCTATGGTCGTGCTTTTGTTTTAATGAAGCCATTTGCAACTTATGAGCAAAAAAAAAGAGGGAAAGAAAGTCACATATTAGATGGGATAGATCAGTCAAACCTATTCCCACATTGTGTTTTATACATGGGTTGGAATAAAATGAGGCTGGTGCCCATCCACCGGCAAGGAAGGAACACTGTCTCCTGACATCTTTTTTCAGGTCTTGATGATTTAAAGAGCTCTCTTATCGTGCAGTGACTGCTGGTTTACCGCAAATCATTGACTTAATCACATTATTCACCTGCTGCTATAAATTTAAAGGAATTTGTTTCGATGATGATGATGATGGTGTGCCTATTTAAAAGGGAACTGTAAATGCCAGCTGTCAGGTATGAATACAAACCATGTGCAAATATTTGGTATGAATGCACTCAGAGTCCAGGCTTTAACCCTAAAGTATCTCGCTATTTTGGATTAAATTACAATCGGAATGAACAAAAAACACAAAGAGCCATTCTCCTCGCTGAGTGCAGCAATAAAATGTAAGTAAACCTTTAAATTAAGGAACTTAATGAAGCAAATTCAGCTGCTTTGTTCATGAGTTTCTGCTGATGAGACCTGCACAACAACGAGGAAGGATATGAGATCAATACATCTAACAGTTTTACTTTCAATTCTTCTTGGCTAAATAGTTTGTTCAGAGCATGCAACAGGATCTCAGTCGGGTTCATCTCAGCTGATTAGCTTAACGTTAGCAAAACTTAAATCATTTATGTACACTGGACCTACATCTTGTTGCACCACTCACTTCTATTTAGCATCAGATCCTATTTGCTGCCTCGACATCTTTCTGTAACTTTTATTAATGTATTAACTGTTGCATCAATGATAAAACTAAAATAAAAATGTAAAAAAAAAACATCTGGGCCATCGTACAGCAAATGTACCAATAATCATGATGCTTCCTCCACTGTGCTTCACAGCTGAGATGGATTTACGTATGTGTTAGAGTGCAGTCATTGTGCACAGTTAATGTGTCTTGTCAGTAATGTGTAACATTTAGGTTAGTCAGTGGTTTGAACTCAATTTTTCAATGTGTGCAGTCGTTCTCCTTTACATTGTTTTTATTTATGTGCATACATGCACAAAGATGATTATCCCTAATGTTATCCAGTCTGGTCAGGTCTTTTAAAACTGTCTTTACAGCTATGTAAAACCTTAAAGCACTTCTCGTGTGGAAGTTAAGATTACCTAGCAACCAACTAATACCAATAAATGTGTTGGTTATTAAGAGTTCATGTTTTTATCTTTATAATAAGATTTCACCACAACTTCCCAGGGATTCCAGAAACCATCGGCAGAATTTTTCACCTACTGTTCAGGCTGAACTGTGAGTATGTACTCACGGTGTTCAACAATTAATTACTTCCCAAGTAGTTGCTCTATAACCAAATCAATAGAAAAGCTCAACTGCCAATGTAATGTGCTGTTTCTGTACAGAGTGAGATTTTACTTATAAGATGCATCTAAATTACAAAACAAACATTTTTGCTTAAGGTCCCACGCTGGTGCAGTGCTGTTGTTCGTGGGAGATGCTGTGCCCACCTGCGCTGCTGTACTGCGCAATCTTATTCACAGTTGCATGTGCAGGCTATTGGACTCTGGAAACAGCATCATTTACACCCTGACCAACCCCACACAAAGCTCAGTAAGATTCTTCTCTAGGCTGTGGAATCATTGGCGCAATAGTCTTTATGTTAAGTAATAAATGTTTTTTCTTTTTTCTTATGCATGTGTCTGCTTGTATTGCACTTTATCTTATTTTATTTTGTTTTTATGCTATGGACCTGCATCTTAAATAAAGAAAGATTGATTGATTGATTGATTTAGCTGCTCAGTGATGCCATTCACTCACACGTCTACTCATCCACAAAGTTTATCTTCATTAGTATATTAAAAATAAACAAAATAAAGCTCCCACATGTTAATAATACAATGTTTAAGCTGACTATACCCTAAATAGTGACCGCAACAAGAATATATCAATTAACTGGCACAACTACCAACATCACAATCTGATTTTCTACTGCTGAGGCCGATTTTGTTAGCAACTTTTAAAAAAGTGGTACTGAATAAAAGTATCTTTAAACAATGGAGTCTAATTTAAAGTGAAAGCTTATCTTATAAATGCAAGCCTGAACACTTCTGCTTCATTAAAGCATAGTCTACTCATTGCTGCTATTTGTAAACAGTGTTTTAGGTTGTCACTTTAAGACAAGTTGAGTTTAATGTGGTCTACTGTTACTATGACAAACTCCTGTTACGTATGTATGGATGTTGTTCACTGGTACAATTCAAGCCTTTTTGTGAGGAAAGCAAAAGTTGCTGGTTTTTGCAACTATTGGGTAAGGTGAAAAAAGTTCTTCCTCATCTCGCAGAATAACTATGACAGGCATGCAATCCTTTCTGTTTCAGATCTCCACATCTTAAAGAGGGAGTTCCCATTATGTATGCTAAACACGACAATAACAAATGCAAATTTATGGAGCAGTTAAGTGTCACCTCACTTTAAATGTAAGGAAGCTATCCAAAATGCACCCCCTTACACACACACACACACACCCCTCCCTTTTATTCAGAGTGAATCTCGCATCAAAGTTATCGGATAGAGCTTTGAACACTTGGATGTCACATCTTTTGTTTCCTCTAATATCCCTGGAAAATCTGGTTAAAATTGGAAGATGCAGCAACGAGCGCGTCCGTACGCCGGTTGCACAGATTCCACACTGTTTTCACAGCTGTCTGCTTGCAGGGCGCAGCTGAAGGTGGGGGGAGAGGTTGAGGGGGAATCGAGCTGCTGCGATCAACTCATGTGTAAAGATGAAAAATGAGAAGCAAAAGGGATAAACCGAAACTCCAAATGTTTGACACAAGCAGCAGAGAAAACGACTTGAAAGTAAGAGTACTGTGTGCAATGTGCCAGCAGGCAGAAGCTGAGTGCAGAGCTTCTCTTAAGATAAACCCTGCACTAATTTTATTCTGCTTGAGCGTAAGAAACTGTTACCTTCTGTCCGGTTAAAGACAGATGAAGTGAGTACAAGTTGCAAAGTTCAAATGAGATGGAGAACACCAACAAGCCAGAATTATCATCGGCAACTCCATTCCCATTTGAATGATTATCGTTGGGCTCAGTATCATGCGACTGGATGGCAGCTGCTTGCAGGTAATGTGCCTGTCATGCTGTTGTTATTAGGGCGCTGGTCAACAGCCAAACACAGCAGCTGTCCATCTACAAACCTATAAACCAACCCCCCCCGAAGTTGATGTTCATAAACAACAATAAGCAGGCAAATGGAGTGGCCAATGTCAGACGTGGCCAGACAAGTCGAAGGTCATTGCTGCACTCCAGCTGCTAACAAATTGTCAAATTGTATTAAATGCTAGAGACACTGGTTTTAAAGAGAAAAGAATTTAATTCAGCTTATTTTTGACAGCGGAAGACCAAGCTACACTGTGTGTTATGTTAACTGTTGTGCAGAATTCCATGTTAGTATATTTACATGCATCTTCTGCAGAAAGCTTTTGGCTTGTAGGTTCAACCATGGAGGGGCAGCACAAAATGACATATGGAAGGTGAGTTCATCCATCCATCCATTCATTTTCTACCGCTTTTTCCCTGAACGGGGTCGCGGGGGGGCTGGAGCCAATCCCAGCTCACAACGGGCGAGAGGCGGGGTACACCCTGAACAGGTCGCCAGTCCATCACAGGGCCGAAGGTGAGTTCAGTATAGTGGCATTTCCTGGTTCCTGGTGATGGTTGTTGTCACAACCTCCACTCTGCTCACCAGCTCCTGATTACTCAGGAACCGTTTTACCTCTTCTCGTCTCCTTATAAGCAGGAGCTTCACACCAGTGCATTTCCAGATTGTCTGCAACCTGCCTTGCCAGCAAGTAACCTTCCAGCATTTGGTTTACTGCATCTGTGTTTATCTGATCTGATCTGTTTTGGACCAGACTCTGTTTTCTGTCTGGTTCTTCTGGATACACGAGTTTGTGTGTTCTCTAACCCCAGACCGTATTGGACTAAGCTTCTGGATTGTGGACTGATTGTGGTTTGCCCGTCTGGCTCTGATTCTTGACTGATTCAGCTTGGATTTTTCTGCTGGCTTTTTGGTCATTTTCATCTGCTTTAATTAATTAATTAATCTGCTTTAACTAGATATTCCCTCAGGATTCCCTAGATTCCCATTGATTTTGCTTTTGTAGCTCAGTATTCTGCTCAATCTGGAATCAATAACCTCTGATCTCACTCTACAGTCTTCATGCTTCAGTCTGCACAGCCACCTGTTGGCTCTTACCTGTTTTTCCCAGATTTGGACACCAATACATCTCCACTCACTGTCTTACTGCATCATTGGAATTTGCTAGTTCTGCTTATACAACTCTGCATGTGAGTCTCCTCATAGCCTCACAGAACAAATGCATCATATGTTAAAAAATCCAAATAGCGTGCCTCTGTCTCTGGATAACTCCAGAACTGACTTCCCGTTCACAAGCCTACAATAAAACTTAACACAGTTGCTGTGATGGCTCAGGCCAGGCTAATGCATTAAACTGTGTATGCTCCGTCATCAGGAAATAACGTTTACGTCTAACTTTATATCTGATCGACAAGTTTTTTGTTAGTGGACTATGTTGCTCAACACAGATTGTTCATAATGAACACAGTTTTAAGATGAACTTTATAGTTGCATCATCGGATTTGCAGCATACTTGGACGCTTGGATAAAGAGAGGAGCCGTCAACTGATCGCCACCTAGTGGTGAGTTGGTGCAGGTCATTAGGGAGGATGCCGGTCCGCCCTGGCAGGCCCGAGTATGTTGTGAGGGGTTTCTAAGCGGCCCCGGTGTGTTAAGGGGATGCGGTTTGGTGAGCTCAGGGTTGGGTCTTTGCTTTGAGTGGAGTGTCCTCCTGGGGTCAGGAGAGAGGTCCTACTCCAGGTGGAAGAGTTCAAGTATTTCAGGGTCTTGTTTAAGAGTGACGGAAGGATATAGTGAGAGATCAACAAAAAGATCAGTGCACTCAGCAAGGAGCTGAGCCAGAAGGTGAAGCCCTCAATGTAACTATGTTCCCACCCCCATCTATGGTCACAAGCAGTGAGTAGTGACAGAAGGAATGAGATTGCAAATATAAGTGGCTGAAATGAGTTTCCTCTGCATAGGATTCTCCTGTGACAGGTGAACCTATTCCTCTGGAGGGGCTCGGAGGGAAGAGGGGCTCGGTGAAGAGCTGCTGCTTCTCTGCAGTGAGAAGAGCCGGATCAGGTCAACCATCGGGTTAGGATGCACTGTGGATGCTTCCCTAGTGAGGTCTTTTGAGCACATCCCTGCAGGAGAAGACCTCTGGGAAACCAAGGACATGCTACAGGGGTTTCATGGCTGGCCTGGGAACACCATGATGAGAACGTTTTGCCACAGGATTGACTAGAAAAGCACTCAGAGAGTGCACAGCTTATTATTTTTCTCATGTTAGATTTGTTGAAAATGGCCTTATCTCGCTATGATAATGAATTTTTTTAAACATCCCTGGATCCAGACGGTGATCCGGATCACCTCTAAAATTTAATCATTTGTTGCTTGTCCCATTTTGAAACTTTCCTGAAAATTTAATTAAAATCATTTACATTGAAATATTTCTGCCTTTAAAGACACAATTTGTTGTTTTCCATAAAGAATTCTTGGCAGCTGATTATTTTCAATTTACTATATTCTGTCCTGGGTGTGTACCTTGACTGAGCAGCACAGCTTTTTTTCATTAAGGTTACTACTCCATGTGACAAAGTGCCACAGATACCTTTTTATTTATTTTTTTCTTTCTTTTTTTTTGCCTTGAGTAATCTGGGGACACTGCCCTAACATGATCTGACATTTGAAACAGCCGTCGCAGGTTTCTGTTAATAAATGATTCACGCAGTCAGCCCAGGAGACCTGGAGTTAATGCCATCTCAAAGGCAGTGGGCTAAAACTTTGACTCAGATTCAGCTCCGTCCTCCAGGGAGATGAACAAATGGACATGGCCACCATCTATCTGTTGCCCTGGTCTCCATTATTGACCCCAAAATAAGGGGAAAAAAAGACATGAGAGACCTTAATGATCCAGTGTCACAATGCAAAGTGCTGTATGGCTGTTTTTATGTGTGTGACAATCCAAGAGCAGGAAGTTTGAATTTCCTTTACTGCCACACAGCTTTAGGTGCGCTAACAGCATCCCCATGTCCCTCAGAGAGCTTTAATGTGAATTTAATGACCTGATGCTGTGGGAATGACATTAAGCAAGGTGTAGGTGAAAACCCCTCCTCCCATATAGGATTTTTGCCATCATCTGACTTCCTCATCTCTCTCTAGGGCTTGTTTTCTGAAAGCTGGGATGACATCCCATCTAATGATCCTACTATGTAGTTTAGTAACTACTGCAATAGCAGGAGCTTTCTTATTGGCTGCATGCTTTGTACATCATGGCCATGAAACAACTTTGTCTTTAATAAAGTGAGCTTCAAGATGACATAAAACCATCCTAAAACCGTGGAGTACTTGGGAGGGAGTTTGATCTTCATGAGAGAATACTCTGTTATGCGCCACTAGCCAACCACGTTCAGACACATACATTACAGTTTTAATTATATAAACAGAGTAGAGACGGAGGTTCAAGTGACAAAATATTAAGCCTTAAACTTAAAACAGCAGGGTCAAAGAAGCAAAGCTTTGAAGAGGTAAAGTAAATTATGCTTAAATGATTCACTTTAGAAATCCAACAAGCTTCACATACACTCACCTTCCAGTTTTTTGGGTTCACCTTCTTAGTACCAGGTTGGACCCCTTTTTCCTTCATCCTTAATCCTTTGTATCAAAAATTCAACAAGGTCTTGGAAATGTTCTTCAGAGAGTTTGCCCCATATTTACATGACATGCTGCACTTCTAACCATAGAAATGTGTCATTCCGCCACGTCCCAAACTGCTGTTAGACTGAGATCTGGTGGAAGCCATTGGAGTGCAGATAACTTATTGTCATGTTTAAGAAACCACATGGAGACTGAGCTTTGTGACACGGTACGGTTTGCTGGAAGTACAAGGACATGTTCAACAAAAATATTTACAGGTAGGCACCCAATATATGGCAAGAAGTAGCCCAGAAATCATCACCACCACCATCACCCTGAAAGGCTGACACAAAGCAGATCACTACAAAAACTTAAATCTAAGATTAAACATCTTAAATCAAGGAAACATCTGCTTATTTGTTTTAAAGGTAAGATATTTATTCTTACTAAGTAGTGTTTTTAAAATTTTTTTTTTACTTGACAAGATCAATTTTCTTGTTCTGTTGGCAGATAATATATCTTATTTCAGGGAAGAGTTACCTACATTTTTTAATTTTTTCTTATTTTTTAAAGCCAAGTCTTTGTAGTGATGGATCCATGTTGATCGCTACTGTCCAGTTTTGGTGAGTCTGTGAATTGTAGCCTCAGTTTCCTGTTATTGGGTGACAGGAATGGCACAAAAAGTGGTCTTGTCTGCTGCTATAGGCCATCTGCTTCAACACTGGACATGTTGCTGGAACAGAGATGGTATTCTGCATAACATGGTTGAGATCAGTGTTTGTTTGATTTACTTGTGTCTATCCATTCTTCTCTCATCAACAAGCCATTTTGCCTCAGACATGTTAGTTAGTTTGTTTATTGAATTTGTTTTCATAGAAAAACTGTACAGTTATATTATGCTCAAACAAAAAGGGCGATCACAACATGTACATGTGATGCCCACTGGATATTTCACAATTTTCTGCAAAGCCTGGGAGATGGTTTGCATCTCTTGGCAGTTTCTGAAATATGCAGACCAGCCTGTCTGGCACCAGCTACCATGCCGTGTTCAAACTCACCTCATGGCTTTGACATGCTCCACCACAACAAAGGACTTTGGTCATTTTTTGGAGGTGTCAAATGTTTTTGCTGCATCTCAGCCAATTGTTCTGTAAACTATCTATTCAACTTTGTCTTTTACAGCAGTGGAAGACTGGAAATCGGTTTACCTTCACATGTTAAAGAATTGTTTGTCCTGTTATCAAAGTAAGAACAATGTTTAGGGGGCTAAAGCTCAAGCTGAAGATAAACACTCCATCCTTTGTGGTTCTGCACAGACAATGGAGAACATACTTGCCCCATCGGATACTGCACATTTATATACGTTGTTTCTATAGCAACAGAAGACACTTTATACAAAGGAACAAAGGCATAATGCACTATAGAGATCACACACACAACACAGAACCAGCTGCAAACGGATGCAAATGGACCATAAACTGGTGAGAAACTTTGGAAACTATTATCTTTGAGTGAGCTGTTTCACCATCACGTACAGATGACTGTAAAGAGACCTGCTGTCAGCAGTGTTTTTCTACTATTTTACTATTATATTACTATTATTATTATTCACTATTCAGGAGACTAAGGGTGATCAAAACAACTGTAAACAGCTGCCGCTTGTCAAGACAGGCAACTGGTTTGGAAAATACGGAAAGCAGAAGCAGTCACTGTGGAACTTGTGTGGCTTTACATGTCAGTCTGAGCAGCGATGGCTTTACACACTGTTGTGTGGACATTTACTTTGAAAATCAAAGTTTACTTGTGTTGTTGGTTAAACAAATACATCGTCTGCTCTGCAACTTTGAAATTGAAATTGGGCCCAGCTGTAAAAGCACCTGGATTTGCTTTTACACTAATATTGTTGTTGACCAAATACCACAAACTGAGCTGGGTCAAATGTTAATCTGGTTCACATTTGATGTCATACAGATTGAAACGTTTCATCTCTTTCTGCCAGTTAAAGATTACCAATGACAAACATTGCACTCTACCGCTTTAACTACTAATTATTCAAATTACTAACTGCATTGTCAATAAAATCTGGATAATATATAAGGTGGGACAACTGCTCACAAGAATAAAACCCCCTCTCTGAATATGTTTAGAATGATACATTTTCTTACAGCCATTACAAACATTAAGTTTTTCTTTAGTCATTAAATCTAAGGGTCATCATGATCACATATTGCACTTCTGAGAGTCCCAGCACCACAAACATATACATATTCCAAAAAAAACTCTTTTTATACTTTGACAGGAAGCCTCACACAACACTTTACCATGACCAGCTCAAATCTTATTAATGCTTAAACCAATTACAGCTTCCCCCAATTACAGGACATTACCAGGTTAAGAGCTCTAATTTATCTTCCTCAAGTTTTTTCCTAAAGAATATCTGAAAATTTGTCAGCAGATTTACTGGCATACAGGACTTTGGTATGAGGGAGCACAAGGCCCATCTATGACACTCCCCATGAGTCCCCTCAAGAGATGCAAACATGCTGGTGTGATTGTTGGGACGACACTGTGATCTAAGTTTCTAATTAAGAAACAGGGAGCAGCGTGTCAAGCACAAACACATCACTCAGCTCCTCAGCCATAATGTTGCCCTGTAATGCCCTGTGTGGTCTCAATTACACTTTCCATGATGTAGAATAACAGCATTACTGCAAAGCAAGACATGCATTCATATACTTGTAATTAAATAAAATCCGAATCAAGATCAGACCCGAGTAATCGCCAGCTACAGTCATTTAGACGGATGGCGGCTAGCACTGACCTCTCGGTTGATTCTTAAAGAGGCAGAGCCTTAAGGTCACCATCACTGTAAACACATATTTCAAGTTCTGCAGGCACATTTTAGATTTATGATGCACTTCAATGGCAAAGTCTCATCAGTTCAGATGTTTATTACGGAGCCATTTGAGTGTTAAATAAGTCTTTGTTTCCACACAGCAAAGCAAGGCATCAATAACTCAAACTTTGACTCATAAATAAATTGCAATGAGACACAACAGAGCAACTCAAAATGGAAAATGCAGATAGATGGCAGAAGAAAATGGCCAGAAACCAAAATGGCTTCATGCTGTTTTGTGCTTGTTCAAACAAATTAAAGATCACCAGCTCACATGTGTTATTTAAAACTTAATTTTAGTATTTATTTGTTCATTTGAGCCACTTGCTCAATTTTTTATCAACAGCTGTCCCCAATATAAACAATTATTATTATGTAAATCTCAAGAAAATGGCCAGTTGTAAAAAAAATGAACCAACGGCATTAATTATACAACTTAGAAAATGTTTTATAATCAGCTCAAATTGGTAAATGGTTCATTTTATTTCTGTTATTTCTACACGAAATTACTGATAAGCATTTGCCAGAAGTTGTAGACTATGCATATTGCAATATTTTAAGGTCACTGTACACAACTGTAGTTTTACAATAACTACTTAAAATGCAAACTATAAAATATTGCTGCAATCTTAACAGTTTTTACTTAAAATAAAATATTATTTTGTCATCACTGCTGTAAGACAGGTTGGTTTTCCATCAGTTCTTTTAATTTTTTGTGTTAATTTTAAATCACCCACTGTTGGTAATCACAATGTGTTTAAACAAAGCAATAATCTGGTTATTTTTTTGGTAAATAATGGGATTTACCTTTTACTTTTTTTAACATCTTGATTAACTCTTGATCAAAGCAGTTCCATTTAAATCGAAACTAAAATATGCAGGACAAAAAGCATATTTTACCAATGCCACTGTGTATATCTGTCCTCTGGTTGCATAAAACACGTTAAAATTGATGAAACCAATTTGAATGTCTTTTATGCAACCAGAAGGCATGATATTGGCTTTCATTGACTTCTAAACTGATTGTCAAGTAATTTGTCACATATTTAATTATGTATTGTCTTTGAGTTTAATGATTAAGCATCATGCAACCTGTCCCTGGCAGCTGCATTAATTCATGATGTCAGAGATGCAACAAGGTGTTTATAACATTCCTCTGAGATTTACTCCATATTGACATAATTGCATCACAGAGTTGCTGCACATCAATGTTGAGACTCTGCTGTTCCTCCACATCACTGAAATCTGATCTTGAATGTACCAGAAAAAACTCTTATTTTGGGAACAGCATCTGTAAACAGTAAAGATGTTTGTGTGTAAAAATCCCAGTAAATATGTAGTCTTTATAAACACAGATCAATCTGTCTTGCACCAACAACCACGTCATGTATAAGGTCCCTTAAATCACCTTTGTTCTTGACGCTTGCCTACATGTCTGAAAGCATGGGGTTGCTGACATGCGATTGGCTGATTAGCTATATTTGTTCAACAAGTGATTGAAAAGATGCAACTAATAAAATGTCTGTGCAGTCTGTGGATCAGACCTGATTAAAACATGACTTTTAGCCTCTAATATAAAAGCAAAGTTTTAATTAAAACAGCTTCAGAATAACATTGAAAATGTCTAAAATTGCCCTTGATGTCTTTCATAAATCAAGCAAAGTCGCCCGATCATGCTTTGACCCCCTGTTTAATTTGCAAATCATTTGTTGACACCCTCCCTGCAGCCAGCATTCAAAAGGTCAGGCATATGGCGATCTCCCCCTCCCCCTCCCCTACCTCCAACACCATCTACCTGCATGGGACTTCAAGCCTGGTGGTTCTTGCCCAGAATGGGGTGATGTTGGTGGTGTTGTCATTCGCCCCAGCGTGTCGCAGAGATGCTAATGGACTCGTGCAGGAGTCCAGGCTCAATTGGCTATTTTGGTCTTAATTCATCCATTAACATTTCATTAATGTACTGTCCTACTGCTCGCCTGCACCGCTGCCTGACGGCTGCTGCCTGCTGGTTGGCGCCTCAGGCTGCGAAGCACAACAGTCGTTCAAGGTGGATGCCATCTTCTGTATTTATGAGTCAGAAAGTGAGCATTTTTCTCATGTATGTTATAATATCTCAGAGTTGTTCAATAAAATCCTCAATGTTTTTGAGAATATTCTAACCTACTGTAATGTAAATGTCTATATCCAAGCGACTGGCAGTAATGCTCACATATGACACAAGGGCAAAGTATTTTGTTTTTGACCTTTCACCTCTTTTATTCTTCCTCCTCCAGGAATTACATGTGTGGTGATAATGTATGAGCTGCATATATGCACAGTACAGGAGTATTTGTGTATGCAAATCACTCTTGCACTGCTATGCTCAAGGCAGTATCGGTTGCTAAGGTATTTGCCTGATAATGAACACAGCGCGTCTGTGAATGTGCATGTTTGCACGCCTGTGCTCCATCCAACAAGTTTAACACAATATTTTAATTACACGACTATGTTTATTTAATGCGTCCTGAGTAAATTAGTTGTATAAAATTATGACTAATTAAGTGCTGCATTAATAACTGGAGCGCAATAGCAGCCTCTCTGCTGCTCTACAAAGACGGGCACATAGGTAATCATCGTATCTATGTCATTCATTAGGCTTTTTGATCATCAGGACATGACAGATGATAATATGCGCTCTAATCTACATGCCGAGGCTGCTGCATATTTTAGATTATATTTGGAAACATGGCATGAAAAGCATTTGAAAACACCTACTCGGCTGCAATTGATAGTTTTGCTTTGTGGTGTATGATCTCTAATTTAAGGTTTATTTTTTGTTATTTTCATCAAAGAAATTTTAATTAACTATCCAATCTCACAAGAGGGGCAGGGACAGTTTATTATTATTAATATTATTTTTACATATTTGGAAGCTGTTTTTAGATCTATGCCAATTCAAAGGTTGAATTAAATAATAAAAACACCATGTTATTCAATATTAAGCTTTTGGCTGCAAAAATTACTTGAATATGTTTAAGGAAACAATCAAAGGCTTTTAGGGAAATGTATCCCTTTCTTTAGCAGAAGCTGTTTCCACTCTTTCTGAGATAATCTAAACTACAATATAAAAATAGTGCAGATATGAGATTTTTGTCAACAAGAATTCAAAATATTACATTTTATTTTTCTTTTTTCTGTCCAAAAATATTAAAAGAAGTATACTTTAAGCTCCCAATGCTGCAGATGTATCTGTGTTTTATCAGTGTTTTTAGGGCTTATACAGCAGCGTGAAGCTCCAAACTGAAAATCGTGTGTCAGAAGCAATAATCCTGCAGCCAGCTTGTAACATTTGGGCCTCAATGACAAAAAGACAGACTATTGGCACAGTCCTAAAACACATTTGATATTTCTGGATCAGTGAAGCTGTAGGTAGGCTGTTCATCTGTCATTACTTTACCGTGAGTGCAGGGAGGGGGGGTTAATAAATAAATAACAAAGTGATGCATAAGTGATGAATATCCAGCTTTATCAGATATGTGTGTGATATATGAGATCGACTGATAACAGACACTTAGTTCTGCCATATGGTGGGACCTGCCTGCCAAGGTACAAGGACTGGAAATATGGAGGTAACCCGGTGCCCGTCTCTGAACAAATGGAAGGAACGTGGCTGTGTTTTTAAATAATGACCTGAGGAAGGACATATCGGTTTTGCTCCACCGCAAGAGATTTGCTATTAACTAAAATGTGCACAACTGCTCAGATAATAGCTCGAAATGTTTGCAGATCAAGGTATGTTAGGGAACATAATCCATGGCGAGTCATCTATTTAAATGAAAGTAACGATTTCTGACAGAGTTTAAGAAGGACAATAGTACAACTTTATGTTAGAAAAGCACTATGATAAGATGGATATGTGGTTATTGAGCATGTGGAAAAGATCTGGAAAACTGTTCCATGAGTGTAATCGCTCCTCTCCGTGCCCTCCATCGCTTTGCTTATATCAGATGATGTACAGCACACCCTGAAAAACACCGACAGAGGACTCAAATGCTTCAAAGGGAACAGCAAACGCCAATCCAGCCTCTCTTTTAGAGCAGAGGGTCTGCAGCTCTTTTGCTGTCAACTCCACAACTCTAGTGCGGTAATAATCTCATCAGTGCCATATAAAAATCACCGCCTTTCATCGTGAAACACAATCCATGTCCATCAAATGCTTTTTTGGACATGTGGAGTTACAGACAGGCCCAAATGTGACGGGCATGCCAAAACAAATGATGGAATAAATAAGTAAACACTCGCAGCATTAGGAGACGTGTCTTGGATGTGGGGTGGAAGGTAAGCAAAACAACTGCCGTGTTGCTGCCAATCTCAGGCCCGAGGGCAAGTTTGTACTCACTTTGCGGGAAATCTCAAGCCGTCTGTTTTTCCACCACAGCAGAGGAATATTGCTTGGGGTGACCTGATAGCCAAGTGGTTAGGGTGCATATCACATGAGTGCAAATGCCCTGAGCAGTAAATCCCAGCTGGCTGGACCTATTTAGCCACATTCCCTATGTGCAACAAAGAAAATCCACAAATATAACTGGTTTAAAAACAACAATAAATTCATATTTTTGACAAATATCAATTTATTTGACTCTTTTTATACTTTATTTTCCCATGTCCCATAATGTTCTTAAGATATTCCAACTGGCAGGGATTAGAGATGCAGCGTTAGATTCAAGGAATATTCATCTTGCTTGGCTTATTTAAATTACCACAGTCAAAGTAAGACCAATAAACAGTCGATCAGAAGGACCAATGTCTTCCAGATCAAATACAAATGCCAGAATCTTGTCATCCTTCACTTGGGAGGGCTTCTGATAGGCTCAATGGATTTCAGATGGACAGGAAGTTTAGGCTTTAAAGGCTCTGTAATTCCAGGTGGCCGGGGAGTGTTTTGGCAGGCCAACCTGCGCGAGGCCTGCAGAACGCCAAGACAGGGGGACCTGGAGTAGGTGGAATGTTAATCATGGAGAGAGGAGAACATGTGTGACAAAGGGAAAGGATGGAAAACACATGTCCCATTTCACACTTATTTACCTTTGACTGCCAAACCCCTGCCAGATTAAAGGGAAAAGAGTTGGGGGGGAGAGGCAACGGCAAAGGTGGAACCCTTTAAAGTGTCCCTCTTTGATGAAGACGCCAACTCTTTGATAGCATTTCAAACATTTTGAAGGGGAAAGAGGAAACCTTGGCGGGATTGAAAGTCGGGCCTCAGCGGTGCGCTGACAAAGAGCTGTGTGTAAAGACACGGCGAGGGCATGCTGATAAACTGTTGCTCAGGACAGAAGGGCATTGTACAGCACGCACATTTAACACATTACAAGTGCAGTTGTGGTACGTAGAGAAAGGAGATCTAGCTGTTTGCCAGAAATTGTTATGGTTAGGATCAATAAAGACAATACTAAATACATTTATCAAACTGATTTGGTTCAGCATATAAATGTCTGCATAAGATGAAAACAGTAAAATAACAAGAAACCTGAACTTAAAGTTTAGAATATAGTGGCATTTATACATTAATGTCTTTTAATCAGTGTCTAATGAGCATCAGCGATCTTATGCTGCTTCATTTTTTTTTCTTAAAAGTTGTTTGAAGCACATCTTCTGTTGTATTTTTAATGGGGGCAGCAAAGCCAGTTTTCCCTGCAGGGACAATAACACAGTGAAGCAAAGCATGTTATATATTATCATTTTGAGGTACTTTTTTCTGGTGTTTTTGGCTTAAAGGGGGACATATCATGCAAAATCCACTTTTTTAGCCCTTAAATCCATGTTTTTGTGCACTTTTAAGTGTTTAGGAATGCAGAA
>JBAMHV010000026.1:4132243-4144000 GCA_037177535.1 Pseudomugil gertrudae | reverse complement strand
CTGAAGACGCACCTCAGAACAGGGTTATAAGGTGTGTGTGGAGCGAAAATAAGCAGGAATTCAGACCAAAGCATTGCTGTTTTACTTTATACAGACAATAAATGAATGATTTACATATTAAAAGGTTTTAAAAACATGATATATCTCCTTTAAAAATAATTAATATGGACTGAAATAATGTGACCTGACAAAAAATCCACTCAAGAAAAATCTCACATTGCAGCGAGATGGTAACAAGTCTAAAGTGAGCTGCAGAGCGTTCTAAGAGCAATGAGAGGAATATACCTAGTCATAAACTCTAACCAGCAGAGACTCAGCAGTGAGGATGACGCGAGTGTGTGATTTCCATGGCTTTTTTTCCTGACAACTTAAACCAGAGAATACAAGTGGACTTTGAAGATACTGTTAAAAAGTGAGGGTGGCTCGAGTTGAAAAGTTTGTAGCTTTAATAATGGCCGTTTGAGATAAGCGTAACTTATTTCATTTGTCGGTTGCGTCACATGCTCTCGCTGCTTTGAAGTGGCAAATTAATGACAAGTGAGAACAGTAGCCATTCTGCTAAGAGAATGACCCCTTTTCTAATGGCTGAGTGCCACAGTGAGAGAGTCATCTGTCGGCCCCATCTAATTATGGGAATCGAGCAGTTTGAAAAGTGTCTTAAGGCTGTTTAGGAATAAAAGGGACATTTAAATGCAGAGCACTTTGAAAATTACAGATCCTTCAAAATACTTTCCACAGACACGACGCTTGTGAGCCATGACGTACTTTTTTTTCTCAATCTTGTTAATTCTCTGCTTTGAGAGTGTAGCTGGTATTCAGGGAAAGGAATTTGGTGATAGAGCTTCTAACCCCCCAAAAGCCAACTGCATTCTTCTAAATCTTTCCCTCTTCCTCTGTGAAAAAGGGCATTCATGCTAAGGACAATCTATTTCTTGTTCTAAATGTAGAAGTCAGTGTGGTTAGCTCACCCCATGAAAACATTCTGCAGCCTAAATGTTAGGACATGACTTTTTTTATGGTAATTTGTTTTATTGTTATAATTTCCTGGGAGCAAAGAACACATTATCTTGCGTGTCTCACATGTAATTAATTTCTTTAATTTTGATTTCACAATATAGCCAAGATTACGCAATTACCATTGTTAAAATTATAATAGAAAAAATAATACTAACAATTTAAACATAAATATTTCATAAGTTAAAGGCCCGAGTTGCACCTGCTAATATCTAATTATTATGTAATCCTGTCCTGCATGAAATGACTGCAGTGGGTGTGGTTATTCATCAGGTGTGGCTCTGCATGAATGGGAACATTAAACCTGGGTGCATGCTGTAATTTTCTCCCAGGTTATTTAATGTTCGGTATTTACACTAACACAAGTTCACCATCAAAAACATCTGTCATGGAGGCTCTAACCCTGACAGCAGCATCAGTTTTATCTTTTATTGCAGGATTAAAACTTGAAGGTCAAGCTCAGTATTATTGTGCGGGGTGGTCACTGCATATCAAACAATAAAAACATTATCTGAGAAATCTTATGAGAACACAGCCTGAGCTGAATTTTGTCACGACTTACAGACTTGATGTCAGGAAGTTAGCGGTAGCTTCTGGACCAGTCCATCAGGAAAGAAATAAAATATATAGGAAAGTTTTAAAAGTGAAACATTAGGCTCCTTCAACACTTCAAAATCTAACTTTCTCTGTTCATATTGCATGGAACAAACAAATTATTCACCAACAAGTAAAATAATATTTGGGACTGATAAACCACACTAAGGTGTGTTAAGATCCACCAAACACTTGCACTTAATTTATTTTCAGCCCAGGTCTCTGACACAGCTCTCTTATAGACTTTTTCACAGACATCACGTGTCTTAGAGAAACTTTGAGCACAACCTAGGATCACTCCCAGTTTCACAACCAGAAAAAAACACCTGTAGAATTCTTCATGTAATTTCTCAGCTTCTCCTGTAACTTGTAAGTAGTCAAGAACAGATAGCGCGACAACATGATGGATAGTGACACCGATGAAAAGGCGCTAGAAGCAGTCTGCCCAAATGTGACAATTGTAGACATTTGCAAGAAAATCCAACTGCATTAAAATAAAGTTTTAAATGTGTCCTGTATTTAGAGGAACACGTGTAAGAGCAGATCATCCTGCACAGAATTAACAGCTAATTTACTTTCATTTCTTCTAGTCTCTGAAAAATTATCCTAAATATTTTCAATAATTTAAGTAATTACATGTTAAATTATGAATATATTCAATCCCAGTTTTATTTTACATATGAACCTGAGCATGTCAAGCCTGGTTATTTTTTCTCTGCTTTGGTTTTCCTAATTAATATTTGATTGCTCATTAGCTGCTGTCTTCTTCCTGTGTGCATCTTCTCCTGAAACCTTTTTTTTTGTCTTTGTCTGTGTGAGTTCTCCTGTGTGAGAGAAATGACTTTTTAATTGCACCTCCACCCCCACCACAACCCTGCGTTAACACTCCTTTTAGGATGCATGTGGACTTGTAGACATGCAATACTGTTTTGCAGTTGTAAGATGATGCTTTCCAGTGTGGATCTAACACCCGACACACACATCGTGTGTTTTGCTGCAAGAAACAGGGGAATGATTCTTTTCATTAAACTAACCTCGACCTGCTCATTTTGAGCAGATGTCCCAGCGGACACACACCCTGCTTCTCTTCTCTTACAGGGTATGATGTGTGGATGAAGGCTCTTTCCAGCACCATAATGACTGTACAGCAAGATTTTCAAGGGCCCGCTCATGACAATCCCATTTTCTGTGTAATTTCATGGTTGTCTTCTTGAATGAAGATATTGGCTGCTCTGAAGCACGAGGTCAGAGTCTCCCTGCTCCCTTTTCTGGATTGTTCCGGAGTATGTTTCCCTTCACTTGATGAAAAGTAATTCATCATTTACACCCCTGAATTCTGCCACATATACCCCCCACCCACACCCCACCCCTCATCGTGCTACAGCCTTTCTTTCCAGTAACAACTTTCTTTGCCTTCCCTTTCTCTCCCCTCTTATTCCCCTGCGGTACCTATGGTAGTGTTGTGATATAGATAAGTTCAATACAGCAGCAGGTCAGCCGTCCCTGAGAACAGGTTAGCCCTCCCAGGCCTGAGCATTGGCCCCCACTCCTGATAGACTTTGTCACCTTTCTACCTCTGGAAGTCAAATTCTGTCAGCTCAGGCATCCTTCAGTATCCCCGAAGTGGCTTTGGCACCCAGTGGGGCATGTGAGCTTAAAATTGATTTTTTTTTCTATCTCCCCCTCCTTCTATGTTTTTTTCTTCTCTAGATCTGCCAGGTTCCCTTAAGGGAGGCAGTTGACAGTCAGCTGAAGGCCTCACCCAATCAGGTGGCAGCAATGGTGTAAAAGACACCTAGGGAAACTTTTCCTGCACCTCCTGGAGCCGGAGGGGGGCAAAGGTTTCTGACACGTTGAGGAAATGGGAGAAGAGAATTGGGAAAGGGGGGATGTTGTTGCTAAGAGACTAGAGTTCTCCCTTCCTGACTACTCTGGAATTAAATGACTCAGAGACCTTCAAACTCACCTTTTACTGTTTTCATATCAGCAAATGCTTCATCAAAACTGCACAAAAGCTGTTTCCTTATTCACTTCGGGTAAAAAGATTGACTGATTAGGTATATGTAAAATAAACTTTGCATTTTTCTGACTGAATATAGGAAACTTTAAGAAAAAGGTGGACTTGCACATTTTTAAGTATCCTATATTCAGTGAAGCGCTCATGTGACTTCTTTTTTTTTGCCAGCTAGAAACATCTGCAGGGTGTCCAGAGTTCAATCAGAGTCTTTAATGCTGAGACAAGAGGAAACCCTTGAGACTTAAGTAAGACGGAACCTGATCATCTTGTCTCGTCAAAGCTCTGGCTTTCCTGTGACCCTTCCACGCTGAATAATGCCTCCCCCCCCACAACTCCGCACAAACTAATTCCTGAGTACTTGGAAACACAATGAGCTCAGATTGGTATATCTGTAAATTACACCTATGGCTCAGGCATTGCTGTCTGAATCTAAGCCATCTGCAGAGTAAAAGCTTCTTCACGGTGGCAAGAGATTATGCCAAGGTCTATATGTTGAGGGCATGATGACACACCTCCAATCAGCGTATAATGGGACCTTTAGATCGGTCACTTTAAAGCCTTTTCTCAGGCCTTGGGCATGTGAGATTAGCACCGCTCTGCAGGAGTTAAATAAGGTAGCAGCTACAAAAACAGTCAGGGAGTATCAAGTAGTTTTTACATGGCAAAAGATAAATAAACATGACCTTTTAGATGAGAAGGCATGAAGGAAATGGTTCATATCTTTGTTAAACAACTTTGTTTAAATCTATTTTCCTACTTTTTGAAAAAATATTTGTAGAACATTATAATACAAAAACAAAAAAAGATAATGTTTGTGAGTTCCTGCTGCAATGATGGTGTCAAGATGTGATGTACACTAATCTAAAACACAGGGAGATGTTTGTTTCAAATCTTTCTTATTTTTTAAGTAAAAAAAAATGTATCATGCCCCCAATAGATCAACTCACACACACACACAGTTCAACCACATCTTGCTCATCTTCGCCTTGGAGCTACTTGGGCACCCAGGTGGCACAGAGGAGCTAAAGCAGGGCATCAGGAGAAGGGGAATAGCTGGAGATCTGCTCATGTTTGCCATGGCTGAATGAACCGACTGTGACTGTGTGGTATACAGATAGGGGAAAAAAATCATGCACAGATGGACTTTTAGGGTTAGAGGGGGTCTATAAAAATGGGGCAGAATCACATATCCCTTAGCTATGTTAAAGATAGTTGGGATTTGTGACTATTCATGCCACAGCTGCAGGAGTCAGGTGCCACTCAGGTAATGCGTGGTGACATGTGAGGCTTGTGGAAAGCTTCAACAATCATCTTTTCACATTAGCTAAATGGTGTCATTGTTTTCAAACCATTTTACAGCACAAACAAGCAGCCCGTAATAAGTTGTTTAGGGATACATTATCCCAAATGCTAAAAGAAACTTTAGTAACAAGGAGACAAGACACATATCTTGGTATAGAATTCACTTACTCATCTGTAGGCTATATATTTGTATGATTGTAAGATCATCATTAATCTGACAAACGGACAATGAAAATGGTCATTTGTGCTGGACACACAATATATTATTACCCTTTATTTTAAAGACAATCTCGTTCCTATCTCACAGACAAGAAACTGATCTACAGCTGCATGCTGGTAAAACCCAGTAGCTTTCATGGTAAACACACACATAGCAAAAAGTTTAGTCTAACTGCTCTGTTAAACTTTTCTGTCCTTATTCTTGTTACCTTCAAATAATAAATTATTGGTAAAGTTTGGAAAAAAATCACAGTTAAGTGTTAAAACACACAATGTCCTAGAGTGATTATATCTCATTGTACCCTCCATCTCCTGACCGAGCACTAACCTGTGATGAGTTAAAAAAAAAGGTTGTTAATCAATTGAAATCAGATGAGGTTATACCTTAAAAAATACCCACTAAACACAAACTACTAAACAAAATGCATAAAGTTGGGCTGTACAGTCTAACTAAAAAGGACCACAACTATACTGCAAGTGCCAATTTTACAGGATGAAATAAAACACAACCAATCAAAAATGTACTCACATTTATATAGAAAACCTTCATAAAAGTTTCTAAATAGACAAAAATAAGGAATAAATGGAGAATAGCTGCTATAAGGAACACATAAAATAATTAAATATTTCAGTATGAGGATAAAATAATTTTAAAAAAAGAAAGAAAGAAAGAAAAATGGTTGGTTTCTTTTTTGCTAAACTCCCAAACTGCTGCTTACCCAATGAAAACAGACTTCAGACTATGGAAGTTCAAATTTGACTGCCAGCCCTAAATGTGCGTGCAGGTTTCTGTGGCAATGCCGTTTATTCATTTTGCAAGCCTGGCTGTATTTCCTGCTTCCCAATAGATCGTATACCCCCCCAGTATCTGTTGTACCTAGGAGTAGTGAAAAGTTGCAGGTAAATGATTTTAAAGTGCCTCTCTCTCTCTGCCACAGAGACTGTCACAGTGTCTCGATGCCCATTCGTCTCCGCCACTTCTGCATTACCACCTCATTTCATACATTAAGTACTTTACCTTCAGGAGTGTGAAAGCTGGGTTATCTGTCCCTCCCTGCTCTGTCACCTCAGCCTCATGTCTGCTTTTATCCGCTATAAATGGGCTTGCGGAACACACTTGTGAGTTTTTGGCCCCTAAATGAGATTTTACAAGACTCATATTCTGATAAAAATGATCCTTTGCAGCTAATGTGGCTTGCAGGTGCAGCACCTTCCTTATCCCTTTAGTGCTGAAGTGGTGGAGTTTAGCGCTACTGCAAACTGCACAGAGACATTTCTTGGGTGTGTGGTGAAACCAGTAACATCCAAACATCTTCCAGCCTGTGGGTAAAGAGATAAACATATAAGTACATGCACCTGATTCTAACCAAATTTACCTAGTAAATCAATCCTGATTGGGAAATTAAGCTCTATATTTGAACCCATCTCTGGTAGATTTACTAGAAAGTAGTGAGCTGCCATGTCTTAGTGTCCAGGGTGCATTTGGGATTAAGGGCCTTGCTCAGGGGCCATAGCGATTCACCTCCATGGGCACTCCAGGGAGTTGAACCTAGAGTAAAACTCACCTCTGTAGCCACTGGACTACCACCATCTTATCATTGAAGCTGATCTTGTGTCATCAGACCAGCAACATGTTTCTTATCTCCCGTTGTCTAGTTTGGTGAGTCTAAGCTGATAGAAGTGGCATCTGGGGCTCTCTTGCTCCTCTAGCCCATCTGTTCAACATTGCTGTGTGTTCAGGGATGCTTTTCTATATACCTTGGTTGCAATCAATGCTTAGTTTCTGTTGCAATCCTATCTTGTCCAACCAGTATATCAATTCCCCTGACAAACCATCACCACAGTTTGGTCCAGATAACTGCTGCTCACTGGATATTTCCTCTTGTTTGTGTGAGTGTTTATTGGAAGTGTCTTTTGGGCCACAAGTGCTTCTTAATGTTAGTTGTTGGTTTGGACATGGATTATGTGACGTGTTGTATCAGGCAGAAGTGATCCAAATATGAGGAACCAAACTGGGAAAATGTTACATCAAGTTCTTTGACAGCCACACTTGCATGGAGTCAAACCCCCACTTGTAAGTAAAAATCAATATTTTAGCTTTTGCACCGATCTAAGTGAGTCTGCTTTTAACAGTATCCTAACCTTTGCTCTCTCCTTCATGCATCCATCCCTCTCATCCTACGTTCTTACCCTATCTAAAGTATTTATTGTTTCTCTTTATATTACAGGATTGATTTTGTTCAGGCTTCATTTAGGGGGTATCTGCTGGGGTCACCAACACCGTGACGCACAAGCCCCATCCGAGTCATCTCCTATTAAATCTTAAGTCAGCTAAGGTGAGCCAATCAGAGAACTTTCAAATCATTCAGTCATCTCATCCATACTTTTCTCTCTTCCTAACAGAAAAAGCTTTCTCTCTTTGCCCCCCTCCTTTAGGATGAGGTGGATAGGGTTGCTGAGGCTTAGTGCATTGTGTAGTAAGCACATGATAAGCTAAACCTCGTGGGACAACTGCAAACTTGTTCACAGCAATACACTGCCATCCTGAAGCCACTGATGAGCCCGATACGTTTAATTGGGGTGGTCCATTCCCATCCCGCTCACCCCTCCAGCCTCCACTTTCCGCCACTCTTCAGATCCACTCGTCCTTGTCATTTATACCATGACTGTAGGCAGATTGTGGGGGAAGGAGGGGTGTTGGGGGGGGAGAACAAGATCCCCCCCTACAAAACAGAGATAAAGAAAAAATGTAATACTTCCACATTTTCCAGTGCTCCTTTCATCATTATTCAAAAATTAGTTTTTAATGCAATGAGTAGCTCCAATCATGTTAAGGTCTGCATGATTCAGATACTATCATAATTACAATTAGATTACATTACCGCAATCAGAGAAAGGGGGGATCGTTAAGAGAAGGAATATAAATTGCTTTAGTTTTACAAGTACTGAGCAAGCAGAAATTTGAATTAATCTTCACTTAAACATCTTCTCCCTTACAGAACTGCAAAGCATGCTGGTTTCTTCCAGGCCATCAATACGAATTAAGAGGAAGTATGATTTTTTTTGTCTTCTTCTTCTTCTTTCTGAGCATTTTAACATTTGAAGTTTTACACTGAGAGCTGGCAATCGTTTCATTTTCCAACCACGGATAAGCATTTCAAACTTTCTCATTCAGGAGAGAAACATTTGAGACACACATTCATCGACTCTATGACCTGCTTTAGGTATAAAAATGTAAAAAGACACAGTCTATTGATGCTTTTCAATGAAAGTGAGTGAAATACAAACTGTTTTGGTGGAAGCAGAGTCTTAAAGTGTAGTTTTCCTTTGTGATAGGACAAAATTTCACCTCTTCCCAGTTTGATGTGCGGATGTGCCACACTAGCTAATGTCCTCACTGTCCTTTAGGAAAGTCTTTTAAAGCCCCTTTTGGTCACATTGTGCCGGATTATCCCAAACTGCAGAATACAATGCGACACAAATCACTGAGAGACAGACATATAAACCATCAGTGGGATTCATCGGGGATGATTGGGACTGAAGTCAACAAATCCCAGATCCACTAATGAATTAAGACTCCAGTGAAGAGCAGCATTCCTTTCTTGATGACAGCTGACAATTTCGGAGCCATTTCCTTTCTATTTTTACACAAACTGCTTAATAGTACTTAGTGCATGAATGGAGAATTAAAACAAAGAACTTTCTTGTGTTCAGCTCACACATTGTGAGTTTGTGCAATTAATATGATCACTTTAGTTGCATGCATATATGATTTGTGTGTGTGTGTGTTGGAGGATAGATATCAATTACCAATTAGAAAAAAAAACTCTTACCTATTTATTCCCTTCTTAGGCCAGGACTAGAGATTAATGTGCACTTCTAAATTACCACACATGCTGGCCATTTATCAGCTCTAAGAACAATCCTGCAGATTCATCCCAACCCTAAGTGGCTGAATATTCATGAAATAGGGAAAAAAGGGGGTAATTTTGTACACCCTTTGATGATTAAAAAAAACGAATTTCTCATTCTTATTCATTTTCTTTGTGGGGTTTTGTCATTGTTTTCTGGCCACTCAGAAAAAGGACAGGCTTCATTGTGGAGGCAAATCCTTCTTAATTTAGCTGAAAACATGGACTTATATTTGTGGGTGAAAAAAAGCGATACATTACGGTCAAACAATGTGATAATGGTGATAGCATGGTGCATTGTGCTTGTTTGTAAAGCCGTGGTGCAGAGGCCCATAATAGACTAGCATTCAATTCCTGACTTCAGTAATGACTTCGGTAAACAGAGCTTTCAAAATGAGTTTCTAAATCAGTGCTTGGAAGCAAAGGAGAGGGAGGGAAAAACACAGGGGCTGGGGGCTTGTGGCCCTCAACACCCTGGCTTTAATCAGGCATTAGGAAAAGGGAGTGAAGATGTTATGAAAATGCGGCGCTGGCCTTTGTTCGCCGTCTGTCATGGCATTGACTTCCCTGACACAATGCTACAATGCATGACGGATCAAAGTAATTAAAGTTCCAATAATTTACCTTCCTCTGTTGCGTGTCAAGTCTGCCAGACCGGCTGCTCCCAGGCCCTTCATTGATTTCTTCACCACTATCAGAGCGCGATCCTTAAAGACAGAGAGACACGAGGGCAGGCTGTGTGTGTGTGTATGTTTTAATAACTTTCCATGCTCATATAATAGCAACGCTTCAGATCTTTAACCATTAATGATCACAGACAGATGACGGAGATAGAAAGACGAATGCGTCTGAACCCTCCTCACCCATTCCCTCCTTGTCAAATCACTCTGAACCACCCGTCAAGCTTGCAGCAGTCGCAGCATTAGGTTTCTTCAGCAGCTCAGACCGGACAAAATCCCAGCTCGCCTGCTCCACCTTGTTAAACTTTGGAATTTGGGAGAAAACTCGGCTTTATCCCCAAATCCACAGGAGATTCAGACACCAGTGTGTGAGGATTGTGAAATCATTATCAGCCCACAGAGGAGTAATTCTGTCTGCCGTCTAGGCCCTGGATTGATGTAATGCTTAGGAGAGACTCCCTGTGTTGTCGTGGCAGCCCTGTTTCTCCACAAGTTAGACTAAAAACTTCCCTCACCCTTGTACTTGAGGTTACTGTGTCTCAGTCGCCGTCCTTCCTTCGTTTTCCCCCCATAAGGCATGACAATGTGTCATTGTCATCCTGCTGCCGGTTTCTGCTGTATGAGGTGGTGGTGGAAGGAGGGAAAGGGGGGTCTCTTTTGAAGGCTTACTATCCACAAAACCGCCACTCCTCCCTTGACGAAAGTTAAATGGTTGAAGTATTCCTGTTCTGAGATGTGATTAGCATGTCACACATTAAAAATGCCATATTAAATAATCCCATCCTTCAAGCTTTACTTCCTCACCAGGTATTAGCTTAGACGGAGAATAATCCTAAGCTATTTGGAAGTAGGGAATCCACATAAAGATCTTGGCACTCGGTGTTTGAAATTTCCATCTGCCTGGTAGGTGCGTTGCTCGACCGACTTACAGCACAGACAGCGAAAGAAGCCGAGCTGGGGGCGCTTATAGCTCACCGCCACGGCGCCAGGTTTTCTGTGCCTAATCTTGTCTCTATTTTTTTTTCTCTTTCCTTTCTCTGTCAAGACAAGACTTCAAAATTTTACACCACAATTTAAGGTTCAAGATGGAGCAGGGATCACAGCTGTATAAAGCTCTCAAATGCTCTTTTAGTGTCTTGGAGAGAATGACTGAAGTTTTCTTCTTTGCTTCATTTGAAGGACTTTTAATAAAGTTTAAAGCTATAGGGAAACATGCTTATGGAAATGGGTTAAAAAGAAAAAGATGCTGTAACTGAAAAAGATAAAACTTTGAATTTTATGTAAACAATACTTTTTAAAAAGCTTATAAATGGGGTCCGAACATACTGAAGAAGTTTAACAAAAATAGAAAGAAACACTCCTGGTTTTCACACAATTAATCATTTGTAACAGATCAGAAAGGTTAAAAAAAAGCATCTTAGAAGACTTTGAAGGGACACCGTTACATTTCACGAGTACATACTATAAAAAAAAACAGCTTCACGATGAGATGAGATGATGAGAGATAAGCCAGATCATTGAGCCAGGTCCCGGCATTAACAAAAATAACAATACTGCACTTAAACTTAACATTAAACATGTAACGATGTCAGATCACAGCCACACATAGTGTTTCAGTGAAAAATCTACTAAATTCAAACTCCACCATGCTCTGATGAAAATATTCTGCTGCCTTCTCAGCTTTTATCACTGAACATACGGAGCCAAAGTGTGAGACTCTTATTTTAAAATCATGCATTTGCTCCATACTAAAAGGCAACAACAGCTCAGACTGTCATCTACTTCAAAAGCTATTGTGATGTTAGCATTTATAAATCCCACATCAATGAAGGAGTACATCTAAAATCACAACTATGTTACAATGCTAAACATCGTCTCACAAGCCTGCTAGAGGAGGTATGGTTGTGCAGCATAAATGTAAATAACTTGTTCCTACTGAACTAAACTCTTCATTAGAGATGTACATATTCTTAGTATTCTTAAGAAAACAAAACAAAAGCAGTGTTTGCTTATTTATAAT
>JBAMHV010000026.1:4112678-4132143 GCA_037177535.1 Pseudomugil gertrudae | reverse complement strand
CACCCAACATGAGAGCTTTTGAAGGGAAATTCTTGCTAATTTCAGCAAGACAAACCATTTGTAACACAATAACACACATCAATAACCAAGTGAAAACATTTATTTTATATTTTTATATAATTATATTTTTTATTAAAACACATTTTTTTAAATCATTATTTTTTCACATTTAGCTAAATATTGGCTTTAAATCAATTTTCACACTGTTTAAGCACCTGAGTTGTAAACTAAGTCCGTTGGTTAAATGTACTCAGCACAGAGAAAAAAGGATGTCTTGTGCCTCAACATTTGCAGTAGAGATTAAAAAAAAGAAAAGTTACTCCTTCTAACGCTATCATGTTACTCTATTTTGATTCCATTTCAATAAAATGATGGCAAATTTGATAAGGGTGAGGGATCACAGAGAATCGCTCCAGTTTCTATCATCACTGTGAATGTGAAGCCGCTGGTGAGGTGATTTGAACCCTGATAGTTTCATGTGACTTCATGAACGACTCGCTCACATCTGATGGAAACAAACTGATTACACAACTTCAGCTTAAAGATGAATCAGAGCAGGGCAGAAATCTTTATCTTAGTGACTCCGCGATCGCCTAGAGGAGAGCTGAAATGATGTTGCAATCAAAAAGTAGACATAATGTTCTCTTTATGTTGTTGTATTGTATGTGGATGGTGATGATGTTAAATCTGATCACAAAGGGCCCTTAAGGTTGATTTTGTTACAGCTGATGGAAACTTATTGGTGCTCTAGTTTGAAATTTGTCAGGGTTAGACATGCTGAAAGTGTCATTTCTGCTTGGACACGAAACTATTCATGTTCTCCTGCATGCAACACATAGTATACGTATATGAGGGCAATATATTTAAACATATTACATCATATAGAGAATTAAGAAGCTGGTGGAAAAGCTGCAAAAGTCAGAATGTCTTCTTGTCTGACAAAGGAAGCTTTTAAAATGAGTGGGTTTGTTTTCATCTTTGCTTGGAGGTCATCGCCCTGTGGCTGTGAATGGCTAATTATCATCGTGTAAATGGGTCATGGTTGTCATTACTTCTGGTCACATGATTGTATTCATCCAACATGTTTTTCTCACTTATTTTAACCCCAGATTACAATGGAGCTACAGAGATGGGGAAACTCCTATGAATTCCCCCCTTAAGTTAAACATTTGTTACGCAGTCACAAGCCACTGCAACTCAGAGGTATACATAGCAGGCACATCGGGTCATAACCTTGCTCCGAGGCTTTGAAATGCAGAAATGTTGAGCTCAAAATGAATCAATCAGTTTTTTCCAGATTGTTTAATATATTTACTGAGGAGGTACATAAATATAATTAATTATCCAAAGCTTTTATTTTGGACCTTTTGAAACTTTCCACCGATCTAGCAATTAATAACTTTCTTCATGTCATTATTTATAAGATCATTGAAGCTTCATTTCAACAATGTATTTAAAGAAAAAGCTGTACCGACATCCACATTATTAACCAGTCTGAAACAACTTATACTCTTCAGTCAGATGCTGTTACACTTACCCTGCGGGTATAAGATGATGCATTTGCACAGACTTTTCCTTTATGGTGCAGGGAAAAGAGACAACATTCACAGAAGTTAACTGGGACTATGCACTTGTTGAAATCAGCTACTGATCTGACCAGCGATAAACACATGCTGATAACAGAGACTGGTCCTGAACAAACAAGAAGACAACTATTCATTCAGACTTTGTGGTCATTCACTCAGTTCTTTGAAAAGATAAATCAAAACATTGGGGACCATTACAGATATATAGGATGATAGTTTGACCACAAAGATGCAAACAGCAATCTTAGAAGCAAAACCAGTGAGTGGAAATGCATGAGTTTAAACTTTAACTGTGAATACTGTTCACCCAAAAGATGTTTGAATAAAACTCAAACAAACACTGCACAGCATCTACCCGAGCACCGTCCGTAATGGCTGCACATGTTAACTTCTACCCAGTGAAAATGTGTGGCTAGTGATGTCTATTCATTAGTTGTTAAGTGTTCCATCCTTTGATATTGTCTTTATATATCATGCAGCAGTGATGTCTGTGACGCGTATGTCATTGCATGTAAATGTTTCTGTCTTTTCAGTGATGGCATTGTCAGAAGCTTCTAGCACATAGCCTTCAGTAACCGGCAGCGCAGAATACAGCAGAGACGTGTCTACATGTGGGGCTACTGCTGCTACTAATGTATTACCACTAAAGCGCAAATCAGCTTCTATGTAAAAATTAATGAAATTGCCTCTTTTTTTTGTTTGTTTGTCAATTAATCATGGACTGTAAAAAAAAGTTGCCCAAAATATCTCCAGTAATTACATTTCAGATTATTTTAAATATGTCGATATACTTTTTTTTAAAATCACAATTTTGTTTTTCTATTTTTGCTTCAACGTAGTAATTTTACGTAAAAAATGACTGCGTCATGCATTCGGTTAAGCTGAGCCCAGAGTGCCCCCTGCTGGACCTCAAGGCAAATTACAGTCTGATGCAACGTGTCGGATTTCTAACCAATGATCAGAACTATTGATAATGATGCTGATCGAGAAAATATGACAGCTCTAATCTGATCTGTACTCATAATCTAACCTATAATCGCACTTAAAATACACAATTTAATATGCAAAACTATGGATTTAATTCTGCAAATAAAAAAATCACTGAATTAACAAGTGAAAATTAGCAAATAACAAAATTTGTGCTCCGATCTAAAATATTCAGCTTTCACTCCACTGCAGGATGCTTTATTTATAAAGCAACAAGTACTTTAAATGTGTGATAACTGTAAACTCATTACCTTACTCCAAAAACCTGCTTCATTCAAAAGTTACAAGAAACATTTACAGATAAATTAAAACATTTTCCTTTTGCTAATGCAAAATAACTGCATTTGGTGATAGAAGCGGCTTTTCGTATACATTTAAACAGCGTTGATACGTCTGATATATCAGCATAGCTGCATCAAGCAGCCCTGTGTCTCAGTAACGCCTGCTGGTTTGCAAGATCACCCTCTAAAACTCAATGACACTTCCAAGTTTTTTTTTTAATAGTATCACACTGCTCCCACTTTACTCACAAAAAACATCACTCTATCTTTGTGACAACAAAAGGACACTTGTTCGTAAATCCTAATCATAGTTCAGTTTTACACATGAAGCCATCTCAAACAGACAACCCAAACAAACTGAAACATTGTGCAGCCATATGACCAAATTTAGATCAGTTACGCTGCTAATTATTGCATTAATGGGGCTATTTTCTCCCCTTTCTTCTGCTATGAATTGTTCGTTCAAAGAAACCTTAAAGCAGAATTGCAGGGAAGACTGAACAATGATCTTTTCACATTTAGCAGCAAAACAGGACGCTAGCTGCAAGTGCAAGATGATGGATCGTTTTCAGCGCAGCTGGTTCTTTCTGGTTTTTATGTAGTGTATTTTTGGAAGCAGAAGCAGAGAAAAAAGGGGCTTTTCACTGATGAGTTTAGACTTTTCCATAGATATAAATGGCAATAGGGTATAAAACATATTTACAGTATAAGTGTTCACCCCTGACTACAGTGATGGCACCTGCAGTGTCTAAGAGCAAATGAGGGGACGTCATTTGTTCCAAATATATCTTTATCTTTATAAAAAGAACTAAAATGAAGATTTATATTTAGAGACTATGTAATTTCTCTTAATTCTCTCAGGAATAATCATAGTTGTATTCATAACTAAAGCCAGGTGGCAGATGATGCTGGAAGGAAAGCAAATACCCATTTGAGTTTGTTGCATCGGTGAACATTGTCCATCCACTGTGGGCCTGTCGTGATGTGACCCGGGGCACCAAAAGTGCAAAAAGCTCCATGTGTTCCTCCAGCGTGTCTTTTAAATGCCATTAATTTCGGCTTGGTTTTCATCTTTTTCCCATGAACACACAAAGGAGATCTTTTAAAAGGATTTTCTTGCAGGGCTGTATTACATAAAACAACATAAAGAGTTTAGATTTCCCTCACTTTTATTTGTGTAATTCAAGAGGCGTGTAATGCCATTAATGCAGTTACTGTGCTAAGTGTTATGCAAAGGCAACTGAAGCCAAACACAGTGGAAACGAAGCTTCCCTTTTATTTGTCTTTGACAATGCATGGATGGATTACGCCCAGAAACCATGAGTTATTCAATTTCCACCTGGAAAAGCTTAGCTCGCATTCACCATATTATGAGCGTATCTGCTCGATTGGATATAATTCACACCTCAACGGAAGCTTACACCTGCTTGAGGGAATTAAAGCTGAGGCCTTTAATAAACGTTTAAACCTGTCAGACAAATGAGATAAGTGCATTCATGACCTGTTCCTCCTGTTCCCCGCCTTAATTCCATCTGAGGGGATCTTGCTCCGTACCTGCAGAAAGTGAGGTATCGCTCTGTGACACTTGAAAAAGGCCCCTTTGCATCAGCAGGGTGCCAATTTACTGTCAAAAGCAATTAAAACTATGCTTGATATAGGTTACTGAACATCATGGAAAGTGACAGGAACGATGGTATTTGGAGAGGAAAAAGAGAAAGAGCTAAAAGCTGCATATTTTTTCCCCTTATCATTCATTATAAAAGCCTCCTCTTGAGAGAGAGACAAAATGAGGACGTGTGTGTGTGTGTGTGTGTGTGTGTGTGTGTGTGGAGGAGGGAGGGGGGGGGTCAGGGCCATGAGTGGGGCCCCACTGAAGAAGACAGTAAGCGGATGCTAACTTCCCACTGAGAGAATTTCTCCAGGTCGAATGCAAACGTTCCCAACTAATCATCCGCGCAGTGGAAACGCCAGCTGCGGCCCGTGGTAGGATTATCATTCTCATAGACCTCTTACCGAGCTTTTAGCTAAATGAAAAATCTGCTCCATAGCCTAGGGAGAAGGCAGCGTGCAGATAAGAAGGAAGAGTGTTTACCAAGAGGCAGCGACGGTAAAAGAAAAGGAAAAAAAAAAACACAGAACAGATCTTTTTTTTCTTTTCTCAGCGATGTAAAAATGGTGGGAGAAAAAAATACATTAAGGCAGGCAAGGAGGGGAAGGAAAAAACAGCAAGTGAAGGAAAATAAACTAGAAAGGAGAAAAGATCAATGTATTTACACGATTCATTTGTGATAAAGTTCTTCTGGGCTCATTAATTTAATGTTTCTGTCTACCTTCTGTCCTGAGGGCAACATGCAATTTGTTATTCCATTGTTCTCTACTCCTTCCCTGTTTCCTCACTGCTAATATCCTCCATTATGAAGCTGACTTACAATCCTGAATCGCAAACGATGGTGGAGGATCATCGAATCACTGTCCGGACCCGCTGCCACCTTTGGGCTCGATCAAATGAAATAATCAGTTTTAAAACGAGACAGAGGTCAGCGACGGGTGCAGTAATCTTATGAGGCTCTTTGCCCTCCCCCTAACACACACACACACACACACACAACCTGAGGGTAATGGATCTCTATTAGCACTCTATTACCGACATCTGTAACAACGGAGCAGTGCGCCAAACATGGCTAACAAGGGCAATGTATTTGGAAGTCACTAGCTTGCTCCCTCCGGACGCTGCCTCTCATTATGAAGCTATCAGGACCATTTGTGTTTGCCCGGACACAGTGGTGGGTTGTGTGTGTGTGTGTGTGTAGTGGAGGGGGGGTTTGAAGATGGGTCAGAGAGGGAGTGTGTGTGTGTGTCAATTCTGGGCGAGGGGGACGCTGAAAAAACAATTAAATCTCTGTGGCGGTCCCGCCACTGAGCACTACAGGGTTTTGGGGTGGTCCCTCGGGTGCCCTTGAGGTCCACTTGCTCTTGACCCCCCCTCTTCTTATCTGAAGCAGGGGGTTCGTTTATTATTTTGAGGCCTAATTCGCGATTTTTCTCTGAGGTCCGGAGTCAAACGTGAGTGGGAAAGTGCGTAAATGATTTACAAGCCGAGGGATTCGTATAAATATTACTCAGGAATGCCACTGAAGTCCCCCCCTCCTTCTTGATTTCTCATGCTCCACTCCAGTCTTAATCAAATAAACCTCAGCGTCTTAAAGGAGACCAAACCAATTTTGCTTTGGAAAATAAAGCGCCTTTATGTGAACTAGTTCAAAGTGATTACTCTGATTATAGTTCAGTACTGAGGCATTAGATACGGCCTTTGTCAGTGACATTTTGATCTTGACACGGGTCTGTTTTTGAAAGAGAGATGTGTGTGTGTGTGATATTAAAGACATTGCCTGTGGGTGAAGGATGGGCCCTATCTTAGGAGTAAAAGGTTACAATCACTTCCCAGTGATGAGGGATGAAACTGAAGGTGCCAAATACAGTGAGCTCAACCCTGCTGACACTGTTGGCCACAATGCCTTTAGATAAACACAGCAAAAGGAGGGATTTAGCGTAAGTCCATCACAGCGCGCACTGTGCCTGATGCTGACCGTATGTAGACTGTCAAACAATGTGGAAACATCTCCAGCATGATGAGGCTTAATCCAATTGGCATTGGAGCTAAACTTGTAAACTAATCTATGCATTAGCCCAGCTGGCACTGTGCACCCAAACACTCCTCTGGAACCTGGAGTTTGGAGCTGTTTGTCGCCTGCCTGTGATAAGAACCCCTGAAAGCCCTCTGAAAAAGTGAGCTTAGCTCCTATTCTTCTCAACTGGAATCACTTTAGTCCATTTATCACTCTACCTGTTTCTGAGACCCATTTAAGATTAAGGTCAGTGATGAAAAAAGGGAGCCCCTCTCTCAGTTCTTTGGGTACTTTTAAAATTCATAAGTCAAGAAGCTTAGAAGCTTTCTCAGCGCAATTCTTCATAACAATGAGAATTCTAATATTTTCTGTAAGAATAGCTGACAGGAGATTTTTTTTCTTGCTCTATTTCACCCTATCAAAGTGTAAATACACTCGCGGTTTGACAAGAAAGAAGACACAGATGATGGACACAAATCCCGGCCAATCGCCTCACATGCATATCCAGAAGATGGAGAGGAAGAGGTGCTCTCACTTCTGTGCTCACATGCTGTAAAAAATCATAAGTGAATAATCTTTTCCATGCATCCGTATTTCCTGTCTGCTACTTTTTTAGACTTTTAAGAGGAGTTTGTTTTGTGTTTTTTCTTTTCTGTTGTGCCAACCTTCATCGTATATCCCACGTGCACGACGCCTGCCGGGTTTTCTTTTGTTATTCCTGGTGGGTTTTTTTAAACAGCTGAATATATTATAGTTGAGCTCTTAAGCTCGTAGTACATATAGAGTGGCAAGAGGTGCCAACACTACTTCTTATCAGGACTCAGAAGTTAAGAAAGATGCCAAAAAACAGGATTAATTGATCCTTAAAACTTAGTTCTACTTTGATTTTCCTAACAGGAAGGTGTGTTTAGTGTGTCTTGTCCAAAATGTGAAGTTCCAGGAATTGTGGTATCATTCCTGAGTGCAACTAAAATACCACAAAGCAGGGATTGTTAGCATTTCATGTCAACCAGCACATGGTTTGAATGTGTTAAGAGCCTTTTTATAAATTTGTGTCTATTATTCTTTTTATGCCAAGCAAACCAGAGGTCTTCAAAGTTGACCGTTTGATGCCATGAAGATCAAGATGTCTCTCATATACAGTATGCAAACTGTTAACACCTACTGAAACGACAAATTAAATGCATTTACAATGATTTATCATACACAATAAATGGTGAAAAAGGGAGAAAGGAAAAGAAAAGGAGAACAACTTAAACTGCAAAATAAATAAAAAATCCCTTGCTTACTCGCCCACACATTTGTCCTGTTAATAATCTATACTGCAGTCCATTTCTATAATGCAGAGTAAATCCCAGAGCAGCTCAGTAGTGCAGTTAGCCTACAAGTAAAAGCACATGCCTTGCAGTCTTGGCTGCTCGCCACCAGCTGGTGCTCCTGTCAGCTGTAGGTAAAAGGAAGTGGGAAAAAAAGAGCATGTTTTACATACTTGCAAAGCCGAGGGATTGGTTTTTGGACCGATGTCAAATTTTTCCCAAAACAAATCCAGGAAATCATTGAGTAAATGATAGTGGTAGTCTGCCACAAGGTCAGATACAGCTCCAAGTGCAAAGCTGCATTATATTGCATACTGAATTGTGATTTGTTAGCACATTAAAAGAAGTTGTGCAGGAGCGGTGCTGCAAGTTACAAAAGTGTTAACATTGCATCCCACCTCGAGAAATGCAAACCAGCTTGACTCTAGGTGTTCCAGGGGTTGTTTATGGGTCAATGGCAAACATTTTGGAAGATGCATTTCACCTGTATCAACTTATTCATGTTATCACAATTATAATACTTTAATAAACTTTACCAAGCTGAATTTCAAAACTATGAATTGAATAAGTAAATGGCATTTCTCCCTCAGAAAGAGAAGTGACAGAGAACATGTTCATCCTCAAATACCTGTGAGTGAGTCGCAGGGCCGGCTTTAGAAACCCCGTCTAGACCCCTCATCCCTCTGACTGTATTTGGGTCATTGTATTTGTGTGAGAGACTCCTGGGGGGGGGGTGTTTTGGAGGAGGAGTGGAGGCTCAGCGCGACCCACCAATAAATATGCCAAGCTGCTTTCTCCCAATTATTTAAAAAAAAGAAGAAAAGAGAGATTTACATGAAGAATATAATATTCTTGTATGTAAGATGAATTGAATGATCGACCCCCCCATTGAAGCTGGATAAGAGAATTGAAAGCACAAATGTTTAAATTCATTTCTTCTCTTTTTTGAGGATGAAATATGAGGTTCTCTGTTAGCACTGAACATTTAGTTTAATTGAATTGTATTTTTCTAGCAGAATTGGTTGCCGTCACAAGGCCTCCTTAAATTTACTTTGCTGCACCAATAAACACTTAGTTTAAACCTTTGACCACAAGTCAGAAGCTGATTTAGCCTTCCATTATTATGCCTTTTGGCAGTAAGACCTGTAGTCTTTTATTTGAACAATTCATCCCCACAAATTTCTAATTTTATGTCTAATTGTGCAAATTTCTTTGCGATGCTCTCCTCCTCCTCCCGCTACTAAACCCCTGCTTATATAATCTCCTTTGGAATATATAGGTGCAGTTCCTTAGCTAATTTTTTTAACCATAATGTAATGAATGCCACTTCAATTAGCACAATCACTTCATGTTCCAAATGGAAACACTTGCTGGCAATTGTCAGCCTAATCTCAGCCACGCTAGATTTTCTCTCCTGCCACGGGAAAAGGAGGGGGAAAAGTTCATCTGAGTACAGTAGTTAACAATACCTCCTCATCACCTTCAGGCCATATTTAAATTCACTACTGAAAACTAAACCCTCTTTCTCCCCGCTTTCTTTTTGCTTTCAACCCGTTGTTCTCCTTCTTACCCCAATCAAAATGAAACAACCTAGGCCCCGGCTAATTAAGTGTGTGAATATCTGGACCCTGATTAACATATTTGTGAGACAGGCAGACGCAGGGAGGGCCGTGGCAGAGTGCTCGTGTTTTCTCACAGCTTGAGCGGTTTTGCCATGTCTTCAGTTAAAAAGAGAAACCCAGGCACACTCGGGCTCCAGGTTTGCCCAGGCCCCTCCAAATGAGGGGGGGTGGGGAGGGGGGGCAGTAATTGGATGACTGTCTTATTATCCCTTTGTTGGTTGCAATTCCCTGATTAGCATTTTGGAATATTTTAAATTATAATCCAGGAATTAGGGGATCTTACTGTTATTTTTTTACCTCCTCCTTTTTCCAATTAGCTGAATGCACATAGGTTTACACAGATGTACCCAGGTGAGAATGTGTGTGTCTGATTAGACACACACATTCAGTAGGTTCTGCTTTTTTTACCCCTGGATTTACCTCGGCTGTGACTTGCACGGTGGCTTTGCACGTACAACTTCTTTGCCTGCGTGAAGCTTTTTTTTTCCCCCTTTCAAAATCAACTATTTACATATCAAATTGTGCATTTAACAAAGTCTTTATTGTTGTACAGAGGTGATTATCTGCACTGATTTTTGACATCTCAGTCTTTCTGGGCGTTTTCTGTTTATTTAGGTCAATAGAAAGCTCCAAACTGTGACATTTTGCAGTAAACTGTGCGCTCTGAAACCTTTTCTTCTGATTGTTCCAGTGACCCCAGGCATTGTGCATGTGTGGATGAAGTTTCGTGACTATGTCAGACAGTTTAATGCGTATGTGTGCGTTCCTGTTTGGCTCGTGTGGATGTAAATACAGATGTACGTTGTGTAAGAAAACATAAGCTACTGCACAATGTGTGTATTCTCTTTTGGAGGGGGTCCATTTCCTCTCAGGCCTCTTTCGTTTAATTGGAAATGTAGCTTGTTGAGTCATCATTGGAGCTCTAATCAGGGTCTTGTATCCGAAGATAAGGTGACTATAAAAATGTGAAAATCATTTAAAGAAGAACATGCAGGAAAATGGGAATGCTTGAAGTGACAAAGAGCAAATCAGCTTGGTAATATGGGTTTGTGGGTAGAAAATTCAGGGTCTAAAATGTACTTTTCATGGAGGGATTGATTAGTGATCAAGGCACACAAAGTCTAACTCATGACAACATGCTTTCCACAGGAAGTGACTTTGTCCGCTGTAGGATCTCTTAACTTCTTTTTCTATTCCTCACCCTGCAGTCTGAGTGTGTTAATGTATAAATCATTCAAGTTGCTTTTTAAGAGATACAGAAATACTCTTTGACAATGGAATCAGTGCCTTAGATGACAAAAGTGACATGCATTCAGAGCGTTAAGATGCAAGAAATGTTTTGTGACATTTTACACAATGGGAACATTTTTTAACAAGTCAACTAATCGAAGGTTAAGGCCTTCTGACTGTGGGCATAATTACCCTGCCTCTGCAGGGGAGCAGCGTAGAAAAGAACAAAGAGACAGTCCCTTGATACATAACCACTCTGACAAACCTACATATTTACACATATACCGATATTGCTGCTCACCCCCTACAACCCACACAAGCACTGCACAAACATCCTGCTTAGCACACGAGTGATTTATTACACTTACCTAATACAAGTAAACGCCACCTTTTTATGCTGAGACACCTCATGACAATACCAGTCGCAATGCTTTGAATCGCATGCCTCCTTTTGTACCGCTCTCAACACCAAATTGCATTTGTTCCGAGTGTCACGTTAATATGTGAAAAGTTTAAGATGTCACGGGCGTAATCTGACAGCAGAGGTTTTAGTTAAAGCAAACGTGTCATATTGTGCTTCTATTAGCAGGTCGCCATTGCACTATTAGTGACATTCCCAAGTCACTGGCGTGTCACCTTAATTTAAAGTTAAGCACTGTGACAGTTTAATATGCCAGGGAGATGAAAGCCCCCTCTGTTTTCTGTGCCACGTCAAACCTTTTTCAAATGGGCGATAAATAGGGCTTATTGTTTCAGCAATTGAGAGGAACTGTCTGTCTAATGTGCCTTTATTCCAGCCCCCCCTCCTCCTTTTTTTTCCTGTCTTCCTCCACCTCCTCTCCCTCTTATGGAGATTTTGTTTTCAAGCTTGAGCGGCGCTACCTAGAGGTTGAAGATTACGCTTTAAACACAGACTGAGTGTCTGTCAGACGAACTTAAAGACAAATCACCGCATTGTCTCTAAAGCCGTCCCAGCCACAAATGTAACCCCCACCCCTTCAACTTTGGCTCAATTTAGAGAGGACAATACCCATAAACACATCAGCCCTTCAACCATCATTTTGCTCATATAAAATTGACCTGGGTTGATTATTCTTGGCCTGCATGTGCCGGAAGCATTACCCTTGCCTCTATTTTTCACCGACTCCTGTGAGGGTCTTGCACCTCCCTGAAGGCCTCCTACTTCTTTGTGACTATCCAACCATACATACAAATTGCTGTCAATAATTTCAGCAGTGGCAACAAACAGCGTTCCCTTTTCGGGACGTAGAGTAGAGGGCACTTCGCCATGGGTGTCCTTTGACACGTCATTAGTGATGGGAAGCTGTAAGTGACACAGGTTGCTCGCTCAACAGAGACCAACTCCCATTAAAAGAAAACACAGCATCCTCTAAAGCTCCTCCCTCCTCACGTCCTCAGGCTACAGGTGGGCAATTTTGATTTGCAGCAGCAAAAAAAAGGAAGCCCGGGGATGCAGGCATCAAGATAAGAACAACTATTAGGTAGTTGTGGAGGTGCTGGGCAACGAGGAGAAGAAAGGGGGGGCATCATCACGTTTTTCTACACTCACGCCTTTGCAGCCTCCCCTCCATCCTTTATGCGAGGTGGAGGAAAAACGAGGTGCCGTGAAGCTTGAAAGAGTGCCTGACATCTGAAGTCTTCTGATAGCTCCCTGCGATGCTCGGGAAAAATTAACTCTGACGCCCAGATCGAGCCTCAGGAGCTTAATTACATCAAAGAAAAAGGGGATCCTTGTTAGATTCAATCCAAACAAAAAAGAAAAAAAAATGATCAGTAGTTTTCAAGGCTTTGTTTGACATTGAGGAGACGTGAGTGTGAATATACAAGAAAGCAAGTGTGTGGAAGTTTGTCATGCAGAAAAGGCTTAGAGGAAGATTATCAAACAAGTCATTTCAGGGTGTCGAACAAAATCAGGCGCCAAGGCAAGGACGAGTCGCAATAAGCAACCTGAGTGACCAACAAGCCTGCGAGAGAAGACAATAAAAAGGTAGCTTCAGAGGGGCCCTCTCCTCCCCCTTGGCCATCCTATTGACAGGGATGACAACGGTCCCACGACGCACCATTATCCTTGACCGTCAAGCCGACATCAAATGGGCAGGGAGCTGTCCCTGTCAAGACGGAAAAAGAAAGGCCTCTCAAAAGTACAGAGCTGCTGAGAGAGGAGGAAGAAGAGACAGCGAGAATGAGAGCGCAGCTTGTTACATACGTTGCTTTCCACCTTGCTTTGTCAAAACAGGCTTATTCAGTGTGTACACAAGCCTTGAGGGATGTTTCTTTCAAAAGAGGGAAAGAAAGGCGAGAGACAGGATAAAGAATCAGACATGAATCCAACGACTTGTTCTCTCTTCAAGGGGGCGAAGCTGTGCATATGTTTACGCAAACCTTTACTTCACACTTGAAATGAAAAGGGGGGAGAACAGCACCACAAAAAAGTGCAGTGGGTAGTGATGGGGGGGGCTTTTGAAGCAAGATAAAACAAACCGCTCCTCTGCAACGCACGTCGTCTCATCTTTGTGATGTTAAAAGCAAATTGATAAACAAGGGTTCTCGCTTTCAAGGGGTCCTGTCACAAATTCAGAGTGTAAAGGCTTCTCGCTTTCATCAGCGGAGTCTTCCCACATCAGTAAACTCTCGGTTAGCTAACTTTCCCTGTTCTGATGCCGCTCATTATTATATAGTATTTTGTCACAAATCAAAAAGGTCTCACTGGCTCCAGGCAGATACTTCATAGCCGTAACAAATCACCTCACCAGATATTTGCACTGGCTTGGAAAAGGAAGAAATTGAGGCTGTTGTAGCAAATGAGCCTCTGTGCCCCTTCAGGAAGAGATGGAAGCTGAGAGGCTTACATGAGTATTATGGTGATGATGATGATGCTGATGTGTGTGTGTTTTGAAGAAATTCACAGTGCAGGACCTGCAGCTGCTGAAACACACAGGAAGGAAACGATGAAACATAATTTGCTTTAACTTGATGTATAAATTGTGTTTTTCCAACAGTTTAACAAAACGCTCTGAGTTTTGGTGAGGGTTATTTCAGACGAGCAGGAGCTTGTTAGGCATAAGGAGACTTCTGAGGATGTTTATTCATAAAATTTCTGTTTTCAACATGTTAATTTAAGGAATACTCACTAATTATTAACAGCAGGTAAAGTTCATAATCTGCAGTGATCTGACAGTCTTGTTTGTTTCCTCTAACTAAAATACAGAAACAGCACGTGTTGTTCATAGAGCAACTCATATGGGGATGTTGCAATGACTGTATGGTTCATTCTGGTAATCTTGAGGTCAACAAGCTCTACGTCCAGACTTCTAGTCATGTTTTAATATTGCAAACATCTTTACCAATCTGAAAGATACTGTGTATATAAACTTAGCTTGTTTAGTAAGAAACAGCAAAGCATGTTTTTCCAAAGACACCCGAAATAAAACTGTCCAAATTGACTAATTCTCTACTTTTAGATGCATGCTTAGTTAAGCATGAGAAGATAAAGTAGAATATCTCATGATCATTGAGTCTCAGCATTAGATTTAGCCATTTTAACACTTTGAATATAAGCACTCTGCTTTAATCCTTTTATGTCTGACTAAACAAATAATTTCCAAATAAAATATATAATTTTTATTTGGCTCTTAATATAAATTGAAAATAAATCTAAAATAAAAACAAAAATAACAATAAGTTGCATTTATATGCCTTTTCTTACCACATATGCCAGAATTACTGTAATATAAAAGACATCCACACAACACTGCAAAGCATGAGTAAAGTTTCACCATTTCACCACCAAATAAAGCAACATGTATCAGAAATACTAATAAATATGTTAAATTAGGAGCTACAGGGTTAAAACATTTTGCATTACATCTTCAAATCAGATCAGTTTCCTCTTTCTTTTGGATTTTGCTTGCAAAGCTTTCAAACTTGCCATTAAACGTGGCTTACAGATATCCATAAAGTGTAAAATTACAGTTCCCAGCAATTTTATGCTTTACTCTGTGAAAAACTACGTAGCTTTGTCTATAAAGCACATTTGAAATACACAGTTGATACGAAAGAATATGACGATGACAGTTCAGCAAGGGGCAAAAAGGTAATACAAACTATGTACTCAGATCCAGATGTAGATTTGACTGTGTGTGTTGCATCACATCACACATGGTGAAAACTAATAAGGTAATCCAGTATCCTCAGTAGTGTGTGGCTCCAAATGTTTTCATCAACGCTGTGCCAAGCTAGAACTGATAAAAGCCTGCAGATTTATTTATTAAGTCACTTGACATGGGATGTAAGGTGATTAAACACTCTTAAACACTTAGGAAGCTTAGGTTCCTCAATATCCAAATATCTTTTATCAGTACAGTGGAGAGTTCAGCTGCTTTGCAGCCATCTGTCAGGCAATAGCATCAGCCAGAGATTTCAGGCACATTCAGTGAATCCTGGCATAGTTTTCCAAAGGTGCAACATTTTTTGGAATTATGTGCTCACATTACCGAGTTTCCCAGACTAACCTGGTGTGAATGTGCCCTTAGGGCAGGGAGATACTGGCCAAGGATGAAAATATACACGTCAATGTTCTGCAAAGTCTGTGTTTATACGTGCTGCAACACGATGCAGCTGAAAGGCTCGGTAGTAGAGACAACACAACACCTGGATTCTGAGAAGAAATAATCCAGTCTGATAATTACATTGTATTTTCGGGGCATTTTTAGCTGCTCTGCTCATTTATTATTGAAAAGCTTCCAATCTGGTGACAAATATTCAGGCATGTGTGTGTTAGTCACCGTGTAGCTAGGAAGAAAATACATAAAGATGGTGTTAGGTTTGGACATGGTCCCAGAGGCGTGCTTCTAAATGATCTATCCTTGTGTTTACCTCTGACCTTCTATTCATGCTTTTGTCTATGAGCCTTCAAGCAAATGCTGCAACTCACAGATGCAACATGTTACCTCATCTGAATCCATGTCCATGTGCCAAACGCTGGCCAGGACTGTGTGGCAGCCATGATACATAAGTGAACGTGCTGTTAACAGCAACTATATTGCAGCCCTTACATTTATTTGTAGCCCATACATTTGCATTTAGTCATATGGATACAAACAAAGATGGGCAGATCTTTCAGTTGGACGTTTGTTGGTATGGTTAAAGGAATGAGCGTCTGCAAAATCTCTTGTTAATGTTTTGTAAAGGCAACATTCATATTGGCCTGTTGCTAGTCCAAGTCCAAAGCAGCAGCTCCCCAAACCCTGAGCAGGTATTCAACTTATACAAGCCCGCCCCCCCCCCAAAAAAAACACCAAGTCGTAACTAAGGTGCAACAAATTTAGATGCTGCACACACTGTGCATATTTTTGGGTGTTGCAGAATATTTAAATCAGTCAAAGTTCATCTGTCGTTTCTTTAAGAATCAAAATAATAGGGAGAAACAATGCCAGTTTTAACTGCTGTGCCCAAGTTACATGCCAGTCCTGGCTCCAAAACCAATGTGAAAAACCTCCAAGTGCATTTATTAAGATCGCCTGACTTGAGTAGTAATGTGTCAGCAATGCAAACCATTTGGGTATGCAGACAGCCAGAAGCAAGCGCTCCGAGTAATTAAGAGTTTCGATTTTAATTTGGCCCGGGGCTGAGGAGAGTGAAACCGTCTGCTCCCGATCTGGACAGTGATACTGAAACTTAGGATCAGTCAGTGCAAAGGGATGCAGCACAAACAACGATGATGATGTAGATCGTTACTGTAATTTATCTATATTTGAGCATCACTAACAATCCAAGATTTGTTTTTCTGCTTGCAAAAATATTTATGTTCACTGAGATTTAAGTTTTGTCTCAGATGAGAACACAAAGAAATCTCTCTGAATATGCGTTTATCATCTCTTTTTCAGTTAAAGAATGCAACCGAGATAATGGATAAAAATTACAATTATTGTTCTTTAGATTTATTTTTTGTATTTTTGAAAAATAATATATAAGCATCAGTTGCTCAGCTTTTACAGAATCACCTCAAAGTATCAATGTTCATCCCTGATGTGAAATAAAAATCATAGGTATCATCCCGAATCACACAATGAAGATGTCAGACAAAAAGCAGAGTTTTTGGCTCTTTGTTTGAACCTGAACTACCTCGACAGCTTCTACAGCAGTTTCTACTCACATATTTAATCCCTGCTAACAAACCTTATTGGTATTCAGCTCCCAGAGATTCATGAGCAGACCAGCCAAACAGGCCGGTCTAATCATAGAGAAAAAAAACCCCAGGCCATCGGCCCAGTTTGCAACTCCAGAATACAGCTAGATGCCCCTTAATAGCATGCTTAACCTTTGAACGACATGTGTGAGACCAATTCCTGGCGTCTTGTCAGGGTCCCATCTACCCAGCTAGGCCTCAGTGATTGCCTTAGCCTTAACTATCCGTAGCTAGATCAACCGCTGGCCTAGGGGTGTACAGGGACCCCCACTAGGCGCAACACTGGACCCCCCATTGCTGGCTGGAGCCTTTATACAAGAGGGAAGAAGGCTTTCTGTCTTTGTCATGACATTCATGGTCTCTTGAGGTGTTTCACAACAGCCCTTCCAGCAATGATGACTTGTACCAACATTATAAACCCCACAATAAAATAACATGGAGAACTAATCCTACAACTACAGCAGCGGTGCAGCAAGTCTTTAGTTCAAGGCGTATTTATACAACTAAATATATTTATTCTGCACGAACAACATTGCAGTCTGATTCAAAGTTTAAAAAGAGAAACTGTGGTGTGAAATCAGGGCTGAGAAGAGTAAACTTTTGCTCAATTTTAAGAAAGCTGGACTCTGGAGAACCAGTCATTTAGAGGTTAAAGTGCTCAAGAGAAAACAGCTCTACTTGAGTATGAAATGCATATCTATTTTTAAAAATAGGGCAGTATGCTATGACAGCATGAAGTAGGTCCAAACTGCAGACTAGATTCTGTTCAGGTTAGATTTTAATGCAGATTTCAGCCAATATTTTTCCTTCGGTTTGCTCACCTGGTGCTTATCTTTTGATTTCATAGGTACCTAGTTTGTGGTTGCTATGGCTACCCTTTTTAGCCGTACCCATGTCATTGTTTAGAAAAATACACCTGAACTCCTTCTACCAGGTGTTGGCATCGTTTTAAGCGCAGCAGATGATGATATCTGTGTTTCTATTGCAGTCTTTTGCAAAATAAAAGCGATAGGCTATATGTAAAGTTTAAACTAAGAATTGCTAATTACAGGTGTTTCCACTGAACAGTGTTTAGCGCATAAACCGCAGCTCTCAAAGGTTTGTGTAACAGATTTGACAAGAGTTGCAGCTAATGCTAGGTAGCCACGTAGCATTATTCTGGAGTTTTCGGCTTCCCACAGCTTTTTGAAGCCGTACTTCCTCATTTCCCTTTCTAATTCACTGTAAAACTCTGTGTTTCCCTCTTGTTTGCTCCATACTGAGGTATCTTCACCATTCACATAACGTACTACTTCATGTCCGGGGACGCGTAAATGTGTAAAAGTGTTTCTATTACATGTTTGTGATAAACTTCTATAACAAAATGTCTAAAAAACCACCTTATTAGAATGTAAAAACTTTTTTGCAATAATTGAGAGGTTTTTTAGGTGTTCCATAACTGTATTTTTACTGTCATGTCTTTGTGTAATTCTATGGGTAATGGAAACACAGCTAAAGACTTCACCGATTAAACATTGTTCTTCTTTAGGACGAGTCTAATAAATGTTTTAAATGTTCCATTCATCATTTAATAATCTTTAAGGAATGTAAACAGCATTCTCACAAATTGCTTATTTTTTGTCAAGTTTAGAAAATCAAGGGGTTTGATGAATTGGTATGAAATAGCTTTTTTTTAGACAACTGTCCCACCAGTTTTCTTTGATGTGTTTTGCCTTTAGTATAAAACCAGTTTCTCATGAAATTAGCAGTTGCAGCTATTAATGCAAGTTCAGCAAATCATTTTGAATGAAGCACATCCTTACAAATTTCCCTAGCAGTCACCCTTCATGTTACCCAATATATACATATATCATAATCATTACTATTGCCTGTCTGATTATGAGCATGCTTGCAACGGACATGCATAACATCTGCAATGTGAAATAAGCCTGAAAATCACTGCAGGAGATTTTTCTATGTCACTTTCCCGGTATTCTGCATAGAAGTGAAGGTAAAATGTAACACATGATAACATTTTTCAACCATGTAATGTCACAACATGTGAAAAGACATGATTACTAAGTTCTTTCCCTTTTTTCTGCTTTCTGTTGAACAGTTTCTCAATTTCAAATTGGGATTTTTTTCAAACAAATTCCCAATTTGACATTTAAAGAATGATTTCATATAAATTTTATGTGTTTTGCAAGACAATAGCAAAACAAAGATAACTAGAGCTATTGTAAAATCCTTTGCCTAATTTTATTTGTTTATTTGTTTTTTTTTAGCTTATTGAGGCTTTATTTATTTTCTTCTTTTGACATTTTCTTTCAAATTTTAGTCATTTTAGAAAGTATTTTTTTAGTAAGATCACATCTATCAAAACGATTCATCATTAAGTACATTCCACTTATTTTATGCCATTTCCCTTTTTGCATTTTCTCCCAGACTTATGTCCCAAAGTGTAATATTTATTTTCATCTTTCCATTTTTGCATGTATTTTGCTTTAGTATGCAAATGAGCAGGCTGTCTCCATGGTGAAGAGGCTGCATGAGGAGCAAGAAGTGATGCAAAGGTTTACCCTCTGTGTGTGTGCGTGTGTGTGTGTGTGTGTGTGTGTGTAAGCTGCAGT
>JBAMHV010000026.1:4065410-4097940 GCA_037177535.1 Pseudomugil gertrudae | reverse complement strand
TGTATATATATATATATATATACACTTATATATATGTGTGTGTGTGTGTGTGTTTGTGTTGCCATGAACAAGAACATGCAATCTCAAGTTTCATCAAAATCCATCAATAACTTTACGAGTTATGTTGCTAACAGACAAACAAACAAACAAACAAACAAACAAACAGACAAACTCCGGGAAAAACATTACTTCCGCCTTGCGGATTTTACTTTGGCGTGTTCTAACCTCATGGCTGTTGTCTCTACGGCCATATCTTTCTTTTCACGCATTTCACGCTTTCTTTTCAACAAATGCTGTGCCATGACTGAAAATATTTCTTAGTATATAGGATATGAAATATCAAATGTTTCCACGTACCCCCTGCAATGTGCTCACGTACCACTGGGGATAAGGGTACCCCTGATTGGGAAAAACTGGTTCAGATGCATCACAGGGGGATTCATGTATATATGCCCTCAACCAGACTCATGTAGGCCTAGAGGCAGATTAGGAGCTTCAAAGTTCTATCTTTTTACACCTTTTTGTAGAAATGATTAAGTATCTGTTAATATAGACAAATTTCCAACATAATTTTCTGCTTTTGTCAGATCTGAAGCACATCAGGAAGAATTACTGAAAAGCAGTTTACTGAAAAGATACGTGGAGTTGCTAAAACAAGCCCCAACAAACATCATCTGAAAAAGAAGCTCTGGTGGCTGATTTTGTAGTTTAAAAGTAGAAAATGTTGGTTTCCCATGATGGCCAAATTATAACGTTCTTTTCTTTATCATACACATGCCAACAAATATCCTACAGGTAATGATACTCAATTTCTCACCCAAAAGCATTTGATCTGGACTCAAACTATGGGGCAGGTAGGTGAAAGACAGCAAATAGATTTTGAAGCATTCTCCATAAATTCAGTGGAGTCATAGACTTAAGGCAGATTCACTCTGGCACTGTTAAGTCCACTTTGAACTAGCCCTGGTCCATGGTCTATGGAAAATATGGTTCACTTGGGGTTGTGTAAAGGCACATTCCCTCACTGGTTTAGAATAAAGAATCAAACTCTGGTGCACTTGACAACTGGATGTGTAGTTCCTTGGCCATGTAAAAGCAAGCTGATCATTCAGAGCACCATATAAAGTAACAGAAGTGCTTCATGCAACACACTAAGCAGATTCATGTGTAAATTATGTTTGAACACTAAAGTAAACATGAAACTGCACAAATTTATTGATGTTCCATTGTTTACTTGCAGTGAATGAGCCTGTTTCAGGTGAATTTTCAGTGGATATTTGATGGTTTGCTTCGGAAAAATTCAGAGGTTTGATTTGCTTCGGTGAGGTTCAGTGGTTTGATTTGCTTCGGTGAGATTCAGAGGTTTGGTTTGCTTCGGTGAGGTTCAGTGGTTTGATTTGCTTCGGTGAGGTTCAGTGGTTTGGTTTGCTTCGGTGAGGTTCAGTGGTTTGGTTTGCTTCGGTGAGGTTCAGTGGTTTAGTTTGCTTCGGGGAGGTTCAGTGGTTTGGTTCGCTTCGGTAAAGTTCAGTGGTTTGGTTTTCTTTGATAAGAAAGGTTTGGTTTGATAAATTAAATAAATAATCTTGTTATGAGAAAACGGTCTTCCTCATCTCACAATATCGATGAAATTAACGTGTTTTCTTTGAGATAATCATAAACAAATAATCATTTTGCTATTGCAGGCTACAAAGTTTTTTCACATTTTTTGGTTTGGGGTGTGTCTTGTGATCTCTTCAATTTAAAAAAAAAATGTACCTCCTTTTAAAAAAGGCTAAAGAAAACTCCTCTACACAACACGTGTGTCAAGTTGGCAGCTTCAGCACCTTTGAAACACAGATAATGGAACCCACCAATAACTCTATGCAGCCAATTTTTTTCCTCAATCTAGTTCAATAGTTCAAGTTCATGTACAAACAATAAACTTTACCACAGATTTAATTCTTGGTTTTGCTCGCTTTCAACATATATTACATTTAAAAAGGTCCCTCCTGGTTTACCTCCTTTGCCTACTGGAAACAACCCATTAAAGGGATTTTTTTTTCCTCTTTTGGCAAGTGAGTTTGACAGGAAACAGAACAGGAAATGATATAATGGCTGTAGAAGGGAGTGCTTCTCCCATGCCCGGCTGCTCCTCATATGACCTCTGAGACTGAGAACTGGGAGGAAGACGAGGAGGTGCTGGCATGCCTGGCATTGCTGTCTACTCATAAAATTTAAAGTTTATTTTATTTTATTTTAGAATAATTTTCTAACTAGGCACAACTTCAACTCATCAGCCCTTGTAAGGCAATACTGGGTGTCAAAATGACTGAATGGATTTAAATGTAGCTGGGAAGCTGGGAAGATCAGAAACTATCCCTGGACTGTGTAAATTGGTGGTGAGGTGGTTTACAGATCAGTTTAGCCTTAAACTAATGTATGCTGCAGCATATATAATAGAAAGCTTCACTTCTGACTTATTAGTGTAAAGTAGCAAGATCATATTAACACCACTGATGCAATGCATTACATCCATAACTGTTCATGCACATATGGAGGAGGTTTTTCTCTCTATCTGGACTAAAAATATCCTGCGGGAAACACAGGCTGTGTTACTTTTTTCCTTAGAAAAAACATTACTCACGTAATAACCTATGCAACTTTCTATACTTTAATGCAGATTTGCTAAATTTGTTTTATACTAAAGGAGTTTTAGGTTTTATTCTTTATTAAACAATTCATACAGCTGTAGGAGACGACCCTTTTGGGTAATAATTTCCATTTAACCTAATGTACAGTGTTCTTTTATGCGTGGAATTTGCCTATTATCTTAAAACCTTATGTAGATGTGACTTAATGTACAAAACAGTATAGATCTATCTTTGAACTTAAATGCAAATGTATAAAAATAGTAAATTATATAAAAACGATCAATTTATTTTTTTAAATAACAATAGAAAAGTATAAAGAATATAAATGAATACTTTTCATGAATTTTCTTTATAACTTCTGGGTAAAATGTTCAGTTTATTTTTATTTTTTCCTAATTCTTAATTCCTTGTGTTTTATTTATTTCCATCTTTCTGTGTATAAATTGTGATTAATGTTTTATGAATTCTTGTGTTTTGACATGAGAGATGGACAAAGAAGTATTCCCATGCTAATTAGCTGCAGTTTTCTCATCTCATCCATTTTTTTCCCTGCAAGAGAAACCTCTGAGCCACAGCATTATGTGAAAGTTTTGCCCCCCTTCCATCTGCTAAATTTGTGCACTAAGGCTTAATTGGGGCCAAATCTTGTCAGAGCTTCTTTCTCTCCTGAGCATCTACTATTAGTTTTACATACAACGGAAAGCTCACCACAGTGATCTAAACATATAAAAAATGTATACTTTTCTCTCTGGTTAGATAATTCTGAGTTTTATTAACACCTTTCACAGACAAGTCAAACTGAAACACAACCACACCACAACTTTCAATTGTACAAAATAAAAAAAAATCCAGACTTTTAAGTTAATTATTTATCAAAATCACTAACTTAACTCAAGCTAGTTCAAAGTACATTAAATATTTAAATCCATACACTCACTGGCTTAGTTTGTTGCCTCCACAGCTGTTCTAATTATTGTCATAGATTCAATAAAATTTTGAAAATGTTATATTGTTTAAACATCATCATTGCAATGTGTGTGTTTGCAATAGTCCTGTAACATCAGATGCAATTTAACTCAATATGTCTACATACGACCTATAAAATAAATGCAAACAATAAGAAAATAATAATAAATCCCTAATAACTCAAATACAGACAATATCCGTATTTGTTACATTCACTTAAATAGTTCAAATCAGTTTAATTAAATGTCAACAAGATGGTTATGAAAAATTAAGTCATGAAAATTCCTGTAGTTTTATGATGCAATATATCACAATGTCAGTTTTCAATATCATCCAGCCCTAATACTAACATGATAGCATCACACAGTTGCTGTATATTTGTCAGCTGAAACTGGAGAATCTCCCGTTGCACCCCTTCCCAAAGGTTTTCTGTTGGATTGAGCGCCGGTGACCAGTGGACAGTTCAGTGAATGGTTGAGAAAAGGCAGTTGGAGGGGAATTTAGCTTTGTTACAGTCGCTATCAGAAGATGCTACGCTGTGGTCATAAAGGGATGGACATGGACAGCAATAATACGCAGATGGGCAAGACACAAAAAATGTATTCAACTCAGTGTTCATACTGGGATACAATCATAAATGTGGATTCAGTGAAGCCTTTCGTGTGATCGGTTGCAAATAGAATTATCTTAAAGTATTATTGGAACAAAAACAGTCCTGTTAGCAAAGGTCTAGTAAAAATAATTCAATGAAACAGGTGGTCCACAACAATTTTTATCCTAAAAAGCCCCACATAAAATAAAATAAGCAAATAAAGGAGTTGTACTGGCTGTATGGATGCATAATTTTATGTTATTTGCACTAAATTCTGATCATACCATCTAAATGATGCAGCTGAGACTCACACCATTTCCCTCGTCTATGCTCCTATGAGCCTGTGTGAACTAACCATAGATAGTATTCTCCACCTCTGACATCACAAAGACATTTTAACCCAGACGACTGCTGTTGACTGGATAGTTTCCTCTTTTTTAAACCATTCCCTGTAAACCCTAAAGATGATTGTTTGTGAAAATCCCAGTTGATGCCACATTGAAGGTCATGTAAATTCCTGTTCTTCATTTTTCTGAGGCTTAGTTATAACTTCAGGAAGTCATCTTCACCATGTTTACACAACAAACTGTACTGAGTTTATGCCAGTAATTAGGAAGCAATTAAACAAGGGTACCTAATAAAGTGACTGATACCTACTGAAGATTAAGTTTTGAAGCAAATTTTCAACAAATATTTAGGATAAACTTCAGCTCCTGGCTGTGGTCTTGTGCTGTTACAGTAAATCTTATGGTGTTTGCTTTGAAGCAACAGACCCGGTGAGCTACAGCAATGAATTAAATAATAATATTAAACTTTACTTTAACATTAATACACGTACAGTATACTGTAACCCCACCTACTGCACATGATGTCAGGTATAACTTTCCAGTTCAGTTTCCAGATGAACAGAAAGGTAAAATACAATCATTATTACAGGAGCAAAATATTAAAAAAGAAAGTTAAATTACACTTAAAATGAGCTACGGCACAAAAGTATTTATTACAAATGTTCACCTCCCGACATCCAATCACAATAACATTAAAATAGCACAATAATAGATAAAAGCTGGTACTTTATTTCTTACATCCAGAACTGGAATACTGGAACAACCTGATCAATCTTTTCTTTGTTTGCTTTGAAATGTTTGGCTTGAGTTTTAGTTGGATAATCATTTGCAGTCGTTAAAATTAATCTACAATATATCTTGTGAGAGAACAGAAACTAGCATCTGTGCTAATTCTGTTGCTGTTTAAATTCCATTAAAAACCCACTCCTAATCATCCTGATCTGAAACATTTCTGATTCACACAATTTCCCCCCAATCCACTATGAACAGTTACTCTAAAGTTAAAATGTATTGTGCATTCTCTAATCGCTGGAGGATTAACCTGGTAAAGACTACAGACTAGTGCATTTTTAGAAACACACCCAAAATATTGTTGCAAATCAAAGAAAACCTGAGACCATAATTCTCATCGTTTCATTGTTTTTTCACCTTACATAAATCAGTGTCTTTAAAAAGATGAAAAAAAAGGTTAATGCAGGTTGGAGGCCTTCTTTTCATTCACTCATCAGTCAAACAAAAGCATTTAAAACATGTCTTGTGGTTCAGCAACACTTTTACACTCACCATGATATCTGTGCATTAATATCACTCACTCACTGCCTTTTACAAACACACACACACACACACACACACACACACAGATAAATATAATGCTGACTATTTTAGTCTCACAAGCATGTTAGCAAACACAGCACAATATAAGATGCGTGAACCTACACGTGCATGTGTTTCCTTACATGGGTGCACATCCACACACTCCATACATTGTGCACACAACACTTGACATCATCTTTACATTTGCATGTGTGTATACACATGCTTAAAGTGCACTCAAATGATTTCACACCATCAGCCACATGCAAACGCATATTTACACATATTCAAGAACATGCAGACAAGACTGGTGATTAAACACACACACACACACGTTTATTGAAATCACACATTTGCACACGTTCGTTATGGTTTGTCCGTATGTGCAAATATAAATGCACACACGTTCAGACACAAACGCAGGTCTGTTTCATTTTAAAGCCTAATATTTCCATATTTACGTCAGTCTGCGGTCTTATAATCTTCGACACATTTACATAACATATATTACCCTGCTGTGTTGACCGTCAAGTAAGTACTCAAGCTCATCCCGGCCCCCTTTTCATATTTACAGCGTGACTGATTTAAGATGGACTGATTGTGGGGATTTAATTACGGGGGACACAATGGCCACACAATTCTGTTTTCTTCTCTTCCCTTCTTGCGAAGCACTGACACGCCGCACACTCGGCTGCACACTGCCGAGGAATGTTTTACACTCCAAATGAGCTGTGCTTGCAGAAGAATTTAATTTGATCTGCTGCTGTAATTGTGCTCTCACAAAAAAAAGAAGTAGAAGAGGGAAAGAAGAAGAAGAAGAGTGGTGGTGGAGGGTGGTTGAGGCATGCTGGGTTGGGAGGGGGGAGAAAGGGGAAAGGGAGGGGGGGTCGCAGTGCGTGCAACTTTAAAATGTAATATGCACAAAAAGTAAATTAACTCAAGAGGAGAGACCCTTGTGATGTGTTGACACTTGCACTGCAAAGGAAAGAGTGGTAGGAGGAGGCAGGAGGGTATGGGGGGGTAAAAAGAAATGGCCATGATAAAACACCACAAAGAAAAGCGTTATGAATTTTATTAATGACTTGCAAGACAGTATGCAAAACATCAAAGGTCCACGGGAAAGATTAATGACCCTGTGTGAGACTGTTTAATTACCTTCAGCTAATTAGATTCTTGACCAAATTTTTAATATCTGCATTCGTGCTTGACACCTAATTGAGATTCCACTGTATTTATCAATCTTTTTTTTTTAAAAAAAAAGGAAGAAAAACAGAAAATTTGGTAGTGGTAGTTTTCCCTGCTTTAGCTCCTTTCCTGCACCTCTTTTCAGTTTGTTGCCATTTAAAGCGTAATTATAAATCTCACCCAGGTTAGGGAGACAACGTTCCCAAAAATGAGCAGTGATGGATATTTACTCTCCGAAAGGGCTGCTTATCAACCTAATCTTGGTTTGTAATGAAGTGCGTTTGCTAATAAACAGACTAAGTGAGCTCTGTCAACTCTCCTTGTCATGCTATAATTCTCTTATCTGGACCTGAGCTGAGGGGAGAGGAGCTCTCAGAGGAACTGCTCTCCATCTATGTCTCGTTTCTCTTCTCCTTCCATTTTCCTCCTCCGGATAATCCTGGTGCTGTTTACCAGCACGCAGTTTCATCTAAATCGTTAGCTTTGAACTTCCAGCACAAATTATCTGTTCTGTGACCCTGTTATTGTTGTTGTTGTTGTAGCTGCTGCAATAATTGCACTTGGATTATTACAGTGAAGTCAGAGATGACTCTTCCTCTGGGTTCTGGTGTTTTTGTTTCCACCTCTGTGGCTGTTTGTGTGGCCATTTTACCATTTCCAACTTGTATCCAGACAGAGATCCTTTTTAGATCTGTTTTGAGCGCTTCAGGACCTCAAAGTTGCAGCATGATTAGCAGGAAAAGAAATAACTGTAATGACTTTTTTCCAAGTCTTTTTTCTTTTACCTTATCCATTTGAAAGTATTTTTAAGTCTGAGAAACCTAAATTAGGCGATAGTTGAAAATAAAATCATTATTCTGTAGTAATGAATAGCAAGAAAACACAGGGAGGAGACTTTCACTTTTACTATTTTAAGTTTCTGTTTTTAAATAAATGTAGCCTCATTAATAGCTTTTCTTGTAGCTTTGCTCTTAATTAATTATACATCAACTGTTAAAAGGAAATATAAGTTTTAAGTTTATGGAAAATAATAATGTATAAGCTTCTATCAATTTCCGTACCACTGAAAAGAGGAGGTTATGTCTGCTGGGTGAAATAATGTGTAGGAAGACCTCATGATGCTGAAAGGAACTACACTGCCTGGGATTTGCAAGGCCATGCACAGCACCATCTGCTGCCCAAGCACTTCTACTGCAACAACTCTACAGCTAACAAGCCCAAACAGCCTGCAGCAGTTCACTGTGAAATCATATCGCTGTGTCAAGTTTCACAACACCACTTTGAGAAGGGGTTAAGCCTTAATTAGCATGAATTCGTTTTGAAGACTGGTCTAAGAAGACCTCCTTGCCCCATGATACCTCTCATTTTTCTGTTCTTCCTGCACTTCTTTCACCTTTTCTGTCCGCTCTTCCATTTGCCTCAGCATCATAGCACTCATTCTTTCACTCCCTCCACCTATTTGCCTCCATCTGTCTCTGTGTCGCTCTTTAAAGCCTGAGATCTAAATAGGAATAGATCACCTCCCTCGCTAGCGTTTCATTAGAGGCAATTAGAAAGTCAATGCTGCAGCATCCCATAAGGCTCGACGGGGAGAGGCAAGACACAGGCCGCATTAGCTCGTTGAGATGAAGTATGTATGACAACACTTTCATCAACGTGCAACAATTCCTCGCCATCATCTTTGAGCTGAGTGTCAGAGGTACCATTGTGCAGTTATGACAATTAACACTGTCAAAATAAAGCCATTAGCTTAGCGAGAGGGCAAACCAATGCACTTAATTACAGGGTTTTCTGTCAAAATGGATTCCCTTCAGACTTTTTTCAAAAATGGAGAGAGAGAGAAAAAAAAAGCAATAAATTGAGCTTATAGTGGAGGTCTGGCTAAAAAAGCTGACATCTGCCACTAGATTAATGTCCGCCTCAGGTCCAAGTGCCTTGGAGCTTTAGCTTTGTGTTATATGATGTGCAATCCTTGCTGGTATCACTTTAGATCAAAGAATGTGGTTCACATGTCCTTAAAAACGTACTTAATAATCTAAATAAGCATTATTTAACATTTCTAAGAGAGTTCACATTAAACTGCTATGTTGAACTGAGTGTTTCGCAGTGTTAGCATAGACAAAGAGGTGACGAGGATGTTTGTTTGTGCGTTAGCAGTTTATGCAAAAACCACTGGATGTACTTGGATCCCCATCTGGATTTTTAGAAGGCTTCTTAATGTTTGCGACATAGGGCCATTTTAAGAAAAGATAAATAAAACATTCCAGTAAATAAATTGTCACGGTGCTTGGCCAAAACATACAGAAGTTTTACAAGATTTCAAAGTTAAAACTGGATCCCAGCTAAATTAGATGTATACTACCATCCAGAACAGGAAAACGGAAGGAGATCTTTAGAATTTCCATCACTGAAACAGAACAAATTAGGATGTAAACATGCAACAAACGCTACAAAATAACCAAGACACAATGGAATTATTAATAATTTATCTAAGAATCTGATAGTTTGCCCGTGTAAAGTGAATGTAAAACTAGAACATTGGGTGGAAATTACAATATAGGTGGAAATGAGCTGCTTAGCAGACGTTTGTGCTCTCTAGATGTTTCTCTTGTATGGTTTTGAAGGGATATCAGCTCAGCAAATAGTTTACCTCTTGATTATAAATCCCAGATAAGATTATTCTGAAATCAAACTGCTGAGTTGAGCTTGTTTTGTTTTTTTAGTCATAATCGATGCCATTAAATGTGTTGCACAACTTATTCTAATGTCAAATCTTAGATGCATTTAAACTAATTAAAGCCTTTGTTTATGAGAACACTTTCTAAGTTTTCCTCAGAAAGAATAACTCAGCATCTTTCTCGCTTGTTTCTTCATCAGCACCTCAATCGGAAACAAACAGTCTTCACGGGCTCGGTTATGTCCTCACTCAAACTCAGCAGTGGAATAAAACCCCACAGAACATTAGATGTGACCTGCCTTATGCCCGTCTCACAAGGACATTAAAATAAACTGTAAGATTGAGTTTTGTCACCTTTAAAATATGCAGCACTGCCCATCTGTCTGCGGACGCTCCAGGGGAATCTGCTCAGCTTTGACGCGCCAATGTGAAAATACAATTACACAATCTCCAGGGAAGCCCTGGCCTGTCACATCATATTTACCTTACGTTAAAGTGAATGTCTAGATGCTTCTCTGCATCTATCCATCCATCCATCAGCCCAGTGTCTTTTCTAAGTAGATGAGGTCATTCTGCGAAGGAAAGAGTGCTTGCTTTGAGTGCTGCTTTTGCCCATGAAGCAGTAACACCAGATCTGTTTAAATGACTATCTGAGTTTGTTTTATGGCATGTACCTGTTTTGAGACATCTAAAGTTAATCAAAATCACATTTTAGCTCATTTGGACGCCAAGAGGAATCATACGGTTGGATTAGTGTCATGAACATGCTCCTCAGAGTGCTGCAGTCTGTGCGCTTCAAGTCAAAACTAACCCATGTTAGCATTATGGGATGGTAATGGCATAATTCTAAGGTCATGAAGCAACCAAAATCAATATAACACCAAGCAGCTTCTAACAACCGTGCAAAAAGATGTGCTTCATTTCACAGCTGAATGTATTGTTGGTCAAACATAAGTTTTGTTATTTATCTGCTGTTAGCGCAACAATTTGAACTCATTTGGATGTTTCTCTGAACATCTGGGGTATTTTTTTAACATGATTTTTCTTATTTATGGTTTTCATTACAGGGAGAGTCAACTAATAAGCAAATTTGTATGTTTTTACATCCATCCATCATTCCAATGAATGGTCGCAGGTAGGTGGGGCCTATCCTAGCAATCACTGGGCAAGAGGAGGGTACAACCTGGACAGGTCACCAGGCCAACACAGGAGACAAACAACCAGAATAACTAACACATCCACTGCTAAGGACAGGAGTCCTTACGTTAGACTCCTAACAAAGGCTCAAACCAGCAATCTGTGAATAAAGTTTTTCATCTGTTCTCACTTTAATATGAAGACGTTTGTTAAATATATTTACCCACATTCCCTGTTTAAGTTAAATAGTTATTAACAAGTCAATGACACACCCAGAAGATCACAGTGGTTTACTGAAGGCTCTGAACCTTTAAAGAATCTGACACCAAGACATATTCTGGATCAAATTGCATTCACAGAGACGGTGACCGAAGCCGTTATAGGTCAGTAAGTTGTTTTTTTTTCTCCATCTCTCTCTCGGTGCATTTTTAATTTGTTTGCAATTAATTGTCTCCAACAAATGAAGCTATACAAAGCAGAGGATATAATTGACTAGAACTTTAAATGTCTGTGTGATTAACAAAAGGAACTCTTAGGTGAAGGAGCTGAAGTGGCATCAATAGTAAAACAAACATGAGGAAAAGCAGCATCAGCATCAGCAGAACCAAATCTCTTTGTTAACACATGTTCCCAGTGGGAATTCAGCTACTTTATGGTTACAATAGTCTGCACTCCAAATCATTATTTTCTGGAGCATATGTGCTCACAAAAACTACGGATATAAAAATAAGAAACGATCCGACATCATGGCGTTTCAGTACTACAATAATTTACATCTGAAGTTCATGGTTTAAATCAGAGAAGTAAATAAGTTCTGGTCAAAGTCTCTCAAACTAAATTTAAACAACTTCAGACAAACTGAATTAAGTTAAGAATCTGTTCCGCTCAATAGAAAGAAAGCCTCTCTGTGTATTTCAGTTAAAATTATGTGTATCATTCAATTTCTTCAATCTTATTTCCTGAATTAATCCACATCTTGGGGAAATCAGCGGGTCTGTAAATCAGAGCACTTGGAGTCAGAAGGGCCGCCGCTGCTGCTGCTGCTTCTCCCATTTTTGGTTTTTATCAAAAAAGGAAGCTGATGAGTCCCTTCAGATAAGGATGGGAGCCCTTCGCTTCAAGCATCAAGTTAATAAATGAATATGTTCTCCATCACGCCGACCGCTTATTGTATTTCACAGGGACAAAATGCAATTTGTATCATTTCTGTGCAGCACATCAAAAGGAAGTGGGCCGAGCGCAATGACGCACTGCACAGAAAACACTGTTTCCAATCGAAGAAAATCGGATCTGCACTCTGTTTCTTCATTTCTTTGTACATCTCCATTTGTATGATAAGACTGTGAGCAGTGACGGTAAATGGGTGGATAAGTTGAGACGAAAACAGTGACACGGCCCTTATGTAGGCTGATAGGCCGTCAGTTTATCAATAAATGACATCATATGCCCCCAGACGTCTTTCTGCCTGTCACATTGGTGGCAGTCAAATTAAAGGAAAAAAAAAAAAGAAATGTCTGTTTTTTTCTTATCCATTAGAGCTGTCTGGATGAAAGCTGGAGTGGGAAACACTGGTGATAATTTGTTTTCGACTGTTGGAGGAGACAGAAACTTGTAAATGCATCGACTATAGAGTCTTACTACTGACAGTATACCGAACTAACGGCGCAGTTGGACAGCATTATGTAAAGACTGCATTAGAAGAAATATCAAATGAACTGTAGTTATTGACTTAACTCAGTAGAACTAAATAATTACCATAATTGACATTTATCACAAGAGTCAGCTACTGTTAAAAACAATACCCTGGAGGTCTGAATCTAGATCCTGATCCGATGCATTGAAGCCCTGGGGTCTCATTAATAAAACTTTGCATAGAATCTCTACTAAAATTGTGCTTAGGCAAAAAACGGAAAATATTTTTGCACCAAAGTAAAAGTCTGATTTTAAAAACTGCTCACGCCATTGCCGAAATGGTTACGCAGGTCAATTTGGTTTATGACCCCGCCCAGACACACCAACTTTCTACCATACACAGTCAATGCAAAGCAGCTCATAAATATTCACAAATATGAATCAACGAGTGTCTGTGGCATTATACGTTGTATAAGTATGGCAACTGAGAGTACACATAAACATAACTTTTCAGAGTGCAGAATACAGTCGGTAATTGATGATAAGCTGGAAACATGTAATTGGATCCTGTTTGTAGGTCATAGTTGAGGCATAACAATCAAACGGAAGGCTGCCGAGTGGATGTACACTGCTGCAGCAGTAAATGGTGTCAGCGTGATGAAGAGGTCTGTGCGAGATATTAAAAACATAGTTAGATTGCAAGGTGGAGGCAAAGATGACGTGAGGAGCCGTCACCGTCAGCAGCCATCACCCACAGCTTCTGCCTGCAGCGTGTTCTCCACACTGCAATGAATGGACCCAAGCCACCGTACAGCCACATTTATTAGAATCATACCTGAGTCACAAATAACTTGTACAATAATTGAATGCAAGTTTTTGCAGTTCACACAGACAAACTCGTTCTCACCGGGATTGCAACATTATGGGAAGGTTGGTGGACCTAACACTGGACCCAGTTCAAGAGCACAGCTCTTGGGAATCATGGGCCAGGAAATCTTTGTGTTCCTTAAACAATCTCCCTGATCCTGCTGTTGGTATAGTCTCCAAGTAGCGTAAGCTCATCCGTTGTGAAGCATTACATGTGTTTCACTGCATTATTTAAATGTTTACACAGTAATCACAGTTAATGTACCAATAAGAGCCATAGCTGCTTTTTAATTAGTATGAACATACTATGCTCTGATGTTTAAATATGTGTACGTACGTAAATACGTACTGTGCTTAAAACCACTGTGCTGCCTCTCCAAAGTATTACTACACAAGGTCCAACAAGGTACGCACTTTTCTCAGTCACGTTTATTTTTTATAAATCACAAACTTTGCTTATCAAAGTACTTATGTAATTTTCAGGCCTGTTTCTTGCATAAGCAAGCTTTATAAATCAGGCCCCTGGACTTTAAAACAATCTCAAAACTAGATCACAATCAAATTTATGTAACTATTGGCATTTGGGGTAAGCTCCTATATAAAACCAGAGACGGTTAATTCATTCTTTAGAAAGACTGTCCATGCCCTGACAAGGAAATTCAGATTAAGTCAAATGCAAGGCAAATCTGATGCCAACGCATTGACTCTTTGGTTTTAATCAATTCTGAAGTAAATGTTTATGTTCCTCCAGATTTGAGTTTCATAAAAGCTTCTCTGTGATTTAAATAGGATATCATAACTACAACTTAACTTACTAACTCTGAGCACAATGCATGAAAATGAATCATAGCTTTGCAAAACAGTGAGTGATGCATCAATAAAGATGACACAACTAAAGAATCATCTTAGTTGTTCTTGAATTATAACAACCAGTTACCATGTGAAAAAACCTTCCAAGCTGCGTGTTATGGATGGCCCTGTTTTTCAGCTGATACATGCAGCCCCATGACCAACCACTAGCCAGGGCAGGAGACCTTGGAAAGTCCCTTTCATCAACAAAGATTCCCTTGTGTGTTTTGTTTTGATTTGGCAATTGTATTGAATCCGTCATCATTTGTGCAGCATCATACACATCCCATTACCGTTATGGAACATTTGTCCATGCAACCATGTGATCTGGACTCATAATAAATCCCCAAAACAGTGTTTTTTTTTTAAACACGATCAAATACTAAGGCCTCCCTTGTTAAACCTTTGGCTCTGACCTCCACAATGATGTCAAACTAAACTTAAAAAGAAAGAAAAAAAACCCTGCAGGTTACTAACTACAGCCAGGGACAATCCAGTTATTGTGTTTCTTTTAACTGAGATAATAATCAGTTCAACAACAATTTATTATTTGCAATTGTAAAGGTCTTCTCAGGAGTTGCTCATTAAGAAAAGTAAGCTTCCTTTTCTACCTCTGCTGCTCTACCAGCCTAATCAATACACATGCATCTGGTAGATTGTGTCAACATAAAAGCCTATTTCAACATTTTAATTTGTGAGTGAAGCCCATCTATTCTATTCAACTTAGCAATTACCTCAAAAGGTTTTACAAGTAGAAATGTAAAGCCTGTGCAGCTGCACAACTTGTTCTTCTGAGACATGCTGAAGATGGCCAAGCTCATTAGCTGTCAGTCGACAGCCTGAAAGACGGAGAGTTTGTGACTTCGTTTTAATGCATTTTTCAAAACAGCAGGAGTCTCTGACCATGAGCAAACCTGTGGCAAATTACACAGTGGGAGGCATTTTCATGACTCTGATTTTGACACAGAAATTGGAAAAGGATAAACACGACACTGGTGTGTTATCCTTTGAATTAAAATAATCAAATACAGAAAATTGAAGGAAAGAAACAAGGTGGGAATTGAACATCAAGTTAAAAGCCAAACCATTTTAGTTTTTACATATTCAGAATTATGAGCTGCTTTTGCGAAGCTTTGTGTCCTGCCTCCCGTGCAGTGGTCTCTTAAATCTTTACTTCACTTTATGACCTCTACTGATCTGCGTCATCAATCATTCGGTCAGAGTTGGTGGCACGAGAGGGAAACTTCAAAAGGCAGGTCGGGCTCAGCCTGCGACACCGTCAGAGTGGCACAACTCAAAATGTATTGTGTTTGCTCAACAATGGAGGGCCATTACAGTGGAGACTGTTATCAGCCAAAGGCTACCAGGGACGGTTCCTGTCTCATTGTGATCCATCGGAGTAGATTGTGTTCATGCGGAGGCTCAGACTAAACATATTAGGGCGTAAGAAGACACACCTGGGGTTTATCTGATGGGAAATGGAACTGGCACAATGTCCTGAAAAAATGCATCCTGAAAATCATGTTTCCATGCATGTAGGACTGCGTCAGTGTTTTGTATGCTTGTGTGTTTTTAGGTTTGAATTTACAAGATGTTCGGTGCAATCGTTCCTAAGTATTGTACTTACGTGGGTGTGCTGCTCGAGTACAATTGTCATGGTATGTGTCTCAGTGTGTGTGTACTCGTGTGTGTGTGTTTTATGTTGTGAGCCCTGAACATAACATGTTAAGCAGAAATTCAAGAATATTCCTCATGAAAAGTCAGTGTGACATCTTTTAATGATAAAGCGGTAGATAAATTGTTTATGGTGCTTTTACGGATGTGTGTTTCTGGCTTTGTGCGCGTGTGCATTTTGAGTGTTGCTTGAGTGAATAATTCAGAGAAAAAGCCGTTTGTTTTCAGGGGGGCGAAGGCAAAGACACATCTGAAACATATGGGAGGAAATCACATTGAAAGCAGTGAGCAGTAAATTAATGGTAACAGATGCCAAGATGTCTGCCTTGTGCTTTTTATTCCCCTCCTCTTTTTTTGCTTTTGTTTTCTCCGAGAGCTCTTGCATCCTTCATATTGGGAAATAGCAAAAATAACACAGCCGCTCATGTGAACATTGTCACTTTGTCTTTGCTGAATCTCTGATAGAAGAAGGAAAAAGAAGTCTGACCTGACTCAGAAGTTACCTTTTCACATTGTTGTTTGATTCGTTTTAATTCACTGTGGTAATAGATTTTCATCTGCAGATGAAGGCTCGACAACCACACCATAAATTATTTATGTTAGCATGATGATGTAGGCCTGCTTCAATGACAAGATAAAACAGAAATGTGCTGTGTTCTGTCAGCCCCCCCTCAACCCAAAGCAGAATATCTTGGCATATCGGAAATATATCTAAGCTTCAGCAGTGTGTGTTTGTGTCCATGCGTACAGTAGGTTGGCCTATGTCCAAGCTTGAGCTGCAACAAAGACAACCTTGCTCTTAATGGCACATATCTGGGAGATGGAGGAGCCTGATACATGAAAGCACTGTGATCATTACACTGATAGCAATTATCCTTCAGGAGGCTTTAATGGCTGTGGCCTCTCTTGCACACATTGACACACACACACACACACAAGCTTGCAATCAAGGGTGGTGGCAATTAAAAGCAATGCTTTTTGGTGAACCTTTATCGATGAACAAAGCCTGATTTTATAAAGAAAAGGCATCATTTGAAAGCATTGAAAGAAAAAAAACAGACCAAAAGGAGGACAAAAGACATTAAATTTGTTTATTAATCTATTCTTAATGTGGAGTGGTGGACTGAGAGGGGGAAGGAGGGGCGTGTGATGGGGTCTCTGGAGTGGAGCCGTGGCTTTGGCAGGAGTATGATTGAGTGCAGGGGCCAGTGTGTCGGAGGGACAAAAACAACAAGGTAATTAAAGCTTAAAGCGTGCCGTTTATGCTCTGCCATCCATGACAGCGTGAGGTGTCCTCCATCCAGCCTCCCATCAACCCCCCCTCCCCAAATGAAAAATAAGTCAGGTAATTGTCATTGCGCTCTGCGTGTCATTATTTATTAAAGGGGTAATCCATCTTCATGGAGAAAGCAGAGGAAAGCAGGTAGGTTTATTTGTCATAATCCAACGGGCAGGTCACGTTTATCAAATCAGGAAAAATGACAAAACAGCAAGGAATGATCGTCACCATTTCCCTGTGCGTGTTTGTGTGTGAGCCTGAAAAGTCACCACATGGAGAGAAATCTTTGAGTTAAAGTTTTCGAAGGCATCACCAACAGCCCGCTCGCCACATACACACACTCTTTTTCTAGTGTTTCTATTTTTTTTCTCTTTTTTTAACAAAGTGCGATGGGTCGACTAAAGAGAACGCTCCCCGTTGTTTTTCCTCGCGCGATTACAAAGAGGCGCGTAAAAAGTTACAAGGTTGTCCCCCGTGGGGTTAGATTTCAAACAGCACCTGTCAAAGCAGATGGGGCATTTAAATAAGAGTCTTTAAGAGGTATTTGTTACAGTGGAGCTCAGGAGTACCTGCTGTGCTTGCCGATGCTTTTCACGGCTGTCGTTGCTCTCACAGAATCTGTTTGCTGTGTTTGCAGGGATAAACATCACATTAAAAAAAAGAATGACAAAAAAAAACACAAAAAACCCACTGAGGCCACAAATTACACCATGAAGGCTGCATTAATGTAGCTGCTGAGGCGAGGGAAGGCATGTCTGCTTATGCAACTGTGAATGTATGAATGCTTGTATAGTGTCATTATCAGATTAAAATCACATTTTGCAGGAGAAAATAAGTAACAAACGCTTGGAAATTAATTTAATCATAATTTTGAAATGAAATGAAAGCATGTTAGTAATAAATAAATGCTTACAGCTGCAGTTTGACCCAACTGAACATGTGTTTTTATGCTCACACAAGTTGCCTCACTGAACACCCTGATCTGACCTGATCTAAATCCAAAGCAACATGCTGGTTTGAAGATGTCCACCGCAGAGTCCTGAAGGCACTCAGGGCCTCAGCCTCAGTGTGAGCCCACACCTGGGAATTCAGGCTGAGACTGGGACTAAACATCACCATGGACAGATGTGTCCTCACAGCTACAATGTGTACCACAAAAACAAACAAACAGCCACCTATAAGACTCACGGGCTCCTCAAAGACTTGTGCTGCAAGTCCAAACAAACATGACAATCCATAGCCCAACTTTTCAGCAAATTCGCCCTTTGTGATGTTCATAGTCCAAAACCCCCAATGAAATCAAGCAAAAGGGCAAATATTTGGCATGGCTAGTTAAGACGTGAATTTGACAATTGTGTTTTGAGGAATTGTTGAATTGTTAGCACATCAATCAAGCCGATCCACAGCAGCTAAACCATTAAATCTCTCATCCAGTGGGGTCCTGCTGCATGGCCTTATTTGACAAAATTGATGACACGAGCAGGGAACTGAGAAGGGAGGAAGTGGTTGACAGGCCAGGAGTTGCAATGTCGGAGACTGATCCCCTCTTGAGATGACTTTCCTGTCACATTGGCAGCTAGCGTGTTTCATCACTCTGTGCTCGGTGCTTTCCTGGGGCTGCCACCACCAGGGGACCAGGGGCTGGTGGTGGAGGTCAGCGCGAGAGGATCACCTCGCCGCCGATTGCCGCAGCAGCAGGCTTCCTCGATGACAGAAAGGAGAGACTGGTGGGTTCAGCAAACGTTGCCCCTTCTGTCATTCCCATCTCTCTTTTTGCGTCTATCTGTGGCCTTCCCCGTCCTTCAATCAGCAAGAAAATGCATTTAAAAAAGAACCACAACGTCCCCTTGTTCTATACATGCTAAACTTCATTCAGACTGTCAGATACTTAAGAACTGACAAAACACTTTCTCAGACTCCCCGTCATTCCCTCTGCTGTCAGAATGATAATAAATAAAAATGACTCCTGCGTGGGCGGATGGAGGATGGCCGAGACGGAACATCAAGAGATGGACAAAGTGCTTCTAGAGGCCTGTAGGGAAACCACACACCAACACACACGTTGATGTGCACACACAAACACTTAGGATTCAAGCAGGCAGCCCCCTGCTCCCCCAAGGCTTATAATGGAAATAGGCAATGTGACAAAGAGTTAAAGGCATGGCAGGCCAGTGTCCCAGATAATAGAACAAGCTGTCCAGAGTTGCCGCTTCTTGCTTTGGTCCAGTCAAACAAGTCCTAATGGTGACTTTGCAACCATCTGGAGGTTTGAGAGAGGGTTGGGATGGGTAGATTAACCAAATACAGCCTCACCACACAGCTGTATGTAACCCTCTGAATGATGGCAAAACTTAAGCTTCAGAAAGGCAACAAACTCACATGACTGAGTCAAAGTCATCCACAGCAGAGAAGCTATTGAAAAGGTACACAAACAGGCACAGAAGTAGAAATCAGCAGTAAATCCAGAAACATCAACCGCTAGATGAAAGAGACACAAACAACAGAATGCCCTTGCTTTGTGGGGGTTTGCAATACTTTGCGAATGAAGGACAATTGGTCCTCGGTGTAAAGTGAGCGCTTGGCTTTTAACGGACCTCTGCATGCCAAGTCCTCTGCAGGCGATGGCTGGGGACGCTACCTTCGCTGTCATTCAGCCCCATCTCGTCGACTAATCTTCTTGGTGCAATGAAAGAGCTTAACAGCTTTGCAACACTATCCCTCCCCAAATGTCATTATCACAATGTACTGCGCAGGCCGACCGTCTCAACCGGCTCCCTGCTTATCGTTTTCTTCATGGGAAGTTGAAGGCAGGCGTCCGCTGACATTCACCAAGCTCTCACTGCAGCTCTTGTCATCAGCACGCCAGACAAACACATTCACAGGACACTATTCAGAAGTCATTTCTGTTGTTTGAAGTTTGCTGCTTTGGAGTTGATGCTCGCTGAACTTGGTGCTTGAGCTTGGTCAATCCTGCACGAAACATGAAGTCAGTGTTTAAAATGTTGCTCCTAATTAACAGGCTTACCACTGGAGGCTTAAATCTGAGGAATGAGTCTTAAATGCAGCACGACTCTCACACTAAAAAACAAAGTACATGAATAAACACTCACAACTTTTCTTAGCTATTATAATCTCACTTTACAATGACTTCCTGCTTTCTAGGTGTTAAAAATCAATCAATAGATATCAATTCATGCATGTACTCATAGACCAATCCATTATTTTTATGTTTAAATGTAAGCTTAAAACGTTAAAAACATATAAATTGAGCAAAAAATAATAATTAAAGGCAAATAGGTGCCATAAATCCATTTAATACCACAGCTTACACTTTGCATGGAACACTTTTTTTTTAAAAATATTGTCATTTTTAAATAGAAAACTAGATATTTAACCATTTAAAAAGGCAATTATAAGACTGAACCTAAAATTAATGCAGTTTAATATTCATATTTGTGTCTCAAATATTTTGCATCCGATAATCTCCCTGTAGATCTAATGTGGCGTTGCTGTAGTCACACACACAGTTTCTTGTCCTCCATCTTTCTGCTTGTTACACACATATTTAACAGGTATCTAATAAAACAGACATTTGCTGTTAGAAAACCATTTCAGATGGAGTTGCGTCACATTTCATTCACATCAGATTAAAATGGCAGCTCTGCAGTTACCTTGACTTCTCCTTCTTCTAATGTGATGATAGTGCACACAGAACGCATGCCTCTTCCTCAACTTCTCTGGATGTGCATGCGTGTAACGATATGTCACATATTTCATCCAGATGAGGCCTTCTATCTCTACAACAGTGCCTGGCGGGGAGCCGCCGATCAGCGGCTGGGTCGTGATCTCCGAACTCTTCCTCCCCGCTCACTTCTCTCTTTGTTTACTCTCACACAGAGTTGGTGATGAGCACCCAGCCCCTCTTCTTCCTCCTCTTACCCTTCCACCACCTCATTACCTCCTCTACCTGATGGGCCCACATCTTTTTTCTCCCTCTCCACTTTTATTTATATATTTATCTATTTTACCCCAGCTTTGCGGGTTACCGTTTTTAATATCATCGGTGAAACATGATTATTACCTCTTAATGCTGAAATTACGGGGGCATTCTTTTTGTCATCCTCGCCGATGCATTTTTCCCGCGTAGCACCCCGTGGCAGGAACATCTTTATCTCCCCATGTGCTCCTAGTTTTAAAACCTTTACCCCTGCTGTTTGAAAAATATTTCTCATTTTCCTCCCCCATGGCGTGGAGAAATCCCCATAGGCAAACCATTAGTGATCTTTCTGCCTTTCCCAAACACTTATTACTATCACCCGCACTCCTTGAGCTGCCTCATTGGCTTTTGGTAAATTATGCAAATAAGGTGATGTTCGAACATATAGTTTTTTCTGTTTTTCTGCAACTGCGCAAGTTTGCACAGCCTTCCACCGAGCATCCGTGGCACCATTAAAGTGACTGAGCATGTCAGCAAGATTTATGCATCAGTGACAAATTATAATGCTTTGTCGCTAATTTCCCCGCTGCTTCTTCAGTGCACAGGTTTAGTTATGTGTTTGCCTTTTAGTGAGGCCTTTGGTTGTGAGTTTTAGTGTTTTTTTTTTTCTTTCTTTTTTCTTCCCTGCATATCAATGTCTCACTTCACATCTGTGGAGACAGGAGGCTGCAACTGAAGCGAGTCTGCTGCTTGACTCATTATAGATTACGCTAAATCTATTCTGGAGTTACACTTTTTGTTTCTGACTCAGACGGGGAGATGCGATGTCCAATGTTTGTTAGTACCTGGAGACTGAAACAGATTTTTGCATGTTATAATAGTAAAAAGCAAGGTGTCATTAAATGTCAGAGGTGGGATGGAAATGTCTGCATGTGAAAGCTAAAACACTAAACACAGACTTTCATGGGGGTTCCAGCATCAGCATCCACGCCACACTGAGCGAGCAGCATCCCACCTTGTCTTGCTTCCTCCTCATGGACCGCATAATTGTTTTCCATCTACTCTGAAAACAGCTAGCTGAAAAGATGGGCCGTTTCAATGAACTGATTAAGGCCTGCGAGCACAAACAAATGACAAATCCCTCTTAACCCTGTGAGCCTTTCGCTCTCCGCCCCCCCCACAAACACACCTCACCCCTTCAAACATTTGGCTCTGGCGATGTTATTAAACACAACTTTGTAGATTTACTTCCTTCAAAAGTGCCATTTAACCAGGCGGCAGGCAGGAAGGAAGCTGCGCCAGGAGGGGAATTACAGGTTGCCAGCGTTTCGTCTTTGCGGAGGAGTGACAGGGCCGTCATTTTGCCGGCGGGGCCACCTCCCGTGTTGTTGTGACAACCGGTCATTATACATCGCTGAGATGCTCTCAGCTGCAGGTTTCAGCCCAGATGCAAATGGACACAAATGGGCTCCGACCGCGACTAAGCTAATAACGTCCTTTTCATCTGCTTTTCTTCCTTTATGTTTTTTTCTTTTTACTATCCTCTTAAGCCCCCCTCTCCTCGACGCTACCCCTATGCTTACCCCTTAAGGTGGACAGTTGAGTGCATGCTTTCAAGGAGGTATTGCTGTCTTTTATAAGCTTTAAATCATTACAGCTGAAATTATGTGAACCTTGGATAAACATGCAGTTTAGAGGAAAGATTATGCTAAAGCACAAAGAGATGCAACTAATTCCTGCAGGAGGTAACATTAGTTTGAGTTAATGCAATAACCTAATAAAACCAAAATAACATTAAGCTTAATGAAATCTGACTTATTTGTAACAATTTAAATGATGTCATGAAAGGAAAAATGTTTTTGAATATGGTGAAATTCATCTGCTGCTCTTTTCGCCCCATGCAATGTCTGTTACTGTAACTGCGTGGGTTTTTTTTCAAAACATGCATTTAGCACTCATACACACACACACACACACACACACACACACACACCATCTCACACCCAGAACACTAACATGCATAAATCAATATTTGAGGTTAAAAAGAAACTGATATTTTCACAGAGAGGCAACAATTTGAACAAATCATGTGTGCCTTTGTGTCTATACCTGCTAATATATGTCATTTTTTTGTGTTTATAGTTATTTAATTGTTTTATTACAAAAAATGTAAGTCAAAGAAAAATATATGTTTAAGGAAAAAGGACTAATAAAATAAAAAAAACTGTCCTGTGGGGGCACTGTGTGGTGTGTTGACCATTTACTTTACAAAACCTGCTTTTTACCTCCATCAAGGCAGAGATTATGTTTTAGTCCTGCGTTGGTTATTCTGTCTGTAAGTAACACAGCTCAAACAGTCAGAAATTAATTTTCAGTACATTTTCAGGTGGAATAAATGATTACATTAAAATACTCTTTACTAAGGGAGACAGAAGCTTCATGGCAAAGTTTACTCAATAAAGGGAATAAAATAAATAAATACATATGATGGCTTGGTGTTCTTGGAGTGCTTCTAGTTTTTCTTTGTTTAAAATTTTTTTGTTTCTTTGTTTTTTCTGAAAATATGCCCAGGGCTTCTTGAGTTAAACAAAAGTTTTACATATCAGGTTTAATGAAGGATGAAAAAAAGATACAGTTAATCTATATTTGATTTCTTTTTCTTCTATTCAATATTCTGCCGCTTAAATTCTTTGTCCAAAAAAATGACATCACACCAGTGCAAATAAAATCTTCAAGGAGCAATGAGTGTTAATCACATCCATCTTACATACAGTAGATGCTTTCCCTTAAAGCCACATTTAAAGCTTTCAACATGGCTTATAAGTCAGTAAGTTAAGCCCGTCACACCATTCTGCCTTTTCTTTTGTAAAAATATAGACGTTACAAGAATTTCTAAGATTAAAAAAAAAAACAAAACAGTTAAAATCTCCGTTTTAAAGTACATTAGAAATGTGTATGAAATGGTTTTGATTTGTGTTAATATGGAGTGTATGTGAAGGGAAACAAGAGTAAACAATAACTCTTTTCCAATTTTCCCTCCAGAAGAAGTTAATATCATGTCACTTTGGTCTGATTAAATGTCTCGTGTAAACTTTAATTATTCATTCAAATGCCTGTTCTTGTCTGCTTCAGGGTCAAGATGCAGTGATGCACAGCATCAGAGTTATGCACATTGCAGGTTTTGTGTGTGCAAAAACCATGTTTCTTCTCTTTGCCATAAATAATAACCTGATGATGAATGAGCTCATCAATGTGGTCGCTCAGGTTGTCTCTTCTCATTTTCTATTGTCCACCTGAGTGCGCCAGCAGACAGCAGCTTTGTGTTGGTTCAGGGTTTTTACCTGCTGATTTGTGAGCTGCTTCACTGGACTGGGTTAACACGGGTCCAGGGTGACTGCGCTAAGGGAAGCTGCTATACCTGTTTATTTATTTATTTTTTGTTTTTTTTTTTTTGGTTTAATAACTGGCCATCTGCAGTAGATTTAAAAGAAAATTCAGCGATACCCAGAAAATGTCAAAGACAGAAGTGTACGAGAACAATAAGTAAAACACTGAAGATGCATTTGACAGTGAGTTAAGTACTTGTTTTTGTGTTTGTGTTGTGTATAATAGCACTTACAGATACACTAAGGATAAAAATCTAATGGTAATAATATTAGTAGCTACATATTGTTCATGATGCATCATATTTATTAATATTTTTAAACACAAAGCTGTAGTTGTCAGGGCTACTCAGTTCTGTCCTATGACGGATGCAGTCCTGCAGGTTTTCAAATGAAGGAAGGAGCAGTAAACCAAGGTTTGGGCCGCAGAAAAGTTGCTCTGATTCATCATTTCAGTCAATCATTATCTGCCAAAGAAATATCTGGAAAGTTCAACAAGGTCAAATGCTGCAATGCTGCAGCGCAATGTGACTTACATGAAGGTTTAAAAAGAGGAGGGAATCTTCGTCGTGGGTTGTTTAACTCATACACTGCCGCTTTACAATTAGAAAATGCATGCACTTGCAAGCAAAATCTAACTGATTTTCACCACCAGGTTCTGGCTTCACCACAGCAAACTGCAGCCGCATCAGTCAATGTTTCGGCTCACACAGGTGCTCTGCAGCTCGTGTCATAGGCGTCCCAGAAGCGCCTCATTGCGGCTTGAAATTCAGCAGTTCAGATAGAGCCAGATAGAATACCTGACATGGTAGCAGTGTTTGAAATGCAGGTTTGCACAGAGGATTTGAGATACTGAGTTTTGTAAACATTGTATAAATACAAGTGACACAAGGTTAGATGCAGTCAGTTAATCAGTGCAATCAAATTCTACTGGTGAGTGTGAGAGGTAAATTTAAAGCCACTTCAGTTAAACTGAAAGTCACCGTGGTATAAAAAAAAAGAGCAAATTTAAAAGCAAACTGCAGAAGAAGAAGTGGGCATTTCCGATAGATAGCAAGCTTTAAATTGTGGCATCTGCAACATGTTGTGGGATTTCTGGCAACTGCTACAGACTGCTAGAGATACTAGAGCACCAACGACTGCCACAAGTTAACAGGGACTGTTATACAAAAACCTCACTCCTGTCATGAAAAGCACTCATCCCACGATGAGGGGCTGAAGTTAGAACAAACGGAGGTTGCAAAGTCTGGGAGAAGGGTGTTCCATAATTCACAATTAATTTTAATGTCTTTATCAACAGACTGGAACAAGCTAACATGAGTAGTACACATCATACCCTACAGGTGGCTGTTGCTGCGCTTTTTCATGGCGGTCATTTTTCAGTACAACACCCATCAGAGCGCTTGCCATGACGACTGGCCACAAATAAATAAATGATTTATACTGTGGTGGTTGGATGATGTTTGGCCACTGCTAGGTATTTGCAAATTTGCTTGGGGGTCACTTGTTCTGTTTATGCATCATGAGTTACGTGTTGATGTAGTCCCTTGTCAGTCTGCTTTAGTCTTCTGTTTTAACTTAACTGACTTAACTCACACACACACACAAGTAGAATATATCTCACACACACACAAGTAAAATTAGAATTACAAAATTTCACTATTGTGTGTAAATGGTTTCAGTATAGCATTTAGAGGATATTTCAGTAAAGTATGAGACCTTTTCAGTATTATGTATTTCTTTATAATGTGAAAAATGTCCCAGATGGCCCTTCATAGTATCTACTCCTCATAAAGTGTCATTTATTTCTAATAATACTGTCAATTCCAAACATATCTGATGTATAGTAGAAGCAGCACATAAACATTAAAAATAAAAATGTTTTTCCTAATCAGATCCTCCTTAAAATGTTTCTTCTTTGTTTTACATCCACTTTTTTCTGTCTTGAACAAAGAGATTTAATCAAATGCAACCCTTTCTCTGTGCTGCAATCTAGTGAGAAAAAAGAAATAAATTATCATTTGTTTTGGTAATGTTTGCTGTCGTTGGGGGTCAGATCTGATTAAAGACCCAGTCCATTAGCAGAAGAGAGACGCTAGTGTTTTGGGTAAACAGTAGCAGCAGGGGATGGCTTTTTGCAGACAGGAACTGTCTACCTTCTGCAGATCTTTTGGCTGTAATGGGAAAAAATGTGACAGGTACTCACAAACTAGCTGCCGCTCAGTGACACTGAGCTGTGAGATTAACATGTAAAGCAAAAAGCTTAGAAAGCAACAGTTAATAGTGATGATTAGTTAAAATTGTCAAGTCAACCAACAGACTCATAGCGATGCACTCATCACTAAGGTTTTGTGGATGTCGGGGAAAAATAGAACAAAGCTTTGACTCTTTATTTAAACAGTTACACTAAACAAAATAAAAAAGGGTTTTTACAGGATATTTGGATGAGATTATCATAGATAATCATACCAAGACCAAGTTTTTTTTTTAACTTTCCTAAAAGATCCTGGGGGTTATGGGAAAATAATCAAGTGCAGACTCAGTAAAATTTCACCTGTGCTGAGCTAGACAATCAAACAGGCTGTCCGTGAAGACACAGATCAAACCTAAACCCAAATTAGGTCTGACGAACACAGCCCAATAACAATAAGATGACGTCTCAGGGATTTAAGAACAAAAACGTCTCCAAAGGTCACGTCTCCTTCTGCACCACAAACTTACCTGCATTGACTTTGTAAGGGACCACCAAACCAGGCACTCTGATAGGTGGAGAAAAATGTTTTTCCCTAATGAAATAAAATGTAACCTGGATGGTCCTGGTGGCTTTTAAATTGGGGTGTAACAATTCATTTGAACAATGGCTTGATTAGGCAAGGCAAGGCAAATTTATTTGTATAGCACAATTAAACACACGGTAATTCAAAGTGCTTTATAGAACATTAAAACAATAAAACACAGGCAATAAAATAAGAAAGAAAAAGAAAAGAGATAACTAAAAAATAATTAATATCAGGATTTGTGGTTGCCGATACGATTCATGAATGATACTGGTTCATTTACAATGATTCAATCTGAAATGATTCAATGATTTGAAATCGATTCAGTGTATCTTTCTCCATCCATCTTTAAAAATTCAACCAGTTTTAATGTCAGATACCATGATATCGGACAGTGCAGGTCAAGTTTCATAGATTCCTGTTAAGGAATGAAAAATATGGATATAAACAAACCAGTAAACAAGAATTAATTTCAAATACATTAACATTTTATTTTAATTATGTTACTCCAAATTCACTGAACAGGGGCCAAACCTTTTGTGGTATTATTTTCAATATCTAAAACACATTTTAATAAAAAAGTACAGTAAGTGCAAACCATGCTTTAATTACTTACCAACAAGTTTTAAAAACAACTTATTTTTAAAATCCAAAGTGCTTCCACACACTGGATCACAATCATTTCCCGCTCGCTCTTTTCTTCACTATCATGTTATTTTCGTGTCCGTGTTGCTGGCGCTCTGTCATGACGTCACTGACAGGCGCCTAAATCGAGTCACGTTCAATATCTTTAATAAAAGCTAAAAATCATTATTCAAATCATTAAAAGTGCAACAATAAAAACATTAAATACAATTTACTGCACTTCATTCCTAAGTGTTATTTATTAATATTCATAGAAGCGATTGAATAACTTTTTAAAAAGATACTAGAAGGGTACATGTCATTTTTATTACCAACTTGCAGAGTACCAATCGATGTCAGATTTTAGGATTATCAATCAATATATCAATGAATCGTTACACCCCTACTTTTAACGTTATTGGCATGACAAACATTTCACTGGAGATGTTTTCTATACGACATAGAGGAGGAAGCTCCATCTCAGTGTGAGCTGCTTTGTCCTTAAATGAAACTATGGAGCTCCAAGTTGTATAAGGACATCAATCTGCTGCTTGCTATGCAGAGATGTTGCACCGAGCATCCCTCCTAACTTAGAGCCCTCGTCTGTGTGGTAATGGCTGTGTCTTTCAAGATGGACAAAGCTGCAGTGCACAATGCCCCTCTCATAAAGGACCTCCTCTAGGAGAGCAACATCACTCACCTTACACGCTCCTCTGATATAAATCCCAATGAGAATGTTTGGGGATGGATGGCAAGCGAAGCTTACAAAAACAGACAGACATCAGTTCCAGACAGTGGATGCCCTTTGTGATGCCATCTTCACCACATGGAGCTACATTCCCACCACCCTCCTGGGAATCGAGTATGCCTCAATGTATTTTTGAGACATAAACAAGAATAAAGTAACAGTTCTGTTTGGGGTTTGGGGCGCCTAATAGCCTAATCTCAACTTTCTGACACTTGTCAATTTCTTCTTTTTATTATTTTGAAGGTCTACGTACAACATGGATATAATCTACCATTGCAAAATGGAAATAAATGTCCAAATCTTAACTGGTCTTTTGTTCAGAAGTGCATAAAACAATGTAAAGATATAAATGATGTAAAACAAAATGAATACTTGTAATTATTTACTTTTATATTGAACTAGTTCATTAAAAATAAAGTAAATTTGTTTGCAATTGTTTCAACTCCTTTAACGTCTCAAAGGTTAAAAGATTGAATCAAATAACATTTGATTAACCACCAAAAAACAAATAAAGGAAATAAGACTAAAATATGTTGAATGGTGCCACAGCTTCACCCATTGTGAGCTGGGATGGGCTCCAGCCCCCCCGCGACCCCGTTCAGGGAAAAGCGGTGGAAAATCGATGGATGGATGGTACCGCAGCATCTTCGCCCTCCTCTAGCACTTTTGCTAATAACACACAAGAAACTTTTAAAAGTATCTGGCACTTAATATGACAACTCCAACCATCACTTTAGAGCCATCAGTCTCATTAAGCATCAGATGAATCTCAATCCAAAATAAAGGGCATCCGTCAGAAGGATTTCCTCCTGAGACTTATCCCAAGTCGGCCCAACACGAGAAGCGTGGAATTAAAAAGCAGTGATTACCATTGTGAATTATCTTTTCCACTGCAGGGATGCTGCTTTGAAATGCACACTCAGAGAAATCCTTCGTTCACCAAACATAAGCAAAACCATTTAAGGGATTGTCTGATTGTTGTTGGAGAAGTCCGAGCTTCATCTTAGCTCATAATAGGCCGAGTATTCATAAACTGCCTCTTCAATTGGATAATTGGATCACTTGCTTGAAGATTAATTACGCTATTACACTTTATACTTCATATGAACCAGAATGCTGCACAAACCGTCATGGGTGCAAGATCCAGTGTCTATAAATTCTTTACCCTGACAGCCAAACTTTAGATGCATTATACAAAGTGTTTTCCATTTTTTTCCCCATAAAAGTCTAAAGTGGATTTCGATGTTTCTCTGCTAAAGACAGATGCATGTTTGGGTGGTTAATGTGCTTTTTTTTTACGGGAACCCACATTTAAAAATGTTAAATTGAGCAATACAGATCAAAGCATAACAAACACCATTATGTCAATGTCCTTGAGAAGATGAAGACACGTTACAGTACGGGGAAGAGAGAAAATAGGATTTAGGATGTCTGGGCCAAAATTTATACTTCCTTGTTCTGCGATAAAGTGCTCTTTAATCTGGAAATAGAGTTTCCTTTAAAATATTATGTTTGAAGGCAGACGATAGTAGAGGGGAGGGGAGAAAACGCAGAGCTCAAAGCAGGCTTCATAATCTAATAAATTGATTTGCAATATCCTCTGAAACTGTGAACTGATAAATGTAGCTTCTCATGTCACCCCGCCTCTTCTCCAGCTCTCTGCTTAATGTGATTCGGCACATTGAAAAGACAAAAGGACTGCCCCGGTAGTTTTCAAAACTATTCCAGTCGCCTTAATGTAAGAGCTCATCTGGGCCTTGCAAATGGTCACCCAAGGATTAGGGGCGGCTGTATTCCTAAGCTCGGTCTCTTCTCCTCTTTCTGTAACCCTCCCTATGTTTTTAACTGTGCTATTCTTTGACCAAAAGCGAGCGTACACTCGAGACAAGGCATTAAACATTTGCAACAAACAGAAAAAAAAAAAAGAAAAGATTATCCTTGGATATGAACTCCCATGTTCTTGGGATTGCTGGACAGCCGAGGCTGAAACAATAAGCGGTTGACTTTGGAGTCTGCAGCCAGAATCATCTGCACTGGCTGATTGTGGCAGGAAGTAAAATAAGATCTGGTGACTTCACAGGGCCGTCACTATGCCGCACGGCCCCAGCGTGTAAAAAATAGAAAACTAATCCGTGGCCCCAGAGGAGACTCTGCGACTCGATTTTAACCGCAGCATTTCTAGCGGGGGAAGATTTACCACCCATGACTCCACTGGGCGGGTATGGAAGATGCCACCCTACTCTGCAACCCCGCCAAAACATTACAGCGCACAAAAGAGAAAAGGAACATAACAGAATGTGATTTGCACCCAAATCCTCTCAAGTCCTCAGAGTGTGGCATGAAACGTCTCTTTGCAGGAGCTGAGTAGATCTCCCTCAGGTATCGTGTCTTCTAATGGCTAATTTATCATCACCGTCAGCCACATGAGCTATCAGGCACTTTGTCTGCTTGCAAGGTGTACCTGGGTCTCTGCAAGGGATTAACAGGAATCTGGACAGACGTCAAAACCGGCAAGAAGAAGAGACTAAGACGAAGAGAAAGACAGCAGCTCCAGGTTTGGCACTCCTGCTTGGACCACACTGATCACTGGGGACACTCGCATGAAAACATTTGGCTCTCCTCGTTTTTAATAAATGCCACTTGACATTGGGAGAGGCTTTAGCAGTGTTGCCCTGCTTTGGAGGAATGAGGACTTGTTCTGGATTTGGGCAGTTGGCGGGGCCTATCTCCACGCTGGCAGAAGGCATCAGGGATTTCATGGCTGTTTGCCTGCCCTGGTGCTTTTCCTCTGCCTCACGTCCCACTTGGACAGACAGTTTGGGGTTTTTTTCTCTCTCATAGTTGGAGTTGTAGACATTTGCTTCACAAAGATATTCACACGTATCCCTGCCTGTTTTCAATGTGAGCTGTGTGCAACAACAAATGTTAATAAACTGCACTTTAAAAAATTTAAATGTCACAATGCTTCTTTGCACTAAAATGACAAGACGTGTTTTCCCTTTGACACATGTCCCTGTCTCCGGTTTGCTGAAATGAGCTTATTATGCTCCACTTTGGCATTTTGACAGAGCTGCAGAATCAATGTTGTTGTTTAAACCGTTTCTGTGGTGAGAATAGTATTTAAAGATACAACTTCATACTTACAGTCTCACTGTGAAACATCAGTGTGGAAACAATACATTTCCATCATCTTGCATGCAAAACCTTATGTTAGGGATGCAAAAATTCTGATAAGTGTCATGTTACCACAGCCCAGAGTGAAGGGAAACACTGGATCTAGAAACATTTTCTTTGTGGCCCTGTGGTTTCTCCCACAGTTATTCCAGTCTGAACTATTAATCTAAAAGAAATTAGCACAACCATCATTCAAGTGTATAAACTAATACAATGTCCTGTGACTTTGTGTCAGACAAACACATGTAAATATGAAATGTCCTTAGTAGTTTTAGCCTTGCATTTTAAATTAGGTCATAACAAACAGCATTTTGCAGCAGGAAGTGGAAGAGAAAAAAAATTTGCACATAATGATAGACTGTACAAAAGCTCAACATCTGAGGTGTCATTTCACTTTCGTTATATACAGTAGCTTCTAAAATCCATTCAAACTGGAACCCATTAAGAAAGTCAATATTTATTTGTCTTAAAAGTTTCATTTTACAATTAACTGAGAGTAACATTTTTAAACATTAAAAAAAAGATGTTCACAGGTTTTCCAGTAAAGTTTGGAAGAAAAGATGTGGTAGCTTTTAGTCAAAGCATTTTAGGTCATTCATACATTTACAGAAAGATGTTACAGTTAGAGATAGTACAGCTATATGTATGTTTTGCAGTCATTGGGACATCCCATAATGCACTGAGCTTTTTACACTCTGCTTATCTTCCTTGTATTGATATATGACATCATTAACCTAT
>JBAMHV010000026.1:4040728-4065310 GCA_037177535.1 Pseudomugil gertrudae | reverse complement strand
CATGGAGAGGAGCCAGATGAGGTGGCTCGGGCATCTGGTTAGGATGCCTCCTGGACGCCTCCCTGGTGAGGTGTTTTAGGCACGTCCCTGCGGGGGAAGACCCTGGAGGAGACTTAGAAAACGCTGCTGAGATTATGTTTCTCGGCTGGAATAGGAACGCACTGGGATCCCCTCAATGAGCTCACAAATGTGGCTGGGGAGAGAGAAGTCTGGCCTTCCCTCCTTAGGCTGTTGCCACCATGACCAACTCCAGATATGCGGTAGAAAATGGATGGATAGATTACTGGGAAAGCATTAACTGGATGAGTGTCCACTTTCTCTCTAACTTTTAGCTGATAGTCAGATTTTTGTGGAAACAACAAAAAAACATGGTTCCATCCTTCCTTATATCAATGATACAAGCTGGTGGTGTAATGGGAAATATTTTCTTGGAACACTTAGGACCCCTTAGTAACAGCTGAGCATGGTTTAACTACCACAGCCTACCTGAGTATTGTTGCTGACCATGTCCATCCCCTTATGACCACAGCATAGCATCTTCTGATGGCTAATTCCAGCAGGATAATGCACCATGTCACAAAGTTCAAATTATCTCCAATGGCCTCTAGAGTCACCAGATCTCTTTCCAACAGATCATCGATCCCTAACCCTAACGATTAGACTCTTTCCTGCTCCAATATGCCTGATTCAAATTAAATGGGTCTCTGACCAGCTCTGCACAAGTCTTCTGTTAAAGTTAAAACAGTAAAGTAAAAAAAAACACCAGTACGAGGTGGATGTCATAAAGTGGCAGGCAAGAAAAGTCACCAGCAGTCGGATCAAAGGGAGCAAGTCTAACCAATGAAACAACAACTTGTGAGAAAACTTTACTTTGTATTTTAAAAGAAACATTTGTTTTTCTGTAGCAGGAATGTGTCGACGCTGAAGATGTATTTGAGTATTTGTGTGCTCAGTGGCTGTCAGTGGTGGTGCACTTTAAAGCACACTCTGCAAACCTGATGAGCTTATCTATCTTTAATGTCCAGTCTGTGCACTTACAGCTGTGGCATCGAGGATAATAATGAAACAGAAGGTCAGAAAACAGCTGTATTTCCAAAGGTGTGTTCACACAAAAACTATTGTAACCACAATCTAACAGAGCACATGTCTCCTGTTTTGAGACTTGAGTGTACATGTGTTTGAGTAGGCTGGAAGCTGAACTGGGGTGGGGGTGTAGAGGTGCATTAATGTAGCTGCAGGGTTTCCACATCTGCATAGCCTCAGAGAGCATCCCGGCTGCTCAACCTGCCAGCAGCTGCGTTCGCCTCTGCACAACTGATGGGCACGGGTTTTGTTTCATCTTTGTTGTTCCTGTAGTGGCCCTGTTCCTCCTCTTCTGCGAAACTTAGCGTTCCTCTGTGAGTGGGCTAAATTGTGTGGGGTTTTTGTCAGTAAAAAGATTAAATAACCGATCTGTGATTAATTCATGCACCACAGGATGCATGGAAAATCCAAAATAGTCACAAACCTGCGTTCTCACACCAAGTAAATCCAGGGTGTGTCAAAGCCCAAAGCACCGCTCGTGCAATCTGATTGCCAAACAATACTGATCCTACACAGACATACACGCACCCTTACACTCGGGGAATATTGAGTCTCATCTCTCCAAGGCAGAATGATATCACCCAGCCTGCCTTTCACCTTTTCACACACAATTACCAACCAGCAAAGAACTCTCTTCCACTCCAACTCTCAACTGGAATGGCAAGAGCTATAATTACAGCAATAATCAGTGACTTCACAACAACTCTACACACACTGCACTTCTGCTTACACACTGTAGATGTAGGTTCACAGCCCGAGCCGGGTCACCTCAAAGTGGAAGATAGGAACTGTCATGATGGATGGGCAGGCGCTTTCCAGGCCGCTGGTCATCATCAGCTTGTCGCTGAGGACTCCCCCTCCCTCCTCAATTTCCTGCTTCACACTAACCCCTTCCTGCCCCCATCATCCCAGGATGGGTCCAGGGATCCAGTCACACGGGGAGGGATGGAGGGGGGAAGGGAAGGTGGCCGGATCACAGCTCACAGGAGTGCAGAGTGCAGCAGATTAATGTGGGTAAACACTCCAGGAATTGTCACTTTTCCTGAGGTTACTTAACTGCAAAGCAAATAAGAGTAATCACAATAATAATACATTTTTACTGGTGCAGCAGTTCTCACAGCAGAGATAAAGTGCTTGGACAAGCCAAATATTAAATAACCCAGACACAAATTAATACCAAGGTTAAAACAGGGTAAACTTACACACAGCTCAGGGTAGGTAAACACCGCAGGATTTAATTGACATGAGCAAACACAGCTAATGTTAGACAGACTCATGAGTCTTTTATAAAGCCTACAGGATGCCTACAACTAAAAAATAAAAGATATACAAACAGCCTATAGTAAAGACTCCTGAAAGCTTTAAATGCTACATCAAGGTGAATGTTAAATATTTCTATTGGATAGGTTACTCGTATCACTTCATGCAGGCTGTTTGTTCTCCCCCAAAGATCTCAAAACCACAAAAACCAGTGTGGCATTAATATCCTTGTTATTACTACAGCGTGAACAAAATGTGGCTTCACTTTTATTTGTGTGGTTTGGGGCTCGACAAGAAAAACACCACGAGAGAAAGATTCTGATATTCATTTCAATTAAGACAATTCCTCCTGGCTGTAATCGATCAAAGTCACGGTTAGTTTCCTCGGCAGAATGAAACACGAGCTAATAATTTGATGTTGAATAATCTGAGACCTCCACGTGAACTCGACCCAAACAAAAATAAAAATCAAAAATCAACTCCTAATATCTATTTGCTGAAAATATCTGTACTGGCACTTTTATTTCACACTGGGAAGCTCACTCTTCAAGCCAGTCCCCCCCCCTCTCTCTCTCTCTCTCTCTCTCTCTCTTAGTGAAAAGCATGTAATTCGTGGACATGGCCTCTAGTGTTGTTTTAGGCTGCGCTCCAAAGCCACTCTAAAAAGGTATGTGGCTTTGGCAAAGAGAATAAACAGCCACCTCATTTCATTCTCCCACGTCTCGGACCACGTCTCTGCTCCTCTCGACCCTGCCAGCGCTGCGATTCCAAAGAAAAGCACACATAAAACACAACACTTTGGGGAAATCAGAGGCAGGAGAGAGAGGCCAGCAATGAATGGCTAAAAAAGGTTACAGCATGGATCCCAGAGCAACTCAAACAGACCACAACACTGTAAAAAATCCACATACATGCTGAACCTGACATTGTAAAATTCCTTTTTTTTTTTTTGTTTTATTGTGTATATAATAATATTTAAGTGTCATAACTCAGCTTCCAGATGGACTAGCAAACACTGTGACAGCAGAGTGTCCCTTTCCCATGACATCCTGCAGATTAAACTCAAGAAAAACAAGGATCAAATGAGCATGATTAAAGACAAAATAATAAGCAACTTTCATGTAAGATAAACTCAAATACATCACAAGCCGTGGCTTGGATGAGGCATTGCTGATTAGCTGTGCTCATATAACCAATCAGACGTCATGCCACACTGTTTCTTATGCTGAGGCTCATCTTTATGACACCTATTTCTTATTTCTCTTTATTTTCTTATAACATAAAAATAAGTACATTTATTATTTCATTCATTTAATTAAATTAAACCTTTATATTTTATTTCCAAGCATCCTATGAGCCTTTAAACTAGTCTTCCCACTTATTCTCAGTCCAGTCAACTGATCTATGAACCAATCAAGCATCATAAAAGTTTGAAAAATGGATCTTTAGGATTTTTGTCGCCTGTCACAAAGACATTTGCTACCATTTCTATAGTTGCATGTATGAAAAAGAACAGACATTAACAGTCTGACAGAGAGAAAAAAGCAACAAGGTGTTTCCCAAACAGCTATTAGCTGAAAACTTGGCATTTCTCAACAGGATGTGTGGTGCGGATGTCGTTTAGTCATTCAAAAAGGCTGGACATGTGAAGGAGGAATGCATGTCAGGATTATTTTTTTTTTTTAAATTTGCAACAGATGATAAAAATAAACTGAACACAGGAGCTGAGATGCATCTAGACCTTCAGCAGATCAGAAAAAAGGTCTCATTGGAAAGAAAACTGCTAGAATAGGCTGAGGTGTGCAAGAAGTACATGTAAAATCAGTGGCAGCAGGTCTGATAGTGATAAATCCTCTCCAGAGCCTTGACCTCAACAGTATGGCAGCAGTGTGGGATCACCTTGACAGAGAACAGACCTGCAGCCAAAGAAAAAGCTCAAAAAAAGTTTGGAAGTAGGCCTGAGGATGATACTTGACAACATTACAAGAACACTTGTACCACAGTCTGGTGGTTCAGACTGATTTTTAAGCTCCTTTCTACTGGACAAACTGTTTTCGCCTCATATCCTGTCTTTGCCTTTTTTCAATGATAAAGATTCAGTAAATCATGTCAACTGAAATTTGTGTTCAATGTGGTCAGTGAGAAACAGGGTTAACTACACAACTGAAGCTAGGCTGCTTTATAAGCCGGAAGCTGGGGGAAGTATGGTGCACTGAGCCTCTGTCCTCTGCTCTCATTGGCTGTTCTTCTTCTATTCATTTAATATAATATTCTAAAGCTCTGATTGGTTCATTACTGTTCACAAGTTGTCCCTCTCTCCCACTCCCCTCTGGGCGAGTGAGGACTGTTTCAGATACCTGGCTGCTGATAGATGTCCCCATGATGTTTGGACCTCAGCTGATCCAGTCTGTGCTCCTGTCCTGACCGATGGGCCCTAACCCTCACTTCCTATGGACCTCCTGATCACTTACCCACCTCTACCCCCCTGTCTGGAGGCTACAAACCTGAACTGTTATTAGAATGTAGATGAGCTAATCAATAACAGTCCTAGGCACATCTGCCTGTCCGTCCTGGGAGAGGATCTCTCCTTAAATGTGGGCTCCATGAGGTTTCTTCGTTTTTTTATCCCCACAACTGGGTTTTTTTAGGAGTTTTCCTTACAGAGAAAGAGGGTCTAAGGACAGGATGTCCTGTGTCTGCTTAGTTTAGTGTAGTCTTTACTGTGTCTATTGTGTGTTATGTCTGTTGTTGTGTGATTTAAATGTGTGTGAAGCCTTTTGAGATGACTTTGTTGTGATACTGGGCTATATAAATCAAATTGAATTGAATTGAATATAAAATATAGTTATAAAAATATTCTGAATATTTCAAAAGAGATATTAAACAATTCATTCAAACTCTTTTATCCTTAGAAATAAATTCATACAACCACATCCCTCCATCTCATAATGTGTCATTTTATTAATTTAAAATATACTGAACTGCATCAAGTATTCCCATATTACATTAAAATATAAAATTAAATACCTGAAGAAGAATAAACATGCCAGAAAAAGAAAAATACAAAATATTACTAATTCTAACCATGGTTAACTGCAGGAAAATTATATTTTGTGTTTCCCTGAATATATCCACATTAGAAAGAAAAACAAATATGAATGAGTCTTTTTATCCATCTCAAGCTCCTCTTGACTAAAAGCAGTTGCCTTCACTGTCCTGTGCAGTTTTTCTTCTGAAGGTGATTCAGTTGGACAGCAATAAATTAACTCTTGAAGACACTATCTCTTGTTTGGACAGCACAGAGGAGACAAATGACCGACAGTGGGTGCATGACTGAGTGCAGACTTCATTGAAAATTGCACTTATACCTCTGTTGGCGCCTTCAAGGTGATGAGTGAAGGCCTTACAAATCAGGGCTGACAGATACACCTCCACCTGGCCTCTTCCTGCTCCCATCAACCTCAACAGTGTCTCAGAGCTGACGGGTAACAGCCCGTGGCGCTACAGCGAGGCCCAACACTTTGCAGCGAAAATGCCAAACACACTAGACACAAACACACAAAGCCGTTGCTCTGTCATGAAGAGGATGTAGAGGTTGCAAACAGAGGTTGGCCACGTCTCACCTGGTTAAGAGACGCTTTAGAAACTGGCAGCCGCGTCAGCAAGATCTCTGTAAGAAGGTGTACAGATGTGAGACTGGTTTGGATGGGCCTTTTTACCTCAAATACAATCAAAGTCATCCAGTCGTTCTTTATCAGACACAATTTATGAAAATAATTTAAGAGATTTGTTTTGGTTATAAATGCACCTGCCTTGAGGGTAGTTTTGCTGCCACATAACATTACAACACACCTATAAATGTCTCGCGTAGCTTTATAAAAGCCCGCTGCTTCTCCGTCTACAACCGTTTTCCGCTGATGTACGGCTGACTATACATCATGTGACAGTGAGTCTATTTGTGTCACAGCAGGTTGGAGAAAATGTCAGAAATAAGCATGTCTTCAGCTCCTCCACACATCTGCTAAACAAAAGGCAGGAAGCTTTTTCTCTCCACAGCGTTGATGAGGAAGTTCGTGCAAAAAAGGTCAGACTCGCAGTCACATTTTTTCCCCATCAAGATGTTTAACACTTCATCTGTCATGTCAAATCTGTCCTTTATCAACGTTCGCTGAAAATGTACACGCAAAAAGGGCTGTGGCGTGTGTCCCCGAGGGAGCCAGCAAAGTATCCCAAGCACCATTATAACCTCATGTGTCTCTATTTGCATCTATGGACTTTAACAAATACACAATATTTATCTAGATAATAGAAGCACTTTATTCCCAGCTCATAAGACGTGCTTTGGAAGCTGCCAGCCGTACGGTAAATCAAGCGTGGCTTGTGCTGTTCTAACATCAGAAACCACATTCAAACACTTTTTTCCCCAAACATTTGTTATCCAGCCGCGGCAGGAGGAAACAAGGTGTGCAGGCTAATATGAAGACGCAGAGCAATCATGCAACAGCATATGGAAGGAGACGTTAACACTAAAAGCCTTTTATAAACCCCTACCAGATTCATCTCATTGTTCTCCAGATGCCAGTTAACGGAGCCAATTGAGATTTTAAGCATTTCTGAACAACAAGAGGTATTTAACACCAGCTTTCCTCACACACACACACACACATCGCTTCACTTATTGTTTTTCCTTTGATGGAATTTTCTTCAAAGCACGCCTCTTAACGTTGCTGGATCATCCGGCTCGGCCCCCTCGTTTTAAGATCCCTCATTTTCTTTCAGTTTGGCTCCTCATTTGCGTACCGAGGTGATGTACCTTTAGGAAAAGAAACATCAGGGTTTATTAACAGCAAGGGGGTAAAAAGAAAAAAAAAAGAAAGAAAAACAGGAGGATCTTTTTGACTCTCTCATGGAGTATTCCTCTCCCCGGGAGACTAAACAGAACAAGAAATAACATGAGCGGTACGTATTTATGTATGCCCTTTGATGTCTGGCTTGCGGAGTCCTGTAGCACCATTAACAATTTAACTGAAACATCACATTTGTCAAAACTAAATTGTGCATCTAAGACTGGAGGTTGAGAGAAAATGTACGTGTCTTTCGTGGAGTTGGCGGAGGGCAGAGAGGCCCAATTAGAATTGTTTTGAACTGCAGCAGGAAAGAGTGTGTGTTATGCTTCTGTGAGAGAGAAAAGGATGAACCATGAGCCGGATGGTCTGTTGGACTTGCATCTCACATTGACTTAGCCCCCTCTAGTGTGGGATCATTGCAGTAAAAATCCATCCAGGAAACAGACTACGCATGAGAAAATGTGCATTTTTACTGTAATTCAAACATAAATTAGAGTAAAAACACTTTTCTGCAAGACAAAAAATAAACATGTGACTCATTTAAATTATCCAATCATATATTTACAAATTATTTTATTCTAAATAAAAGATTTACAAAAGAATAAGTGTGGGAAAATTGTGAAATCCACTCATTTCAGTCTTTGAGCTGCCATGCAGCTTTGTTTTTTTAAATAATTCACAGCTAGATAAAAGATAAAAACATTGCAAGATGCTTTTACTTTTATGTGAAACTGGAATCAACATCAGTCATTCACTTTATCTAAAATCAGCTCAATCAGACAGCTGCTGTTTACATTCTTGCCTTTTTTGTTCCTTGGGATAAAATAAAATCCTGTAACTTATAGCATAGTTTTAATGTTTTAAAGCCAGAGAGCGAAATGAAAAGAGAAACGAGTGAAAACTTTTCCCTTTCAGACACCATTTCAGGTCTCTTTGAAATAAAATCTGACAATATATGTAAAAAAAAAAAAGACACCCATTCATTCATTGGCAAAATAAACAGAAAATCTTATCATGAACCATTTACACTCAAAAGGCAAAGTAGTGCTTGAATGGGAACACGGGGCCATGCTCACTGAGTAATATCTGGCAATTAATCACTTGATTAATACACCCTTAAACACACAAAGCGACAGTGACAAATTTTGTTCGCACGTTTGTGATCCCGAAAACAATAATTGTCCAATGAAAGTGTCATTTTTCAAAGAGCGACGAGCAGAGCTTCCAGTTCAGCTCATTTATATCTGCAGCAACCAGCTCCGGAGGTATTATGGCCATTTCACTTAACCTACAACCTTTCACCTCGTCCTTAAAATGTAAAGCTTAAGAAAGTTCCTTCAACTGAATCCATTTACAGCCTCTTGTTTTGAGTTATTACAGTCATTATGATGAATGGCTAACGTTGGATATACGTGGTGTTTTTAAGAAGCTGCTCTTTCCCTGTAAAAGTTGCATCAGATGTGGCAAAAGGAGAAGCTCTGGAGTGTTTTTGTTTTGTTTGCTGGTTTCCAGTTCGTGATTTCTTTTTTTTTCCCCATTCATCCTGAATAATTAAAGAGGCTGCAATAACCACCAGAATGATGAAGTCGGTGAGGCTGTCCGTTAGCGTTCAACTGAGCAGCTCAGGAATCTACAAACACAACAAACCCATGAATCCAAACCTGGGTATGGTGCTGCATGACGCTGCAGAACGGTCCCTGTATATAAAGATTTACTCATGATATCAGCGCATAGCGGTCATATTATGCTGATGTCTCACTGTGCTGCAGTCAAGTGCCACATATGTAAAAATGCTTTGAATGTATGTTTTTATGGAAGATTTCTTTGCCATGGCTGTTGCTGTGGTGACCCAGTTTCCTCACACACACCCTCCCTCACTCATATTTTCAAAAAGATTATAATTAATTTGAGCATAATTTGAGCATAAAGTTAAATATGGTAATATAAATGAGCAACTTGTCCATCAGACATTATTAGCTGAATCTTCAATCAGTGGATCACTTTAAGAAGCTGCTACAGAAACCATGTGATGTGGATATAAATAATGCAAACATGAATATGTAATGAAGGATTTATGTTGCAGCAGGAGAAACTGGACACCTCATTTTGAACCCGCAACAGGAATGTTGATAAGAACTGAAATCATGATCAATTAATTAATGTCAATTAAAAGAAAGGAAGACTTTTGATCAAAGCCAGAAAGAAAAAATGGTTCTTCGAAAAAGGAAAACTTCTCTTCACCCAGAAAACTACTAAACTTTTTCTTATTTCCTTATGGGAAGACTTTTCTTTCACATTTTAAAGCTGAATAATTCAGTCGAATGTCAGTGAAAAATGTATTTATTATACTGGTGATTGTCAATCAGCAGCTTCTAAAATGTAAAACATTTTAGATGGAAAAAGAAAGAAAACATGTGAGGCTATATTTCTCAAACAAAAGCCACAGAACTGTAGCTGATCCATGAAAACCAGTACTTATGGTAAGCATAGGTTCCTGCAGAAAAAGAGCCGGGATTAGGCCTACAAGCCAGCCTGGCACTGTTGTGAAGTGCACCCGTCACCCGGCATATGACAACATATTGCCGTAGCCTTCAGTGTGACGCGTGCAGATAAAGGGCTGAGAGCCTGACCAGGCAGCACGCTTGCCCAAAGAGGAGCTCTGGGAGCTGGGGGCTTCTGTGGCCGCTCTCCCCTGGTAGTCTGCTAATGAGCTCCACTGCTGATCCTCCACAACATCACATACTTGCACAGACAGCGAGGGAGCGGGCAGCAAACAAAATAACTCTGCACGCAGCAGCAAAAAAAAAAAAGCTCATAGTTGCACGTTTAAACATGCAGTGACAGCCTGACACTAACAAGTATAGACACATGTATATGTACATTAATGCATAAATAGTCCTTCCATTTCCACAAACACATAGAGCTGAGGTCCTGATAGAACCTCTAACACAGTTTGAGCAGCTGTAGCAGGATTTGCAAATTAAAAGCATCAAACATTTGTGTGAATGAGACACATTTTAATGTATGAGTGGGACTTATGAACCCCACGAGACCTTCACCGATGATTTGAGGGTCAGATCCAAAGCTTCATCACAGCAAACCAAACTGCAGGACTAATCCTAAAGGCTAGATTAGGCTTGACATAAACTGATCAATGAAGAACAGACCAACAGTAAAACCATCAACACTGTTTTTTCCACCACATCTGGAGCTATTCCTCTCCAGAAGCTCAGGTCTGTAAATAGTTCCTGCATCAGTTGATGTGCACTTATCAGCTGACAATTATTGTTTTTCATGATTGATATTTATTTATTTCCTTCTGTTGTTCTTTTTGAAACACACATGCATGACAGCAAACCTAACACATCTGAGCAGTGGTTCACAGTTTTGGCCTGGTGGTGCACGTTTACTTGAGGGAGAAATAACACATCTTTAAATAACATAAAAGTTCAACACATTGACCAAGCTGTAAAGAATAAAGAGCACATTTATTATAGAATCTGTTTTTTCTTGTGCAGGGATGAACAGAAGGCTCCTTAACACCATATATTAAATCATTGATTTTCATTTGGAGCTATTTTTATTATGTAGGGGATCATATTTTCTTTTCTTATTTGATCCATTTTAAATCAGCATTTATTTGTGTCCCACACTGAAGAAGAACACAAACTAAAATGCTCAAACTTTATCTATGAAATGTGACTTTTCGGGATATTTTTTAAGAACTTTGTCTTCCAATCTTTCAGTGCATGCACTTTTGGCCTCTAAATAAACAATTCAAACTTAACTCTCTCAGTCATGTGATCATTTCAACCTGCCAATCTGTAGCATCCACATAGAGAGCCATTTAAAAAAGCTTGTTTCTGGTCATCAGTTCACAACAAAAGCATGTTGATACAAAGCTGGGTCATAACATTTTAACTAATATCAGTGAGCATCCATGACCAAAAGGCCTTTAAGCAAATATGTGAGACGTGTAACACAACACAGACATATACACAGAATATATAATCTTCTGATTAAGTTCACTCAATGCTGCAGAAATCTATTGATAATGGATTTTGTTTTAAACTTGCACCAATTACTTCATTTTCTCTTATTTGTCCCATAAATTAGAAAAGGCTACACTAAAACCCGAGTCGATTAACAAACGGGACACGGATCACTTCCATACATCTAAATTACATCAATGTATACGTCTCACACCACACTGGGTATCGCGAGCCAATCTTGATGGTCTTCCTACTCACAATGGCAATAAATAAGACTTCCAACAATTACTAACACTAACGAGATGCCCGATAATGTCTTCCCAAGAAGCAAACAAATTGAATTCGTTTTCACTCCTGTCAAAGAAATCAACTTCCAGTAATTATCCCTCATGGCAAACAAAGATAAAGCAGAAAGAGTGAAAGGAGGAAAAAATGCAAACCATATAATTTTTTTGCCAAACATTTCAGCTAATGATATTGTAATAAGCTGCCTTGCAATGGAGTGGGAATGGAAAAACGTAATTACATGCATTAGTTTATCTAAGCGCTTGTACCGTCGCAGATCCATCAGTTTTTCAGAGCTCATCTGGAAGCCCATGCATCACTGTCAGGAGCTGTTTGATGGGGGAAAAACGTGTTCATTTGTTAGCCTCGTTTAAAAGATGGCGCCTCAGATTCACTTAGGCCCAGACAGAGCAAAGCGGTTATGACAGCGCCATTACAAAAACACATATAAAAAAAAACGAGAAGGTCTGAGACGGAGCACTCTTCGCCTTGGCAACTTCATCAGCTTTTTGCATTAAGGTGATTACAGTCGATGAGAAGAGACTGAATCGTGTTGTGTTTGTTAATGATGAGATAATGATCAGGGCGATAGTTATTCCACCTGGACTGATGTTACGCCGAGAGCCTGTTCGTTCATATAGATAAATACCTGGAGACTTGTTTCTTAAAACACCTTTACGTTTCTTATACAACTAATCTAAAGATTAGTGCTGATGTTGAATACATAAATTCACAGACAACTAAAGAGAATCACTTTGATGGCAAACTTTGTAAGATGAAAGACCAAAAAATAAAAAATAAAAATGGTGCTGGTAAAAGCAAGTTGTTCTTCCTAGCTACTCCCCTATGTTATAAACATTGCATCCTCTTTTTAATTAAAAAAAAGTGTAATAATTAATTCCTCACAACTCTAACTGTTCATGATGTTCATTCAAAATTCAACAAGGTAAACACGGATGCATATGCATCTAATGTCAAGCCTGAACTTTGCCAAAAGGAAACATAATCTGCATCAAACAGTAATAGTGGCGTATCTGGTTACATCAAGCTAAAGATAGAAGCTGTTTATAGTGAAGCTGCAGCAGTTTCCTACCTTTCATCTGACCCAGAAGGCCCAGGCGGATTTTCTACCTATTCCTACATTTTTGATGTGCTTATAAACACGAATCCCATTTAAATGTTTGCTTTCTTACACCTGCTCTACCTGCTTGTTAACACAAAAACGCATTCATTCAATTACACGGCAGCAACTCGGTGCAGTTCTCTAACCGAGCATCAGAAGGAGGAAGAATAGGGGATTTAAGTGACTGAATGTGGCATGGCTGTTGGCCTGAATATTACAGAAAATGCTGCTCTACTGGGATTTTCACACAAACATCTCCCGGGTTGAAAGAGGATGGTCTGAAAAGGAGAAAACATCCAGTGAGCAGACCAACATGTCTCGTTAGTGTCTGGAGAATGGGCAGACTAGTTGGAAATGATAAAAAAAAGGCAACAGAAAGTTTAATAAGTACTGGTTCCAACCAAGATGTACAGAAGAGCATCTGTAAATGTGCAACATGATGAACTTTGAAGGGAATTTGTTGCAGTAGCTGAAGACCATTTCTGTCAGCTAGGATTTAAAACTGGAGCTAAAATTCACACAGAATCACCAAAACTGGACTAAAAACTGGAAAAACATTGTCTGGTCTGATAAGTATCCATTTCAGCTGTGATGTAGGGTCAGAATTTTAAGTAAACAATGTAAAAACATGAATCCATCTGCCTTGTATCTGTGGTTCAGGCTGCTGGTGGTGTACAGGATCATTGCTTGGCATACTTTGGATCCCTAAAGGATCACAGCCAACCATTTCCATGTTTTACCATCTTCTGATGGATACATCCAGCAGGATAATGCACCATGCTCCGAGTCCTTTCTTCAACTTGACTGAGTTTCTTGTACTGCAACGGCCTCCACAGTCACCAGATCTCAGTCCAACAGAGCAGCTTTGAGATTTGGTGGACCAGAAGATTCTTATCATGGATCTGCAGCAACTGTGTCATGCTTCATCACAACATGGAGCAAAATCTCGGAGGAATGTTTCCAACACCTTGTTGAATCTTTGACACCAAGAATTTATGTCGTTCTGAAGATAAACCAGGCTCCAATCCAGTACTAGCTAGGTGGACTTAATAACATGACCAGCGAGTTTATAGAATTTAGGTTTCAGAATAATATGTGATTTTTTTCTGACAGGTGACTTTTTTTTATCATTTATTATTTGTCAAATAATTGATTTCAGAGGGCAAATGCACCTCTTACTGCTTCTGTGTGTCCAAAATTTAGTTTCAAAGAAACAAAGTCCACAGCTAAGGTTGTGGATCTGGCCAGCTCTTAAAACTGAGCCTTTGCCACAGACAGGGTCCTACATGTGCACTTCTTACAGACTCCTGAACCCTAAAACATATCTTAAAACTTCAAAAACCACCAAAAAGCAGAAAAATAGACCTTTTCACTGCAAGACCCGCACACTCCAATCACTGGCAAGAAAAAGATGAGTTTCTGTTGCTACTGTTTGAGTCAGCACAATAATTTAGAACAATCCGGCTATTTGACCAGGACCTTTTTTACAGGTGTCCGTTATCACCTTTTAATGAATACCTAGCAGCCAGTCGGAATTGAGTATTCACCCAACCATGGTAAAGTAATTAATGCAGTTTGATCAACCTTCTGCGATCCAAACTGGGTGCATTCCTGTTATATTGGTCACTAGAAACAGCAGATCGCACCTGTACTGAGGTAAGCAGAATCTGCTCTTTGCAACTATGATGATGGTAAATAATTTAATTTATTAGGTATTTTGTTTTCTTAAGTAAAACATGGCTTGAAATTCAACAAGTTTTAAACAAAAACAGGATCATTTTGTCAGATAAAAGTTGGTCTTTTCAGAATCTCTTCATTTATTATTCTTATATAGTGGAATAATAATTTAGGACTCAAGTCTTCATAAAATGTTGAAAACATTCTAAAACCAATAATAATCTAATCATTCCCTGCAAAGGGTACAAAGTATTATAGGTTAAGTTATAACAAAACTCCATACACACATTTTCCAGACTGTAGAGCAGTCTGTGTCCAATTCAGGGTCAGCGCTAACTGGAGCCTAATCCCAACAATCACTGTCCTAGAGGAGGGATACACTCTGAACAGATCACCAGTCCATCCCAGGGTAACCACACTCACTCCTAAGGATGATTTAAAATGGCCAGTTAACCTATCATGCATGTCTTTGGATGATGGGGGGACGTTGTAGTACCCAGAGAAAACCCACATTAACACAGAGAGAACATGCAAGCTCCACACAGAAAGGCCACTGCCAGGGCCGAGGTTCGTACCAGCGACCTTTTCTCTATGAAGCTGCGGTGCCAACCACCCTGCCACCATGCAGCCCTGCACAAAAAGAGAAAACATGTGCACACTGAAGCAGAATCAGGGTGCACTGCAGCTCAACTCCTCCACAATCAGTCAGGATGTTCCTCTTTATCAGAAACCTGTTCTCCCACTGCAGAATGAGCAGCAGATTAAACCGTCTCAATATCTAATATTCAATGAAAGCTTGTCTTCATTATTTTAAGCCCAGCAGTTGTTCTCCCTGAGGAGCTCTCTGAGCAGAGAGAAGAACTGACATTGCCAGGCTGAATTCCCACTGGGGCCACCAATGCTGAGATGGAAAAACTACTATGGTCATGATACAGTTCTTCCTAGTTATCACTGAAACTGTCCTACAATCCTTACAATACTGTCTCCGGTATCCTCTAGCGCTTCTCAGTATCCAGAATAGATGGAAAATTGATGTGTCACCTTCAGTTAAGGCTGATTTCGGCACTTGATTTGACATATTTGATTTAATGATTATCAAACAATCAGCTAGGCAAACATTAAACTATGCCATCATTCATTATTTGATCTAAATTTCTGCCTGAAATTTGTACTAATTTTCCCTTTAAATATAAAGTTCTTTAATTAAAGCTCCCGCTTCAGCACACAATCCAGGTCACTACGCGGGCTTTCGAAAGGACAAATTAATAAAGCAATCCATCCTACCTAAACAATTATCTTATGAGTAAATTCACTCAATTATTAACAGAATAACCCTGAAAAAGTTGAGGTGTCATGTAATTGATGATACAATTAAATTTTTTTAGTTAAGTTTGCAGAAGGAAAAACTGGCTTCATGGTTACAGGACACCATTACATTCCTCAGTCACCGTCTTCCAGCTCTTAATGGACATGAAACAAGGAGCTGAAGAAAAACATGAGCACAATTCAGTTAGCAGGCACTTAAAGGGGAGAAGCCTTGCCCCATACATTTGTGTAACAACACATAACTGTCACAAAATTACATGTCGTTATTGAACAAGATCATATGGATTCCACTTATTGTACTTAGTGGCCTGTTCTTTTTCTTTTTTTTAATTGTGGTTTAAATACGATGCAAAGAAGGAAGCTGATGGTGTGCTGTCCATCCTCCTGTCTCCCTTCCATCCTCTTTCCAGTGAAAACTAGAATATGCTTATTCGGTTACATTTCTAACATCAATTACCGTTTGCAATCAGCTTGTTAAGGCTGACAGCTTGAAAGGCAGCCATTAATGACACAGACACTGAGGCCTCATGTCCAACAGAAAGCAGCTTCTGCTGCAGCCAGCAGATCAAGGGGAAGTCTGCAGCTCACATATGAGGGAAAACCGCCACCTGCTGGCCAACATAGAGAATGCAACAATGCAAAAGACACATTTACACACTTGCAGGATGAGCTAATACGTTTTTTCCGCTTTTGTAATTGAATCAATCTGTACTTCCTTAATGCACAATATGAGTTTGATACAACTCATAAATATTTTCCCTGCAGGTGCAGCACGCTTTATTGGCTTAGGTAAAAGGTGAAGTGGACAACCACAAAATTATTTCAACATAATAATATGCCTATAATAGAAGATAGAAGCATATTTATTTTCCTTTTTGTTTTTTCAATAGTATCAGTTCTGTAATCTACTGTGAGACAGTAAAACCATCAACTTAAAACCAAAACTAATTAAAATCCTTTAAAGTTACGGCTATTTAAATTAGCATGATGGTAACTGTAAGAGGCTTTTCCCCCTGCATCCAGTTCTTATAGCAGTTATTTGTCATTATCTGCAAATTACCTGATAATAGATCTTTTATTAAGGATCACCTGCATTTTTATATCAAACTATAACATTAGTCCCTCGTGCATTTGCTTGATTTTGACTGAGAAAACACATGTAAATGGCTAAAAACAAGAGCTACCTCAATATGAAATGGAAATATTTTAGCATTCATTTTTGGCAGCTTCTCTTGCATGATTCATGAAAGGCCGGTAGAGGGCTAATTGTTCAAATTAATTTGTGTAAATGACTGAGCAAGAGATAACAGAATTACATCTGCACTTCCTGGCACGAGTTCAGCAGCGACGGCTTCGACAGGCAGCTGCAACCAGACAGCATCTTTGCCAGAAATTAAAAGCCACAAAACATTAATTAATAGACTTTTTGTTACGTTAATCTGCAGCAAAAGGTTTAAGGAGAGCAGGATGGGGGGAGCTGAGTGCTACTGATCGCAGCACAGAGGTAGGAGGTGTGCATAATTAGAATAAATTAGTCTGTAGAAAGCCCATAGGAGTGAATGTGTGTGTGTATGGTTGTCTGTCTATCTGTGTTGGCCCTGGATGGACTGGCGACCTGTCCAGGGTGTACCCCGCCTCTCGCCCGTAGGCAGCTGGGATTGGCTCCAGCCCCCCCGCGACCCCGCTCTGGGAACAAGCGGAAGAAAATGGATGGATGGATGGATGGAAATTTTAAGGGGATAAAGCACTTCAAAGGGAAGGGTTAGGTATATGGGCCAGTGGTAGGGCAGTTAGGAGCTCAGAGAAAATAAAAATAATTACTGGCCTCTGAAACACTGGATGCATGAAGATGCATGTGTGTGTTAGGTTGCCACTCATGTCAGGGCTGCTCTCTCACCACACTAACAGCACTAAATTATGATCCATTCCTTTGCAGTCCTGCTTGTTCAGTCATGTCACATTCTTCCCAGCAGTCTCTAAAGGTCCAAAGCTCCTGGGCGGTATAATTGCTGCATAATCACTGAGTAATCTGTTTTCTTTTATAAGCTTTTATTTGATATTGTACTAATTTGATTTGATCAGAGCCAGCAGATGATGAACTTAATATACTAGAATCACAGTTTGTAATGAGGTGATAAAAAAAATTGTGTTTATGTTTTTCTCTTCTTCCATGTGAGACTGTGCAGTAATGACACAAGTTTATTACCGTTTGATGAAGCTACTTTTATTAAAAACATGATGGAACAAGAGCTAAACGATAAGACATCTTATTAAAACAGTCTGGAAAAATGGATCCAAATCAGGAAAGTATCAAAGACTCAACAAGTATAAATGAGAGCCATAAATCAGATCTAATATTTATGTTTAAACAGAGTAAATAATGCCTGGAATATAGCTTCAGGTGAGGGATTCAGGTAAACACTTAAAATTTAAATGCATATATTTGTCTCGAGATGGACTTGAGCATCAGTATCAGTGTTTATTTGTCTTTGAGCCTGGAAGCATCTCCTGTTTAAGGGCTGCGTCAGGTTTTATAGTAATTGTGGGATATAAAGGTGTTGGTTCGAACAAAGAAGAACTTGGTGTAATAACAACTATAATTTAAAGACAAAGTTTATGCTGAGAGTCTCCTCATCAGAAAGGATTTTTACTATAATACAAACAAATACTCATTTCCAGTATTGCTCCCTATTGCACCCTTAATAAAGACAATTATCAAATAAGACCTAATAACTATGACTCTGCTTCTGTCACCTTAAACTGTCGAGAATCTTCTAATGAATTTAATCAACTTAAACACAGATTTGCCTCTTCATGGGTTAAGGTGCACATGAAACAGTAACCAATATTAAAAGTATTTCAAATTAGCCCAGCTTTTTAAAAAATGTGCTACTGGTGTCTAAAAAAAGATATAATTATATTACATAAAATGGGAAAATACTCAGTCCTAAAGGTAGCTTTATATTAGTCTGATACCTCCTGCTTAAAGAACTGTTTCAAATACATTTCTAATGTCTCGGTAGACCCGAGTGTCTCTGTTCTGTTACTGCAGGGCCATAATGGTGGAATGAGGCCTCGTCAAAGGTTTTGGGAACATTGTCTGGTATACCCCAGTCTCTGTGAGGTACATTTTTCCAAAGCAGGTCATGGAAAAAAGAAGGTTCAAGTCCATTAAGACATTATAAACAAATCTAAGAACCATGTTTTCCTGGGTCTTCGCTCATGATTATTAAAATACTTTGTGATCTCTGGGACTGTGTGTCAAACCGTGTCCAGATGTACAATCAGAAGACAATATGCATGTTGTAGTTGGAGAGCTTTGATGTTTGTAAGCTCTCTAAACTGCATAAAAGTTTGCTTTTACATTTTAAAGAACGATTCGGCATCAGCATTGAAGTAGAATAAAAGGCAGACTTTGTGGCACGACCCGAGACAAGAACCAAGCATTTACTCACCCTAAAATGGAAGATCCCTGCATAGGGGTCATTCAGACTCTGGTTGGGTGGCTGCACGTTGTCAAAGAGTTTAGGGTGTTGGGTCAGACAGGACAGAGCTGCCAGCAGCCAGCAGTCACCTGATCGATAGAGGACGCACACGAGGTTGACGTGAATGTATCATTATGAGGGATTTGCAAGTATGAAACAGCATGAACGTGTCTTAGGGGGCTGAAAGTAGCTTATTAGTCTCCTGTGAAGTTAGTTTGGTCAGTGATTTCTAACATACACACACACACACACACACACACAAAGAGAGTAGTAAACACATTCCTCACTAACAGAAAGCATCTGTTCTATGTATTTTTCCTCTGAAGCTGAAACACATCACGTTGGTAACTGGACTAATCAAAATCCCATCCAGAAAATAAAATTCAAAAAGCCTGACAAAACTCAGCTCTGGGGAAAGGATAGGGATGGGGGAGGAGGGGGGAGGCATATCTGCCACAGAAAACCACATACCATCAATTCTTAGATCTGTGAAGAGTTGCCTAATTCACCACAAATAGAAAACTAATAGAGCAACACACACTTTGGCAGAGTGTGTGAGTCAATAAAGAGTGGATGAGATGTGGACCCCCAGCATGTTTGTGGCCAGGGGGGTACAGTGCAGAAAGAATGACTTCTTCCCCCTATGTGCATTTTATGGCCCATGGAGCTGTGTAATAAAATGACTATGAAGTCATTTGATTGTCTTCAGATATGGAAGCATCTAAACTATGTAAAAGTCTCTTCTAATGTTTTTAATTATCTATTTATTTATTCTTTGTGGGTTTAAATCTGCCAGATGTTGAGCAAGGCAAAATTATAGGACAGTTCTGCATGCTGTGACCTGTTTTCAACACTCTGTCATCCGTGCTCTGATGCATGCAGAGGAATTTGACATGTTTTTTGTTGTACTTACCCAGTTGGCCCTGGCAGATATCAGTAGTCCCAGTCGTGCCCTCGACAAACACAGCATCTTTTTTGATTTCCTTCAGGAATGGAGGGAAATTAGAACATTGTGAGCAGTGTGAATAGTTAAAGAAGGTCAATATTAAGTTTTTGGGCTGAGATTTGTGCATACAAATGAGTAATTGAGTAAGATTATTTTGTATAATGACTCACTTTTCAAACATATTACTTAACAATTAAGGAAAAACTGAAGATTTCTTTTCATATTGCATTAGACTGCAAGATAAGACACTTTTTAATATCATCTTGCATCCTGTCTGCATAGAGCCAAAACCACAAATACTGTGTCCTGACAGACACAAGATAAGCCTACCTGCTGTGTATACCTTAAATAGAATTAGTATACTGGGTTACTTTAATGCTATACTGATAATCAGATCTCTTTAGGAAAGACCTGTCTCACTGAATATCTGCCAAACACTTCCACGCTTGCTCATGGACAGCTGTGCTGAAGTCCAAACCTTCGGTCGCTTCCATTTGATGGCTTTCTTTGGATCTGGGTCTTCAGGAAAACCAATTGACGTTTGGTCAGCCGGGAAGGTTGGATCAGAAAACAACACACCAGATCGCAAACACCCTTCCAAAAGAGCTTTAAAGTTCTGGTCCCGAAATCTAATTGGGTTTTCGATGGAGCCCAGAGGTGCTGTGTTGTCAGGGGCCATGCCGCAAAATGATGTAGAAAGATCTAATCAGATGCAACATGTGAGGCATCGGCGCTTAAATACAGCAAGAAGCACACACCCCCACTGGGACGCCTCCCATGCAAAGGAATGCAGAGCGCCGGGGGCAATACGATCTGGAGTCTGTGTAATAACACGGTGCACACAGCAGCTTTGATCTGACCTAATTTATCGTCCATCTGCAAGAAGGAAGAGAAGTACATAATGATGGTCATATGGACCGGACAACTATGCAAGTTTACAAGCTGCTGAACCAGCATGAGAACACTGTTTGTCTCAGAAGAACCTGAACTTTTACAATATTTATTACATATTTAATCATAAATTTGACCTTATCATAATCATATTTCCTCACAAGACCAACAAAATATCAATATTCCTAAGAAAGCAATATTCAAAGCTAACTGTTGCTTAGCTTGTGATCCAAACACTGTTTCCTAGTCTTCAACTAGGCTGCCACCGTCTAGTCGATAAGGAAGAATCAGGAGCAGGAACACATCTAAATCATGCAGAGTCCTGAAGACCTGGATGGAGAAACAATGCCTTAGCATTAGCATGATGTGAAACTAAGCTTATAGGCTGAAGAAATGTGTGTGAAGGCCTCTAATTTACAGACATGACATGAGAGTGGTCAACCACAAATCCCTTATGATTATGATTTTGAGATCAGATACTTATGGTAAGTTACCCAAACACACAAACCCCTCCTCCACCCCAAACCCCCCTGAGCACCATGATTTGCATACAGCTATAAAGAGAAAGACACTTCTCTCATGTGTGTGCTTGATCACAAGGTTGCAATGTCTCTGAAGAAAGCAAAAAAATAAGAAGCTTATTTGTGAAATGTGGTGGTGACAGTATCATAGTTTGGGTTTATTTATTTACTTTAACAGCACACTTTTTAGTAATTGATGGAGTAATTAAAAAGCATTAAAAAGTCTGTTAATGAGAGACATCAGTTAGAAACGTTAGCTGATGCTGGTTAGGATATCAGAACAGGCACAATGCTTGTTTCCTCAGATAAACAATCAAATGTAATGTTTTTATTGGCTTGATCTGCTTATTTCTGCACTCTGTTTACATGTTGATGCTTTATGACTCATTTATCCAGACATAAAGAAATTGGAAGAAGTGTTCCCAAAAGGACGAAGAACTGGAAATATTTAAAGGTCTTCATCTTACAGTTTTTTTTTATTGGCCATAGATCGATGTACGGATGGTTTTTAAGACTGTACAGGTTATGTTTTACCAAGATGAGTGCTGCTTCAGTAAGACTGCTCAGTTCTCCAGAATCAGCACTAGGGGACAGTCTACGCCACCTAAAGGATTACTGTGGATTTAAGGTATTAGTGATACATTTTTAGGCTTTAAATGTTTTAATTGCTTTGAACAGGAGATGATTATTGATCAGCAGGGCTTTTTGTGTTCACATCTACACGTTACAAACTGTGACAACTCTGTAAACAAGTCCACCGTGCAATGTGAAAGGCTAAAAAGCTGTCTGTATTTCCTGCAGAAGTTTTTATCTGACCGTTAGTAACTTTACAGCAAAACTACTGCGCAGGTTTTGAGAGTCATTTGGTCAGAATATTGGATCACAGGCTCTTTAAAAAGGGATTTTTCACAATATGGGTTTAAATTAAGCTTGGGGGAAGATTGCACTCTGCAAGAGCTTTTTTAATTACATCTATAATCAAAGTGTGGACTCCTTGTGACAAAGAGGGAACTTATTATGGTGTGAAACCTCCAATAAAGCCATTACTCACAACTTGCAAACACTTTATGAGGAATTTTTATATTATAAAGTGGAACCCTGGTAATTACTTAAATAAATACTTTTAATTAAATTAATTTAATTAAATACTTTCTCATTGAAAGAATGAGAACCACATCAACCAGCTTTGACAGCAGCATTTAAAGACAGTTGCTGTTTCTTATGTCTTATGATGCTCTGTTTTAATGGGACAACCTTTGAGACAGTTCTCCTCTAATATGTAAATGTACTTTTACAAGTACAACATGTACTTTTTGCCTATTTAATATTATAATGTTGCTTTGACCTCCTTATACTTGTGAACCTCATGGACTCAAAACATTACTTCAGTTACCATCACCTTCATCTCCCTCTTTACGTGGAGATCCGTCTCCAGGAAACTCTTGTACTCTTCAGGCGTCTCATGCCACCCCTCCATCACACGCCTGATTACACTGAAAATGTGAGACGGACCTGGACTAAACAAACAGGAAGAATAGCAACACAGATCTGCCTAATGGTCACCGTTTAACTCTATTCATATGCTCTCCATTATGTCGACACGGTCTTTGAGGACAGGATTATGGGCAGCCTTAGTGACAAAGGTCAGAGGGCCGAGCAGACACGCCCACACCTCCATGACCTGCTCTGATCCCACGACCCCGGCAGCAGCAAACCCCGCCGACTCCACTCGCTCTCTCCGCTGGTTAACCGGCTTTGTCCCGGCCCGTTTTCTGCTGCATCACTCACACATATCACAGCAGGAAAAAGGGTCAGGAGATGGAAAGGGGAACCTAATCATCCCTCAGTCACTCTCATTTTAACAGAATAGACAAAAACATAGTGAAAAAAAAGTTCTGTTAGACTTTGCCATGTTTAAAACTTTTATAAATTACATCTCTTAATGCTTTTATTACTTTATATTGAACGTTTTACTTTATAATTGTGTTTTGAACAATATTAATCATGGGGGTAAATAGATTTCATTTGGTCTGTCTCCTTTTAAGTTAAGCATCAGTTCATTTTGTATTGATTCTGACGTGGTGTTATTTTGATGAACTTGAACATTGTAGTGTGTGTGTGATGGCAAAAAAAGATGCAAACGCACGAGGAACAAAAACCCACTTAAGACCTTGTACTGTGTTTTCTTCTTCAAGGCCGCAGACCCTCAAAGATGTTATTTCACGTTAGAGCAGCTTGCTATTATTAATCATGTAAAGTCCCTGATGCACTGATGTTGCACAAAGTTGTTAAACTTGACTTAAAAATGTGCTTGTAATTATTGTATTCTTTTTAAATGTAGAGGTAAATGCTATGTGCTCACTCATTCATGACCAGCTTATGAAAAATGAGGTTCAGACAACAAATTAACTAAAACATATTTCTTCACAAATGTCCAACTTAATGCAGCTGCTTGGTTTTTTATCACATGTCCACAGGTTTATAACAAAATATCTTTAATCTTTTACACAACTTCCTGTGAAATGTCAGTTTTTATGCTGCTAGCATCCATTGAGTCAACGGCTACACATCAGAATGGACAATATTCAGTTATTACACAAGTTATTTCCACTTTCAAATATTTACTTAAATGTTATTTAGCTGTCATGTGCTTAAATTGGTGTCATATTTATAAGGAAAATGGATTTTTGGCCAGTAGAGTCAGGCATGCTGGTTGTGCATTAAATCTTCTCTCCCAGTGCCAGACAGCTTCTTCTACTATTTACTTGTATATGAGTTTGTTATTTGTAATTGATCACTGAAGTCTGACAAAAAAAAGACATTTGTTTAACAACTCATACTGGTCACCAGCTTGATCTCACCACATTCTTCAGTTAACATTTGTCCAACATCAGTCAGTGTGGTTATGTTAGTCAGCGTGGAATGAACACCATGCCCAAACTGATCCCAAGCATCGAGGTCAAAACTACAGGCAAACCCTTCCATCCCCTCCACCCCTTAAATTTAGGAGGTAGTTTCTGAGAAACTCTCCCATGCAGGGGGCGAGAGTTGTTGTTGTGGAAGATAGTATAAGGCAGGGGTCTCCAACTCCGGTCCTCGTGAGCTACCTACCTGCAGGTTTTAGTGTTTCCCCAGTGCAACACACC